>RYFJ01000315.1:0-238419 GCA_003991445.1 Oryza meyeriana var. granulata
AGCTTGCTCGCTTGCGAAAGCTCTCGAATCCTCCCTATCCGCGCCGTCTTTTCAACTGACGTAGGGTCTGTTGACATGTCGGCAGTATGGGCAAGCCGTGCATGCGCATAAAGCTGGATCTTATTGCCGTACACTCTCGGGCCCCTTATGCGGAGAAATTACTGATTTCTTTGTCGGCGTGCTTCCGCCCGTGTCCGGGTGCTGCGAGCTAGATGGCCCTGTGGAATACTGCTAAGGACTTGCACTGCTACCGCCCGCCATGATGCTCGTAGGCTAGATGTCTGTAGGAGGGGTTTGTTGAATTACTTCTCTTGTAATTGTCTTTACCTGAAGGCCTTTGGGACATGTGCCGCATCTGAAGGCTTTCAACAAACCCGACGGACCGGCGGCGGAGATCATCGATTTGGCGGGCATCTTGATGCGGGCAGCGCGCCAGTAGGTTGTGGCTCTGCGCCACGCAATTTGCGGCTGCTCGGGGGCATGGGCCGTTGGCGGGTGCCAACTGGCTTTTGCTGTCTGCCAGCAGGTTGCACTGCACTAAGGTTGAAGCTTTCTAGTACATATCTCGCAGTGCGGCACGTAAGTCAGCCCTCGTATGGTCTGGCGCAGTCTGTAGAGAACGTCTGCTGACGGGATCCACTTCACTTGCGAGCTCGCGACGAGTTCGGAGCGTCCATGAGGCGTGAGTGCTGGTGGAGCTTGATGGGTAGGAAGAGATGCATTTGCGGTCAGATCTCTGAGCATGCTCTGGAATGATCTTTGAGGTCTGGATGAGCCAGTAGAGCACCTGCTCGGGGGTTCGCTTCCCGCAGATAGGTGAGGAGTTGAGGCATGCGCCCGGGGTTAGCTGTTGCCGGTCTACCCCACCCCACCGCCGCTCCTGAAGCGTGACAAAGGCGGTGCCACGGACAGGTGTCGGACCTCCGACTCATCTGCGTCTGCTCCACTTCTTCGTTCCTCCCGCGTAGAGTAAGGTCAGGTTGATGTGCCGTGCGGCCTGGAGGTGAGTCTTGAAACCAGCGCGAGCTGGAGCAGACTTCCGGCTGCTGACGTTCTGCCCATACCTATCGTAGAATGGGCAACAACCAAGAGGAGAGGGGCATCCAGCCAGAAGTATCGGCCAACCAACCGATAGGAGCAAGATGAAGGAGAACAGATTGCAAGATGGTTAAGCAGGTCAGACCAAGGATATACCGAGCGAACTCAGCTCGACGAAATGAAAGATTGGGGCACTACGGAACCTAATGGGTAATACAAAGTGAACCAGCAGAGCGGAAGGTAGTGGAGCTAAGGCAATGAGTTCTAGAAACTTCTTCCAAAATTCTACAAGCAGGAGAAAGAATACTCAGTGACAGCAGTCTAAGATTCTTTTTCTTTTGCAATAGTATAGTTTTCAAAATAAAGATCTCAAGGATCACCTACACGGGTTGGGTGTTGTCGTTCCTTAGGACCACCTTTGCTTCTGATACACGCTGTGGTGTGCTCCGACTTAGGTGATAGGTCACAGTGCTGCATAAGACCGATCCAGGATAGTAGTCGGGTACCAACATGATACAGACACAGAGTTATAAGTCACATAACAGTATTACTAATATGTAAGGAGATCCATCATGACGACCGTGATGCGCAAGAAATAATCACCAGAACTAGCGAAACAGCAGAACAGGGAAGCTGGGCAAAACTACTCCACAGTCTGGTTGGGCGAAACTATCTCGAAACTTCAGCAAGTCTTCGGTAAGTCGGCCCTGGTCTTGGAGGAGTCGGCAGCATCGGCATTTCGGTGATTCTTCTCCAACTAAACTATACTGATTTACTACTAAGCAAGGTGAGATATTTCGTATCACGCATAGCGGAAGATGTGCCATGTTCGGTAGACAGAAAGGCTAAAGGTTATTTGCAAAAATGACTAAGAAACTGGCTTTTTTTGAACACTAGTGAGCTTAAATTTTGGTTGTGGACAGGAGGCTCACGCTATATCCATATCGGCAGTTGCTTTTAACACTCGCTACTCTAATTCGAATCAAGGCCTAACCATATAGGAATGTTTTTTATCATTTTTGCTGTCGTATTTGCTGGTCCCCCCGGTACTATCCGAGTAGTCTACACACCTACGTTGACCCTCGAGACCGGCTCACCCAAAGTCAGGCTCGTGACTTTGATCCCGCTACAGCTGGCTACAACGGGCACTAGCTAGTCGGCCCGCCCGCCCTGGCTAAACCGGGGGCACATCTCGCTGGCCCTGGCTACAACGGCGAAGCATGCATCATACCCGGGCAAATGGCCCGCTCAGCCTTGGTACAGCACTTGCTAAAACAGTGCTGCCCCGTCCACGCATGGCTACAACCGGGAGCGTGCTCATCACCCGTCTTCTGGCTACAACCGAATCGAATGAATTGCCGCCTGTGTCTACCACCCGGGCCTACAACTTTTGCGCCCTGTCTACAACCGGGAGCATGAATCTTCAATGCTGTTTATTTCATAATTGGTTTATGGTGTTAACCCTCCCGGATTACGCAGATCTTTCTTGGCGACAAAGGTTCCAGTTGGTGCTCACCTCGGCAACTCTGGTCGGTTCCTTTCATCAACACTTGCACAAATCATGGCAACTAATCTACGCTACTGGGAATCACTTGCAAATCGCCTTAACGTGGGCACGGCTGTTGACACAGTTCTGCTACAACTCTGAGAGGGTGTGCGCTTTAACATCCGAACGAAAAATCTACAGACAGAGATATCGGCACCCTGTACCAGAAATTCGTGACAACACGCATCTCTATCACACGCAAGTTACGAGTATCAAATGCTGCCGAAAGATCACAGGATTCAGTGGTGTGCATGAACTTCCTAAACCTACTATTTACTCTCGGTCAGGGGCATCCCATAATTACCGTCCTGGTCGACTGTATGATGCTCGGATGGAATTCCCAAGGAAAGGCTCCTTAATGATCAGATACATAGCCAAGGCGCACACAGGCACTGTCTCTGTATAATCAAATTTTCACCAACTTTATTTGTTTCACAAACACGCCGATACACGGAGTACCGGTTTTTCAATCAGTTGGTAAAACCCAATCGTTTTTCCCAACGAAAACAACGTTGCAGAGCTAAGCCGATTTCTACTCGGCATCGTATCCTCAAGATGGATGCTAGCGGTGCCATTTGTGGGGTCTCTTCAGGGGAAATATACACATCCTACCAAATAATGTTACTACTGGGTAGGTCTGGTTGCGCTTGCAAAACCGAGGCAAAGTTTACAAGGTGTAAACTAAGGCAGCATAATATTTTTTCACACAACATAGTTTTTTGCATTATATGGGAATCCATATGATCAACACAGAGCTTGCCTTGTTCAAGGAGGGGTCTTCTTCGGCGAAGGTGCGGCTTCTGGATGTCCACCCGGTTCAGGTTCTGAACACAGCAGGAAACGGACCCTGATAAGCAGGAGAAGTAAACACCAGAAAAAGAATCAGAAGGAGTAGTCGCTTGAGGAAAGGTGCGTCGCTGAACAGGTTTGCAATCGGGACCGACAGGCTCCAAACTGAGAGGAGAACAAGATCAGAGAGCTGCACGCCTGGCCGGTTTGCAAAACCAGGAAGAAAGAGCTGGATGGCTCAATATATAGCCGGCGTGCAAGAGTGAGCACCGGTGGAGTGGGTCACCGGGTAGGGAGAAAAAGTCAAGGTGAACTTGAGACAAAGGATTGACACAGGGAGGACCTTGGGAGTCAACTGGTCAGAGGAGTTGGCAGGCATGCAGCTGCGATGAGGACATTAAGGCAACGGCTAGGACAGGTTGGAGAAGAGATACTGAAGGGGCTTCGGACTGACACTGGTGCCAAGCGAATGCAGCAGGTTATTGTCCATCGATCCAGCGGTGCTGCGGACAGGTGAAGACTGGTTCTTTTCCACTCCGGTAGTCGGTCAACCGGCGGGTGCAACTGGGGGACAAGGAAAAACAGGTCTCACAAGGTAGTCGGCCACTTACAGTGCTTACTCGGCAAGGAGGTCCGAGTAAGACAAGGGAAAGGGCAGGATATAAGGACTGAGTAGCAATCTATCGGTAAGGAGAAGGTAGTCGGCTGGCGGGGAGAAAAACTGAGGCACAGTGCAGGTAGGAGGGGAGCTCGGGAAAACGAAGACTAGCGGAAAAGGAAACGGGTCGTTACACTCGGTCAGTAGCCTCATGGAGCATTCCAAGCGTCTTGGCAGACTAGTCCAGCCCCGAGCGTAGGAGATAGGCTCGCAGCCCTGAGTTCCTGCAGCGTAATCCGGAGCTGGGCCTGCAATATAAACATATCGGATGAGTAGCATCTGATGATGAAAACAATCACCCGAATAAAATGTATTTTACAGTATATGTAAATACGTGTTCTTTCTCTTATTGATATTAATTTCCCCGAGTAGTTAACCCTTACGTTTAAGCACTCTGCCGACTAGTCATAGCCCCCTAGAGTCGGGAGTTGGCTCATGGCTCTTTCCGAGACACGCGTTTTGGGTGACTTGAATTCGTCTTTCATGGAGCAAAGTTTCACGGATTAGGATTTATGCTACTCGAGTACTTTTGCAACCATTTAAGAGCAAAAATAGAAAAAAGGTATAGCACAGCTTGTACACCTATTAGGTGTAGGTGGCTGCGGCATTTGGCGAGGCCAAGTGAAGAGATCATAAAGCGACTTAGCTGTTCGGTATTTGGAAGTGGGGATGCCATCCTCGCATTTGGGCTTGTGAGCCCCAGAGCGTGTCACTTGTTGTTCTGATAATCTTCAGTTGTAGGAGGTCGAAGACGATTGTGACCGACTGCCACAATGAAGCCGTCTGACTTGCATTTGCGATTCCCGGCTTTAGTCGGGACCGCGTCATTGGTGCCCTCCCACTTCTTCTGTCAAGGTGCCTTCTTGTCATCGAGGGCCTCAGCAACAGCTTGGGCTGAGTCGACATATTTGTTCGCCATGTCGAATAAAGCCTTGACAGAGTTGGGAGGCTTCCGCGTGAATTTGTTGATGAACGAGGTGTCTTTGACTCCTTTTCGAAAGGCGGCGATGACGACCTCATCCTTGATTTTCGGGATTGAATTTTGCTTCTCAGAGAACCTCTTGATGAAGTCACGAAGAGACTCGTTCTTCCTTTGATGCAACTGATATAAGTCGTACTTGGAAGATGGCCTCTCGTATGTTCCCTGGAAGTTGGCGATGAAGCGTTCCCGGAGTTCTCCCCATGAGTTGATTGATTGCTTGGGAAGTCCTGTTAGCCATGTCGTTGCTGAGTCGGCTAAAGCGACTGGGAGGTAGTTAGCCATGACTTTGTGATTTCCTCCAGCTGCTCGGATCGCCAGAGTGTAGACCGTGAGCCAGGAGTCGGGATTGGTCTTGCCATCGTATTTTTCGATGCCTATAGGCTTGAAACCCGATGGCCAGTCGACCTGTTGTAGCTCCTGGGTGAAGGCCAGTACTCCATCTTCATGAGGACTCCGACCCCGACTACGGCGGTGAAACTGCTCGTGGTGGAGGCCGAAACGCTCGTTCTTGTCTTCCAGTTGGCGTTGCTCATCTTTTTCTCATTCGCGGCGCCGAGTATTGTTGTCCTGCCGAAGGTCATGCCGTAGTTGGGCTCGGAGATTCTGATTGTCCCGACGGTTGTTGTTGGGGTTGCCGGTTGTCGTTAGGGTTTCCGAGTGATGTTTGGCGTGACTCCGTGTGCAGCCGACTAGAGCTGACCGCTCGACGTCGCTTTGAGGTGGATGAGACTGCCGCTGGGGAAATTGACCGATTGGTCGGTATGAGGGTATCGCCCGACTGTTGGTGCTGCTGACGTGCAGCAGCGGTAAGCATGGCTTTTATCCTTGCGATCGTCGAGGTGGCCTGGTGATCAGGCCCAAGCTGGACCGTGTCCAGTAGGGTTGTGGTGGCCACGACGTTCTGTTGTGGCGTGACGAAGATGTCATGGTCGCCGACTTTTGTTTGGAGGGTTTGTTGTTGAGCGGTTTGCCCAACCATGTGTAGGCCGTCATTGCGGGTGTGTAGGCGTCTTGCTTCTTCCTCCTATTGTTCTCGCAGTCGGCAAGCCTCCTCCTCTTGTTGCTCATGTAGTCGGCATGATTCCTGAGTAGGAGTAGAGCCTTTGGATGCCATGAAGATTTCTCGTGGCGGGGAGAAGCTTGCCGAACTGCTGTCCGACTTAGAGTCGGAATCCGACTGAGAGTCATAGTCCGACTGAGAGTTGTAGTCGGAATAGTTGATGGGGGTGATTGTAACCCCGACCTCCCTAGATCCTATCTCGAGTGGCTCTGGGCCATATCCAAGTCGAACACCAGGGGATTGTATTTGCTGCGTCGGATGTGGTTTGAAGATATCCGTGGCGTTGCCGAGTCCGAATGGGAGATTGACGATCTCCTCCTTCCTTAGCCCGATCTCGGCCGGCTCAAGACTGAATCCGAGTCGAACACTGGGAGGAAGAGTTGTCCCAAGACCCGGGCGAGTGGAAGATTGCCGCCGCAAGTCGACGAGGGTTGCTGCAGCGTCATGTGGGCCAACTGGCACGGAGCCGGCCGGTTCCCTGGCAGATCGGATTGAGTCCGAGCCGGCCAAGGAGAGGTTGTCGAACATGTCGACGACAAAGTCGAGGCTTCCGAAAGTTATCGTATCTTCCGGGGAGAATCTGCCGCCGTCGACTCCGGTTGCTAGATCCATCGAGCTTGTAGATGTAGATCTCGCCGAAGCCCCTACCTGGTGCGCCAACTGTCGATGTTTTACACCGGCAATAAATATATAGGGATACTCGGCGGATGGAAACTCGGTGGATTGCAAAGGAACACAGGGGGATTTTATACTGGTTCAGGCCCTCGATGTGAGGTAATACCCTACATCCAGTTTGGGGTGTATTCCTTTGAGGAATTGTGGTGGTGATTCTGGGGAACCAATCCAACCTTTTTTCATCTGCCCTCATGGGGCGCCCTGCTTCCCCTTATATACTAGGGGACAAGGTTACAAGGTAGGAGTCCCAACCGGATTACGGCTAAGGGGTCTCCTCTTAGAGATATAACGCACCCGACTAGGACTGTATATTCCTTTCTATACAAGGCAAAGTCTGCCGAATCTAGCTATATCTCTAATTACAAGGCTAGGCCCATCCTCTATCCGAGTGGCCCATATGCTTTTCATGAGGTACCCGGGGCCCATGGCACCCACAGAAACAATCCAAAAATTCTTGTAAATCTTAACATTAATGACTGATGGTTCTTTGAAGCATGCCGATTAACCCTTTGCTGTATTATAACTTAACCAGCTCTGTTATTTATTCATCATACTCCATCTTCGCTGGATGATATTTTATTTGTTTGATCTAAAGGCGATATCAATTGATATCGGCTATCTTCAGGCGATGTAACACCATCGGCTCTTCCTATTTAAAAATCAGCTGCATCTAACCGATTCAAGAATTGATCCAAACGCTAGGATAGTACTTCTTGAGATATTTCCCATTAAGTGCTTTAGCAAACTGTGTCCCCTCAAGATCTTCCAATATATATGCATTGCCAGGCACACAACGATTAATCTGATAGGGCCCTTCCCAATTAGGCGACCACTTCCCGAATTTACTATCTCTGGACCCGATCGGCAAAATCAACTTCCATACAAGATCTCCTTCAGTAAATGATTTATTCATCACCTTTTTATTATAATGCCTAGCTGCCCTAGATTTATTTTCCTTGATCCTTTCCAGCGTCCATAACTGATTCTGAGCCAAATCCTCGAGTTCATCTGTCATCAAGTTATAATAATCATTGGCTGTCAACTGATTTTGCAAAGAAATTCTTCTAGAGCCAATGTTAGTCTCCCAAGGTAAAACTGCTTCATGCCCATATACCAACTGATATGGTGGCACCCGAGTAGACCCATGACATGCCATCCGATAAGCCCATAATGAATCGGCTAATGTAGTATGCCATCGTCGCGGTTGTTCATCAATCTTCCGCTTGATTAATTTGTTCAAACTCTTATTCGAAGCTTCTGCCTGTCCATTAGCTTGAGCATAATAAGGTGATGAATTCAGTAACTTAATTCCCATGCTGGCAGCAAATTGTTGAAACTCATTGGACACGAAAATAGATCCCTGATCGGTAGTTATCATCTGAGGAATTCCAAACCGATAAATTATATGCTCTTTTACAAACTCAATCGCATCCTTGGACGTAACTTTCTTCAAAGGAACTGCTTCCACCCACTTTGTAAAATAATTTGTTGCTGCCAATATGAATTTATGTCCCTTACTTGATAAAGGATGAACCTGGCCGATCATATCAATTCCCCATCCTTTGAACGGCCACGGTTTGATGATAGGGTTCATTGCCGATGCTGGTGCTCGCTGTATATTTCCAAATTTCTGACAATCTTGATATCCTTTATAATATTTGAAGCAATCCTCCATCATTGTCGGCCAAAAATATCCTACTCTTCTCAACATCCACTTCATCTTATGAGCCGACTGATGAGTTCCACAAGCACCTTCATGCACCTCGCACATGACCGCTTTGGCTGCTTCTAAATTTAGGCATCTCAGCAGAACCCCTTCAAAAGTCCGATAATACAATTCTCCATCAAGCAACACATACTTAGTAGCTTTATACCGAAGTTTCCTTGAAACCGATTGTGACGGATTTTGCAAGTAACCAATTATCTCCTGTCTCCAATCATCGGCTTTATCCTGAATATCACTATCGGCTATTTTAACCTCAATTTGTCTATTTAGCCGATAACCTGAAGCAATTTGTGCAAGATCATTAGCTTCTAAATTCTGTTCTCTAGGAATATGATCCAACGACACCATCCTAAAATCCTTCAATAAATCTCTACACTCTTCAAAATATGATCTCAAAATATCATCCCTGCGCTCATATTCCCCAGATAATTGCTTGATTACTAATAAAGAATCTCCAACAATCTCTATGATATCGGCTCCGATCTCCTTCAACAGTTGAAGTCCTTTCAGCACCGCCTCGTATTCCGCTTGATTGTTGGTCCGATAGGGCTTAATAGTAAAAACAAATTCGAAGCTTGCCCCCCGAGGCGATACAATGACCAATCCGATACCAGATCCGTGTTTGCAAACTGATCCATCGAAAAATAAAGTCCACGGGATCGGCTCCACATAATCCTCATGAACTCCTCTGTGCTGCACAATTAAATCGGCTATTGCCTGTCCCTTGATCGCTTTAGCCGATTCATATCTCAAGTCAAACTCCGTTAAAGCAAAAATCCATTTACCCACTCGCCCTTTTAAGACTGGAGCCAACAACATGTATTTTACCACATCGGCCTTGCAAATCACCGTACACTCAGCCGATAGGATATAATGCCTTAACTTTGTGCACGAGAAATATAAACAAAGGCATAATTTTTCCACTGCAGAATATCTCGTTTCAGCATCCAAAAGCCTTCTGCTTAAATAGAACACGACTCGCTCCTTGCCTTCAAACTTCTATATTAACACAGATCCGATGGATTTTTCATCGGCCGATAAGTATAACTTGAACGGCACTCCCTTTTGCGGCGGAATCAAAACCGGTGGAGAACTTAAATAACCCTTAATTTCATCAAATGCCTTCTACTGTTTTGCCCCCCACACAAATTCTTGATCGGCTTTCAATTTCAACAACGGAGTAAAAGGCTCAATCCTTCTTGACAAATTTGATATGAATCTCCTTAGGAAATTAATCTTGCCGATCAATGACTGTAGCTCTGTCTTGTTGACTGGTGGTTCTGTATCCTTGATAGCTTTGATGCTCCATTGACTAACTTCAATTCCTCGCTCATGCACCATGAAACCCAAGAACTACCCAGCCGATATACCAAAAGCGCACTTGTTAGGATTCATCCTTAGTCCGTATTTCTTCGCCCTTTCCAGCACTCTTCGTAAATCGGCTATATGGCTTTCGTCACTCTTAGATTTAACCACCACATCATCGATGTAAATTTCCACTAACAAGCTGATGAGATCATGAAATATATAATTCATCGCCCTTTGATATGTCGCACCGGCACTTTTTAATCCAAACGTCATTCTACCCACTCATATAAGCCGATAGCTCTAGGACATCGAAACACAGTTTTATGTATATCCTCCTCTGCCATAAAAATTTGATTGTATCCTACATTGCCATCCATGAAGCTAATAATCTTGTGGCCTGATGCTGCGTCCACCAACAAATCTGCTATTGGCATCGGGTATTCATCCTTGGGGGTAGCCTTATTCAGATCCCGGAAATCAATACATATTCTCAATTTTCCATTTTTCTTTTCCACCGAGACGATGTTAGAAACCCACTCAGCATATCGGCACGGCCTTATAAACTTTGCATCATATAACCTTGTGATTTCTGCTTTGATTGGCTCATATAATTCCGCTTTAAATCTCCTCGGAGCCTGTTTAAACGGTCGATATCCTAGTTTAATAGGAAGCCGATGTTCAACAATTGATCGGCTTAATCCTGGCATTTCATGATATTCCCAAGCAAAACAATCCCGATACTCTTTCAATAATTTTATTAATTCTTCTCGAAGTTCAGGACACAATTTCTTACTTATGTACGTCGGCCTTGGCCTATCTCCTGGTCCTATATCAATTTCTTCCAAATCATCAGCCGACGTAAACCCTTGTCCTAGCTTTCCCTCAAAGTCTTCAATAGTGCCCATCAGAGTAATAATTCCGAGCCGACTTGCCGAATCGGCTGTATCCCTTGACTAGTGATCTTGAGATAATCCCCTTCCCATACTTTCCCAGACAAACACTCGACACCATCGGCCTCCCAGATTGGCAAATCGGTCATTGCAATGTTGGTCGATTGATCTGATAGGATTACCTCAACTTAATCTCCTTGCCATTGTATCAAACTCTGATGCTTCGTCGAGGGCACGCAATAGTTTGCGTGAATCCAATCCCTGCCAAGAAGCAGACTGTATGATCCTTTTCCATCGATAACAAAAAAACGTGGTAGGTAATGTCTTGTTCCCCACCATTAATTCCACGTTTAGCATGCCTTTCGTCTCTGATGGATTCCCGCCGAAATCTCTTAACACCATATTTGTATTGATCAAATCTTCAGCGGTTTTCCCAAGCTTCCGATACGTAGCATACGGCATTATAACAGCTGCTCCCCCATCAATTAGTATCTTTGTCATCGGCTTCCCGTCCACATAACCCTTGATATATAACGGTTTCAAATGCCGATGCTCTGATTCTTCAGGTTTATCAAATATAGCCTGATCGGGTCGCAGCGTCAACTGAGCAAAGGCCTCCTCATTGTCTTCCTCATCAGATGAAAGTGCTTTATATTCCCGAGGCAAAAAGAAAACCATGTCTACTGGAGCCGATGGATCAACCTCATCGTCACTTTTCTTCACGCGCCATACTCGCTTAGTCCTCTTGTGACAATGATCGGCTTCTCTGTGATCTTGTCGTTGTTCTTCCTATTGCTCTCGGTGCCATAGCCGCTGTGCCCTTCTTTTCTGATTTTTCGTGAATATTCCGCTAGGACACCACTGAGGATTTTGGATTTGTTCTTCACGCACTTCCTCATCATGTTCCTCAAAGAACTCTTCATGGATCGGCCCCAACCGGCTGTGTACCGATGCTCGTTTTTCAATTGGCCTATCTCCCGCAAATCTTCCATGCTCAAAATTCTGGGGTCTTGTAGTATTACATTCGGGACAATCTCTAATTGATGGCAATCTTATCCCCCGCTCCCAGCAAAATTGAAAGAACGGGCAATCCCAATGTGGATTGTATCCCTCCTCGCATGACGAAGCCCGTTGTTCCTCTTCTCTCCTGGAATATTTATCTATCAGCTGTGATGAAGTAATTCTAGATCTTCTATATTCTTGATACCTTCCTTCATCGGCTTGATTCGCTGATGATCCCGCATAAACCATGTTCACGGGGAATGGATGTCCATCAATTTTCATCGGCCTTTTGTTTTCAAACTTGATCCTTCCCTGTTCGACAACCGATTGAATTTGTTGCCGAAAAACTTTGCATTCGTTAGTGTGGTGCGATATCGTATTGTGCCACTTGCAATACCTCTTCTTCTTTAATTCTTCGGCTGATGGAATCACATGATTTGGCGGAAGTTGTATTTGTTTCTCCTGTAGCAATAGATCGAAGATTTTATCGGCTTTATTGATGTCAAAATCATATCGCTCCTCCTTGTCGATATCCTTCACCCACGGGCATGACACTGATTTTTTGTTCCTAGCCCACTCCACCAATCCAACTTCAACATCGGATCCATCATCATCTGAGTCCGATGAATAAACTTGTACTTGAGCAACCCTTCTCTGAAACTTCTCCTTTTTCGCTTCCTGAAATCGGCTTTCATGAGCCGATACCTTTTGTACCAGGTGCGCCAGACTCTCGAAGTCTTGCGATGAAAACCTCTCTTTGATGGGAGCTAATAGACCCTGGAAAGCCAACTCGGCCAAGTGCCCATCGCTTAGATTTAAACTATAACATCGGTTTCTGACGTCCCGAAACCGTTGGATGTATTCCGGTACCGTTTCATCTGGCCTTTGTTTAACCGATGTTAAGTCCGTCAACCTCATCTCATGGATCCTGGCAAAAAAGTATTTGTGAAATTGTTTTTCCAGATCGGCCCATCCTCGGACTGAATTTGGCGGCAAAGAAGAAAACCATGTAAAGGCCGATCCAGATAATGACAAGGGGAAAAATCTAACCCTTAGAGCCTCCTCAGCCGATGCCTCTCCACACTGTGCCAAGAATCGGCTAATATGCTCAACTGTAGATATGCTGTCTTATCCTGAGAACTTAGAAAAATCTGGGACTCAGTATCGGTGTGGCAATGGAACTCTGTCAAACCACTCGGGGTATGGATGCCGATACATAAATGTCTGCTCTTTTGGTTTTATCCTGAACTGTTCCCTTACTATCTCTGCAACCCTTGTCGATAAATCCTCTCTCGGGTTTTCCTGTTGATATTGTATTGGTGGAGTTGGTAGCCGATTCTGCCTAGGATATTCTCTCTGATAATTACCTGAATCGGCAAAACCTCCTAGACAATTTTGTTGATATCCCCCATAATAGGCCGTTTGATGGTATCCTGCAGGAATATCTTGTTGCCCCCCAGCCTGGTTCTGCGAAAACAAGTTTTCCGGTATGTCTTTTCTGGTGCCATAAGTGGCTTGATTTGGCTCCATCTTTGGCGGGAGGTAAATAGGACCTCGACTAGGCTCTTGAGCAATTGATCCATCCATTGTCTTCTTGATAAGATTATGTAACGTGTTCACCAATATTCCTGATTGATTGATAAGCGCGTGATGCACTGCTTCGTTTACCATCTCTTGTAAAGGTTTTGGTGGACTTTCAGATGGCGTACAGCTCGATTCTCCGACTAAAACTGGTTTCGGAAATTGAGATTTTTGAATCGGCCCTTGTCTAGTTAAACCGAAGGACTCCAAACAGAGCTTCTGAAAATTGGCTGTATTTTGTTCTACTTGCTGTTTTTGCTCTTCAGTCAGATCTTCCATGGTGACCGGAATCACGTTGTCTATCTTGATTTCTTTTCCGGCCATGTCAAACCTTCGTGTCCCACCAGGCATGCCAAAAACGTGTTGACACCGAAAACCACCGGCAGCGTCGGGAACGAGTCGATGATCTGGTTCGGTGCCTTGACACGCGAAGGCCTGGGAGATTTGCTTAACTCCAGTGCAGGTCCTAAATCTTGAGGTTCGTAGGCATGCCAGTCAATTTGACCCTGCAATTGACAAGGAAATAGAAGATATTAGACCAGTGAGCCAATCGGCTGGAAAGCCGAATTGGACTTGTTTCATCGGCCGATAGCCGATATGGACTAGCACTTATACATCGGCTAGAAGCCGATGATGGCATAAAAAGATAACTGTGATAAGTTGATGATGATATAATAAATAATAAACCAGCCGACTGCTGATAGAACATAAGCATCGTCTGGAAAAACCGATAATAATGTAAATACATAAAAGATAATGCAATCGGCTGCACCCAGCCTCCGATGAGACGAAATCTAGTAACTACCGATGGTCGTACTGTTGTTAACGCAAAAATTTGGTAAGGCCTTGCATCAGATTCGGTCAAGGGAACGATTGCAGTCGGTTAACAGAAATTGGTTCAAGGAGCAGGCCGAGTCCGAGAAAGAGCCGTGAAGACCGTGCGTGGCAGTTAAATTACTATATTAGGAAAAGATTTATCTTTTTTAGGGAACCTGGCCTCGTGTCCGATCAGGACTAGTTAGCGTTTTCTATTATAGATAGGAAATCATATACCGTGTCCTATAAGGACTCATGTAACTCGGGGTATATATACGTATGCCCGGGGATCTTGTAAATCATCAACCACAGATCAGTAAAAATTCGGCGCATCGCCACCCTTTTCGACGGGATCTTGCTTCTCGAGCCGGGCTGCATCGGTTAGGTCCGAACTCCTGCGAGAGAGTAAGTCTCGTCACCCCGGCTACCAATCGGCTAGGACTTCCTCGGTTAGGTCCGATATTCTAGTCGGTTTATGGTAGTCGGCTTACCACGATATATTTACTTTATCTATGGCTGCATCAGTTCAGTTTGACCTCATAGATTGATTGGGTATATCACATCACGCGTGCATAGATCGTATCGGCTTACTGGGAGCGATTTATCATCGGTTCGTGCTGCATCGGTTGGGTCCGACCTACTGAACCGCTAGTGATAAGTCGATCCTGCTGGGCCGATGCGTTGTGTGTAGGCGTTTTATTGGAGTGCATAGCCGGTAAGTTATTTTCATCACGGTCGCATCATATCTATCGACCTATTGAGGCATTGTTATCGTTGTCGGTCTGTGCTGCAACGGTTGGGTCCGATCTACTAGACTGACGATAATAGCTTTACCCTTGATGAGCCGATGGTGTTGTGCGATGGTGTTATCCGAGTGCTTAGCCGATGAGTTATCTGTTAAAGCCGACTACATTTATTCATTATCTTATTCTATACTCGCTCTGTTTAGTAGTCGGCTAGCTTATCAATTATTTATCATTTACGTTATTGCATACTTTATTATATGTTCTTGCCTGCATTATTGTTACAATCGGCTAAGGGCTAGCCGATGGGTTTATTCTGCCGATCCAAGTACAAGTACAAGCAGGTTCCCGGGCATGATCCTAGGTGAGGGCCCGGGCATGAGCCCGGGTAAGGACCAGTGTATGGGCCCGGACAGCGGACGAAGATCCTGGGAGCTGATATAAGCAAGGGCCCGAGCGCAGGCACATCTTCATAGCAACACCAGTAACACTAGATTATGATCAGCTAGGATCTATTTGATTTATTTATGCATTATACTTGCTTATTTTATCAAGTTTATAGCCGGTTTTGAGCATCCCTTCGATGATCGGCTAGCTCGATATTTGTTTGTTATTACGTTATTGCTCTTGCCGTCATCGGCCTTAAGCCGATGTATAAGTGCTACAGTGTGCATCGGCCATCGGCTGATGAAACGAGTCTAGATCGGCTTCCAGCCGATTGGCTCATTGATTTAACATTTTCCTCCTTGTCAATTACAGGGTCAAATTGACTGGCACGCCTACGAACCTCAAAACTTTAGGACCTGCACTGGAGTGAAGCAAATCTCCCAGGCCTTCGCGTGTCAACCCGGCGCCGGACGGCCCCCGGCGGGTTTTCGGCGTCAACACGCTTTTGGCACGCCTGGTGGGACACGAAGTTTCAACCCAAAATTCCAACAAACACAGTTTCAATCAAGATTTCAACATGGCCGGAAAAGAAGTCAAGACGGACAACGTAATTCCGGTCACCATGGAAGATCTAATTGAAGAACAAAGACAGCAAATTGAATAGACCATGACAAATTTCCAGAAGCTGTGCCTAGAATCCTTCAGTATGACAAGGCAAGGGCCGATTCAGAAATCTCAGTTTCCAAAACCAGTACTGGTAGGAGAATCGAGCCGCACACAACCCGAGAGTCCACCAATCAAGCCTTTACAGGAGATGGTCAATGAGGCTGTACACCACGCGCTCATCAATCAGTCGGGGGTCTTAGTAAATACATTGCATAATCTTATCAAGAAGACTGTTGATGGGTCGATTGCCCAAGAACCGACTCGGGGCCCTGTTTTTCTCCCACCAAAGATAGAGCCAGGCCAAGTTAATTACAACATTAGCAAGGATATACCAGAACACTTGTTCGCACAGAACCAGGCTGGGGGGCAACAGGATATCCCTCCTGGATATCACCGATCTATTTATTATGGGGGATACCAGCAGAACTATCCGGGAGGAGGAGCCGATCCAGGTACCTACCAGAGGGAGTATCACAGACAAAATCGGCAACCAACCCCGCCGATACAGTATCAGCAGTATCAACAGGAGAATGCAAGAGAAGAAGATTTGTCGGCACGGGTTGAGGAGATAGTAAGGGAGCAGTTCGGGATCAAGCCCAAGGAACAAGCGTTCATGTATCGGCACCCATATCCTGAGTGGTTTGACAGGGTTCCGTTACCACACCGATACAGGGTCCCGGATTTCTCTAAGTTTTCAGGGCAGGACAACACGTCTACAGTAGAACATGTCAGTCGATTCCTGGTGCAATGCGGGGAGGCATCGGCTGAAGAGGCCCTGAGGGTTAGGTTTTTTCCCCTATCACTATCTGGATCGGCTTTTACATGGTTCTCCTCATTACCGCCGAATTCTGTTCGGGGGTGGGCCGATCTGGAGAAACAGTTTCACAAATATTTCTTCGCTGGAATTCATGAGCTGAGACTGTCAGATTTGACATCGGTTAAGCAACGACTAGATGAAACAGTACCGGAGTACATTCAGCGATTTCGGGATATCAGAAACCGGTGTTATAGTTTGAACCTGAGCGATGGACATCTGGCCGATTTGGCTTTTCAGGGACTCTTGGCACCAATCAAAGAGAGGTTTTCATCTCAAGAGTTCGAATCCTTGTCGCACCTAGTACAGAAGGTGTCGGCTCATGAAAGCCGATTTCAAGAGGCGAAAAAGGACAAGTACCAGAGGAGGGTTGCTTAGGTTCAGGTCTATTCATCAGGCTCAGATAATGAGGGATCCCATGCTGAGGTTGGATTGGTGGAGTGGACCAGGAACAAGAAGTCAGTATCATGCCCGTGGGTCAAAGATATCGGCAAAGAGGAACGGTATGATTTCGATGTAAGCAAGGCCGATAAGATTTTTGACTTGTTGTTATAGGAAAAGCAAATACAATTGCCGCCAAACCACGTGATTCCATCAGCCGAAGAACTAAAGAAGAAGAAATATTGCAAGTGGCACAATGCGACATCGCACCATACTAACGAGTGCAAGGTTTTTCGGCAACAAATTCAGTTGGCTGTTGAGCAAGGACGAATCAAGTTTGAAGACAAAAAGCCAATGAAGATAGATGGGCACCCGTTTCCTGTAAACATGGTCTATGCGGAGTCATCATTAAAGGATCGAGCCGATGGAGCCGATGGAGCAGGACATCAAAGGTACAAGTCAAAGATTACTTCATCGGATATGATAGAAAAATACTCAAGATATGAAGAACAGAAGGGTGAACCAGAACGATATAATCCGCATTGGGATTGCCCGTTTTTTCGTTTCTGCTGGGATCAAGGAATGAGGCTGCCATCGGCTGAGAATTGCCCCGAGTGTAGCCGTGCAATGGATCGCCATGATCGGCAGCAGAGGTTTTCGCAAGATCGGCCGTTTGGGAAAAGAGCGTCAGTTCATAGCCGACTAGGGCCGATCCGTGAAGAGCTTTTTGAAGAGGATGAAGAAGCACATGAGAAACAGGTTCAGAATCCTCAGTGGTGTCCTAGTGGCATATTCACGAAGAATCAGAAGAGAAGGGCACAACGATTACGACACCGAGAGCAAAAAGAAGAGCAGCGCCAAGATCAAGAGGAAGCCGATCATCGACTCAAGAGGACCAAACAAGTCTGGCAAGTAAAGAGGAAGGACGATGAAGGTGAATCGGCTCCAGTGAACATGGTTTTTCTTTCTGCCCAGAGAATACAAGGCGTTCTCGTCAGATGAGGAGGGTGGAGAGGAGGTTTTCGCTCAGCTGACACTGCGACCTGACCAAGCTACATTTGATAAACCCGAGGAGTCAGAGCATCGGCACCTGAAGCCATTATACATCAGGGGTTACGTAAACGGAAGGCCGATGACAAAGATGTTGGTTGATGGAGGAGCAGCGGTTAATCTTATGCCTCAAGCCACATTCCGAAAATTGGGGAAGACTGCCGAAGATTTGATGAAGACAAATATGGTGTTAAAAGACTTCGGTGGGAATTCATCAGAAGCGAAAGGCGTATTAAACGTGGAGCTGACAGTAGGGAATAAGACATTACCCACCACGTTTTTTGTCATTGACGGAAAGGGGTCATATAGTTTGCTTCTCAGCAGGGACTGGATTCACGCGAACTGTTGCGTGCCTTCGACAATGCATCAATGTCTAATACAGTGGCAGGGAGATCAAGTCGAGGTGGTGCTAGCAGATCGGTCGACCAATATTGCCATGACCGATCTACCAGTCTGGGAAGCCGATGGTGTTGACTGCCTATCCGGAAGAGTTTGGGAAGGAGATTACCTCAAGGTTACTAGCCAGGGGATACAGCCGATCCAGCAAATCGGCTCCGAATTGTTACTCTGATGGGATCTATTGAAGACTTGGAGGGGAAACTGGGGCAAGGATTCACGTCGGCTGATGATTTGGAAGAGATCGATATTGGACCAGGAGATAGGCCTAGGCCGACGTACATAAGCAAAAAATTACATCCTGAGCTACGAGAGGAACTGATAGCGCTGCTGAAGGAATATCGGGATTGTTTTGCCTGGGAGTACCATGAGATGCCAGGATTGAGCCGATCGATTGTTGAACATCGGCTGCCTATTAAACCAGGGTATCGGCCGTTCAAACAGGCTCCAAGGAGGTTCAAAGCAGAATTATATGAGCCGATCAAGGCAGAGATCACAAGGTTATATGATGCCAAATTCATAAGACCATGCCGATACGCTGAATGGGTTTCTAATATCGTCCCGGTGGAGAAGAAAAATGGGAAATTGAGGATATGTATTGATTTCCGGGATCTAAATAGAGCTACCCCTAAGGATGAATACCCAATGCCGATAGTGGACCTGCTGGTGGATGCAGCCTCAGGACACAAGATTATCAGCTTCATGGACGGCAATGCAGGATACAATCAGATTTTCATGGCCAAAGAGGATATACACAAGACTGCGTTCCGATGTCCTAGAGCTATCGGTTTATATGAGTGGGTAGTAATGACTTTTGGATTAAAGAGTGCCGGTGCGACTTATCAAAGAGCGATGAATTATATATTTCATGATCTCATCGGTTTGTTGGTGGAAATTTACATTGATGATGTGGTGGTTAAGTCTAAAAGTGGGGAAAGCCATATAGCCGATTTACGAAGAGTGCTGGAAAGGGCCAAGGAATACGGACTAAGAATGAATCCCAATAAGTGTGCTTTTGGTGTATCGGCTGGGCAGTTTTTGGGTTTTATGGTTCATGAGCGAGGGATTGAAGTTAGTCAGCGAAGTATCAGAGCCATTAAGACTACAGAGCCACCAAGTAATAAGACAGAGTTGCAATCGTTGATCGGCAAGGTTAATTATGTAAGGAGATTTATATCAAATTTATCAGGGAGAATTGAGTCTTTCACACCGTTATTAAAGTTGAAGGCCGATCAGGAATTTGTGTGGGGGGCAGCGCAGCAGAAGGCGTTCGACGAGATCAAGAATTATCTTAGTTCCCCACCTGTTTTGATTCCGCCGCAGAAAGGGGTGCCGTTCAGGTTATACTTATCAGCCGATGAGAATTCCATCGGCTCTGTTTTGATCCAAGAATTTGAAGGCAAAGAGCGAGTTGTGTTCTATCTAAGTAGGAGACTTCTGGATGCTGAGACGAGATATCCAGCGGTGGAGAAGTTATGCTTATGTTTATATTTCTCGTGTACAAAGTTGAGGCATTACATCCTATCGGCTGAGTGTACAGTAGTTTGCCAGGCCGATGTGGTCAAATATATGTTGTCGGCTCCAGTCTTGAAAGGGCGAGTTGGCAAGTGGATTTTTGCCTTGACAGAGTTTGACTTAAGGTATGAATCGGCTAAGGCGATTAAGGGACAAGCAGTGGCCGATTTTATTGTACAGCACAGAGGGTCTCACGAAGATTATGCGGAGCCGATCCCATGGACTTTATTTTTTGACGGATCGGTTTGCAGGCACGGATCTGGTATCGGTTTAGTTATTGTATCGCCTCGGGGGGCAAGTTTTGAGTTTGCTTTTACGATTAAGCCTTATCGGACTAATAATCAAGCAGAGTACGAGGCGGTGCTGAAAGGGCTTCAACTCTTGAAGGAAGTAGGAGCCGATATCGTAGAGGTTATTGGTGATTCTTTGTTGGTGATCAAGCAGTTATCTGGAGAATATGAGTGCAAAGATGATGTTTTGAGGTCATATTATGAAGAATGTATGGATTTATTGAAAGATTTCAAGATGGTGTCAATAGATCATATTCCCAGGGAGCAGAATTTAGAAGCCAATGATCTTGCACAGATTGCTTCAGGATATCGACTGAATAAGCAGGTTGAGATGGAGGTAGCCGATATTGATGTCCAGAACAAGGCCGATGACCGGAGACATGAGATAATTGATTACTTGCGAAACCCGTCGCAGTCCGTTTCCAGGAAGATTCGATATAAGGCTACTAAGTATGTGCTACTTGATGAGGAGTTGTATTATCGGACGTTTGAGGGAGTTCTGCTTAGATGCCTAGATTTGGAGGAAGCCAATGTGGTTATGTGTGAAGTACATGAAGGCATCTGTGGGACTCATCAATCGGCTCATAAGATGAAGTGGTTGTTAAGAAGAGTAGGGTATTTTTGGCCGACAATGCTGGAAGATTGCTTTAGGTATTATAAAGGGTGTCAAGATTGTCAGAAGTTTGGAAATATACAGCGGGCACCAGCATCGGCTATGAATCCTATCATCAAACCGTGGCCGTTCAGAGGTTGGGGGATTGATATGATCGGCCAGATTTTTCCTCCATCAAGTAAGGGACATAAATTTATATTGGCGGCGACAGATTATTTTACCAAGTGGGTGGAAGCGATTCCTTTGAAGAAAGTTACGTCCAAGGAAGCGGTCGAGTTTGTAAAGGAGCATATTATTTATCGGTTTGGGATTCCTCAGACGATAACTACTGATTAGGGGTCCATCTTTGTGTCTGATGAGTTTCAACAATTTGCTGCCAGTATGGGAATCAAGCTATTAAATTCGTCGCCTTATTACGCTCAGGCCAATGGACAAGCAGAAGCTTCTAACAAGAGTTTGATCAAGTTAATTAAGCGGAAGATTGATGAGCAGCCACGGCGATGGCATACTACATTAGCCGATTCACTATGGGCCTATCGGATGGCATGCCACGGATCTACTCGGGTGCCGCCGTATCAGTTGGTATATGGACATGAGGCAGTTCTACCATGGGAGACTAACATCGGCTCTAGGAGAATTTCTTTGCAGAATCAGTTGACAGCCGATGATTATTATAATTTGATGACAGATGAACTTGAAGATTTGGCTCAGAATCGGTTAAGAGCGTTGGAAAGGATCAAGGAAAATAAGGCTAGGGCAGCTCGGCATTACAACAAAAAGGTGGTGAATAAGTCGTTTGCCGAGGGAGATCTTGTGTGGAAGTTGATTTTGCCGATCGGGTCCAGAGATGATAAGTTCGGGAAGTGGTCGCCTAGTTGGGAAGGGACCTATCGGATTAATCGTTGTGTGCCTGGTAATGCTTATATGCTAGAAGATCTCAATGGGATAGAATTTGCTAAAGCGCTTAACGGAAAATACCTCAAGAAGTACTACCCTAGCGTGTGGATTGATTCCTAAATCGGTTATGTATGACCGATTTCTGAGTAATTCGGAAAGCCGATGTTTTTCCACATCGCCTAAAGACAGCCGATATCAATTGATATCGCCTCTAGATCAAGACAAGCAGAAAATTATCGAGACTGAAAGAGATAAGTGGCAAAGCCGGTCAGATTATGTGACAGCAGAAGGATGATCGGCAGGTTCCAGAAGGTCATCAGTTACAAAGATTTAGGATTTACAAGAATTTTTGGATCACCTCGATTGCGTACAGGCGGATTTGATCAATCTCATTGATAGCACGAATGTCATCTTCATCGGAGCCCGGGATGGTCTTCAGGTTCTTGCGCCAATGAATGACTTGACGCACTATCGCTGCGACCTTGGCTTCTTGGTCTTGGATGGCTTGCGGTAGGCCGATTAGCTGGGATTCTGTTGCTATGAGGTCCTTACGAACTTTTTCAAGTTCTGCCAGCAAATCGGCCTCCTTTTTCTTCAGTTGGTCTAACTTAGGTTGGAGCTCTTGGGGGGCAGCGGCCATGTCATCAAGCTTTTTCTTCTCTGCTTGGGCTAATAGCCGATCGGCTTGGATGTCTTCGGTGGTCTTCTGTTGGTCAGCGCGATCGGCTATGCGCTGTCTAAGCTTGATGAGTTTGAATCTATGGGATTCCAGATATGCTACGGGAGTTAGTGCATCGACAAGTTCTTCGGGCAGATGGTGTTCAATTTCTGCGAATCTTGCCCGGATTGGCCCGCAATCTTCCGCTAGCGCGTCAATTGGGTTTTCTAGCCGACTGAGGATGCTCGTCAGATATTCGCGTACGTCGGCTGGGAAGGATGGTTTGGTTGTTGCGCTGGTGGCTGTGGGTTCTTCTACTTCTAGGTATTTGCCGATGTCGAAGGAGAACAGATCGGCTAAGGACTACAAAATTGGCATCGGTAAAGGAATCAGTGAAAAAGATAAGAGCAGAGT
Organism: Oryza meyeriana var. granulata; assembly: GCA_003991445.1. Lineage (NCBI taxonomy): Eukaryota > Viridiplantae > Streptophyta > Magnoliopsida > Poales > Poaceae > Oryza > Oryza meyeriana. Next base: position 22,896 of record RYFJ01000315.1, read on the forward strand.
ATGGACATAAAAGAGTTACCTGAGGAAGGGCATCGGTGGCTTGCGCGACATCGGTTTCTGGGGGAAGAATGGGCTGTTCTTCGGAGGGGCCGATGTCGGCCGATGGAGTAGGGACAGTATCATCAGCAACCAGAGGACTTGGTGCTGAGAGGGGAGCAGTTGGAGAAGTCATCGGCTCAACGCTTGGAGGGACGCCAGAGGGATGGTGAGGTTCTGGAGCCGATGGTTCAAGCTGAAAAAGGATTTGGTAAGATAAGATAAGAAAGTGGATGATAATAATAATAAGGCTTGGCGCATACCTGGGGGGACGAAGGAGCCGATGTGGTCTAGGGAGAAGATGGCATCGTGGCAGCAACATCGGCATCGGTCTTCTGTTTCTTTGAGGAGGGACGATGCGCTAACTTCTTACGTTTTTGGCCCATCGGCCGAGGTGCCTTGAGAAGAGCCGATGGAGATGGAGCATCGTGCCCTAAGTTTGGGGTGGCCGATGGAGGTTGATACTGGATCAGCCGACCGCTGTTGCTTGTTCTTGGGGGTTCAACGCTGGTAGCCTGCAAAATTAGAGGTGAGAGTTGGTTGAAGAAGGCGATTAAAGGTTGCAGGTGTTACCTCGTCTTCGGATTCAACATAGTCGGCGTCTAGACGGGAACAGTAACAGGCGGGTGCTAAGCAGAACAGATGTTTCTTCCATTCTGACCACCATCGGACAAAGAACTTGGTGTTGGCAGTGCAGATGAACACTTCGGTGGCGGCGCCTAGCAGGAGGGAGTCTGTCAAAGACCGCAGCCGATCATATTCCAGGGCGCTGCTGACTGTGCCTCGGGCTTGGAGTTTGTCGATGAAGAATAGGCCTATCGGGAGCTGACCAAGGCCAAATTGGCGAGAGCCGACTGATGGATGATAGAACTCATACGATGGCTGAGTTCGGCCCAGAGAAAAGCCGGTTGGCAGCAGACAAGGACTGGTGGCCGATAGGAATATGGCTTTGGACTGATCATCATTCAGAGCTTTGAGTGGATCAAAGTTAGAGGGCATCTCGAATGATGATGCGTCATTGTACGCAAACCAAAGAGTGGCATCCCTGGTAAAGCCGTAATAAAACCCCTTGAACCACTGACTAACTTCAGCGGGGGTTATCTTGCCGCCAGAAAGGGCCGATGCAGCTTCGCCCATAGAGATGCATCGGCGGTAAACAGGGTCTTGATCTTCTGGGTAATCGGCCGGGAAGGATTGCTTGAGGAGAGAGGTTTCTGGGATAGCCTTGGAGGTATAGATATTGAGCCAGAGCTGAACAAACCACCAAGGACCCCCAATGTGGCCGACGGGCTGGCCAGCCGATAGCTTAGTTGCCACCTGGTGAAGTAGCTGGTAGGTGGCGCCAAGGAGATAGTGTCCCAACGGAATTTGTTTCCTATCGGCCAAGCACTCGGCCAGGCATTGCATATTGGTCGTCGGGCCGAGGGTTGCACCACCAAAGACGAACCGTTCCAACCACAAGTTCAGAAAAGCGACATGCTCCCGATCATCAACCGGTCCAGTTCCTTTGTTGTGGAGAGATATATACCTGGACCAGCCGCCGATGTTTTTTGTTTGAAGCCAGTGAGCAGGCTTGAACTAGAGTTTGAAGGGGTTGATGTAGCTTGTCGTATCCAGGCAGGTGAGCATGGTCACGTCCAGTAAAGTGGGGGTCATCGGCCCATGCCCGAACATGAAAGCATTAAGAGCATCAGACCAGTAGTATGAGGCCAATGCAAGTAGGGACTCGTTCCTTTCCATGTCAGCCAGGGAGAGATTGATGCAGTGGCCGATGTGAGATTCTTCCCAATAGGTCCTCTTTACAGCCGATACCCTGAGGTACCAATCTCTCCATCCGGGCAGCTTACTCGGCCATGATCTGAAGCTGTTGGTCTAGTCACTGACCAACATAGTCAAGTTCTTGAAGGGAACACGTTGGGTTTCGGCGACGATGAAATCGGTGGGATCTTCGCTGCCCATAGGGCCATGATAGAAAAAGCAGGGGTAATCGGCGGCCGGAATCAAGATCTGGGCTCTAAGATGCTACAGTAAACAAGAACACGACGAAGAACAGGTGAAGAACATAGCAGATCGGGTTCGTATAGATTGCAGATTGGGGAAAAATAATCAGGTGAGAAGATTACCTCAGGAACTGCAGATGCTGATGCCATCGCGGAAATAGGAGAAGTTGCAGGGATCGACGGACGGAGAGAAAGGTTGCAATGATTCGTCTGGATTCGCTAGAGCTTGGTGAGGATGTGGAAGATGAAGCGGTGGTGCTCTGGTGATGTGAAAGCGTAAAAAAGGCAAGAAGACGAAGCGTTTTATAGAGGTATGACAACCGAGCGGGAATCGAGGCCGTTGGCACTGTTTCAAACATTTATGGCAAGTGAGCTATCTTGGGCCGCCTTGGTATGGGAGAAATCTGGAGGCCCAAAGTGAGAATTTCGAAGTCCTATTGGAGAACTCCGAAATTGGGGGGCATGTGTTAACGCCAAAATTTGGTAAGGCCTTGCATCAGATTCGGTCAAGGGAACGATTGCAGTCGGTTAACAGAAATTGGTTCAAGGAGCAGGCCGAGTCCGAGAAAGAGCCGTGAAGACCGTGCGTGGCAGTTAAATTACTATATTAGGAAAAGATTTATCTTTTTTAGGGAACCTGGCCTCGTGTCCGGTCAGGACTAGTTAGCGTTTTCTATTATAGATAGGAAATCATATACCGTGTCCTATAAGGACTCATGTAACTCGGGGTATATATACGTATGCCCGGGGATCTTGTAAATCATCAACCACAGATCAATAAAAATTCGGCGCATCGCCACCCTTTTTCGACGGGATCCTGCTTCTCGAGCCGGGCTGCATCGGTTAGGTCCGAACTCCTGCGAGAGGGTAAGTCTCGTCACCCCGGCTACCAATCGGCTAGGACTTCCTCGGTTAGGTCCGATATTCTAGTCGGTTTATGGTAGTCGGCTTACCACGATATATTTACTTTATCTATGGCTGCATCAGTTCAGTTTGACCTCATAGATTGATTGGGTATATCACATCACGCGTGCATAGATCGTATCGGCTTACTGGGAGCGATTTATCATCGGTTCGTGCTGCATCGGTTGGGTCCGACCTACTGAACCGCTAGTGATAAGTCGATCCTGCTGGGCCGATGCGTTGTGTGCAGGCGTTTTATCGGAGTGCATAGCCGGTAAGTTATTTTCATCACGGTCGCATCATATCTATCGACCTATTGAGGCATTGTTATCGTTGTCGGTCTGTGCTGCAACGGTTGGGTCCGATCTACTAGACTGACGATAATAGCTTTACCTTTGATGAGCCGATGGTGTTGTGCGATGGTGTTATCGGAGTGCTTAGCCGATGAGTTATCTGTTAAAGCCGACTACATTTATTCATTATCTTATTCTATACTCGCTCTGTTCAGTAGTCAGCTAGCTTATCAATTATTTATCATTTACGTTATTGCATACTTTATTATATGTTCTTGCCTGCATTATTGTTACAATCGGCTAAGGGCTAGTCGATGGGTTTATTCTGCCGATCCAAGTACAAGTACAAGCAGGTTCCCGGGCACGATCCCAGGTGAGGGCCCGGGCATGAGCCCGGGTAAGGACCAGTGTATGGGCCCGGACAGCGGACGAAGATCCTGGGAGCTGATATAAGCAAGGGCCCGAGCGCAGGCACATCTTCATAGCAACACCAGTAACACTAGATTATGATCAGCTAGGATCTATTTGATTTATTTATGCATTATACTTGCTTATTTTATCAAGTTTATAGCCGGTTTTGAGCATCCCTTCGATGATCGGCTAGCTCGATATTTGTTTGTTATTACGTTATTGCTCTTGCCGTCATCGGCCTTAAGCCGATGTATAAGTGCTACAGTGTGCATCGGCCATCGGCTGATGAAACAAGTCTAGATCGGCTTCCAGCCGATTGGCTCATTGATTTAACATTTTCCTCCTTGTCAATTACAGGGTCAAATTGACTGGCACGCCTACGAACCTCAAAACTTTAGGACCTGCACTGGAGTAAAGCAAATCTCCCAGGCCTTCGCGTGTCAACCCGGCGCCGGACGGCCCCCGGCGGGTTTTCGGCGTCAACAACTGTTAACACCAACCTTGATAGATCGGATCGAACCGAGATAGTATAAGGTTAACGTTAACAACACTAGACCGATAGAAACTAGATTAATTGTGCTATCATGATAGATTGGCTGGATATAAAGTAAAGATAACCTATCCAGTGGCGTAGCCAGGAATTTTTAGTTGGGTAGTCCTAACTCACAAGTTCACGTCACATACCAAAATTTTCTAACACCATAAATCTCATATACAAGTACAAATTTTGTTAAAAGGCGATACAAATATGCAAATAATATTTATGTCATCAATAATCGACTACTCTAACTGGCAAGTTCAAAATATACAAACATTACAACATAGATAGTTCAAAATGTGCAAACATTACAACATAGGTAATTCCAAATACTCAAAGATGTTACACATACATAGAAGATTTATCCTTGTATAATGGTTCCATTCTCTAAGACACATATATATATAGCAGGAAGAAGCATTTTAGACAACACGCGTGACAGATTTTATTGAAAGCTAATATATGGGTTCCACAGAATAAAAGAATTGAAATACAAGAAAAAAATTGAACTGTACACACAACAAATATCTGATTCCATTGAACAATCAGACGAAAATACCAAACAACATATATATAAACATGATATAGAAGAGGCAAGATATATAAATATAATATACCTGGTTCTAGACTGATTCCAGGGGGGCAGGAGCTAGGCGCAGGCAGGCCGGAGGGTGGAGCCGTGGAGGCGGTGGGCTGGTGCCTCGGCGGGCAGAGGCGTCAGGCGGAGGCGGTGGAGCGCTGGAGGCGGAGGCCGGCAGGCGGGCGGAGGTAGTAAGCTACACCTAGTAAGCCGATAAATCTATGCACACGTGATGTGATATATCTACTCGGACTATGAGATCAAACCTAACTGATGCAGCCGTAGACAGAGCCGATATATCGTGGTAAGCCGACTACCGTAGACCGACTAGAATATCGAACCTAACCGAGGAAGTCCTAGCTGATATGGTAGACGGGGTGACGAGACTTACCCTCTCGTAGAAGGTCAAACTTAACCGATGCAGCCCAGCTCGAGAAGCAAGAATCCGTCGAAAGGGTGGCGATGCGCCGAATTTGTATTGATCTTTTTGATGATTACAAGGTCCCCGGGTGTACGTATTTATACCCCGAGTTGATACAAGTCCTTATCGGACACGAAACAGGATTTCCTAATTACAGAAGGAAAGTTACTAACAAACCCGATCGGACACGAGATCAGGTTTCCTAAAAGGAAAAATTCACATTGCCTAATTAATAGATATAAAATTAACTGCCTCTCCGTGGCCTCCACGATTGTCATGCCCAGAAATTCACTAGAATTTCCAAAGCTAATTTGTGCAGTAAATCCTCGTCCAGGAATTAGCCGAGGTACACAAATTGACAATTTGATAAACATAACCAAATACGAAATAACGATAAATACTTACAACAAAGGCACTTAGTCCTCACACAGAAGAAATCAGCAGCGGAACGGCAACTAGCGTAGCTTCAGTTCCAAGCCACAGGCCGCTCAACTGGGGTATAAGCCAAACACCATCTTCTCCTCCTCGCAAGGCTTCACTCTAAAAATTGCAATAATGCAAGACTGAGTACCACCCACCGTACTCAACAAGCCACACTAGGGAATGCAATGTAATGCAACAGGATACCAAAGGAAAGGCATAATATGGCTTATTTGCGTAAAACAACATTTAAAACATTTGCATTTAAAATCATTAAAAACAGTATAGTTTAATTATTAATCAGTATTGAATCAACCACTGAACAGCGCTCCAACGCAGTTCAGGCCCAACCAAAACTCCTCCAAACAGGAGCTATCAATATTCCATCATTTATCATCATTATTAAACAGTGTGGGACTAATCACAGAAACATTGCTAGGCTCGCCCTTAACCGTGGGCACGGCTATTCGAATAGTTTTACTCTGGCCAGAGATGTACCAATTTACCCACAAGACATAACTCCACAACACATCACTGTGCCCCTCGATACCACCACGGTACCTCAACACATCAACGTGCGCCTAAGTACCACCACGGTACCTCGGAAAGGAATTGTGACAGGATCATTCATGTAACTCGCACAATAGGAGAGCCTCCCGCCGAACCTCCGGTCTTCGGTAGGGGTGATCAATGCCCTCCCCGCAAGACGGTCCGACGCTCGAAGCATGGTCTTATTGTCACTGCCATGTGTGGACTTATACCAGCCACAAACACGCCCTGGAGCCTCCTATTGAACTCGGCACACTTCAAACTCCTGCTAGCCCATACTAGCTTGTGGTTAGCACGAGTGTTGCTTTGCAACAAGTAGTCCGCGAACCGGTCCTTAATTGTCATGAGCACCGCTAGCAACAAACACAACCCTGGTGCTCACAACCCACCATTCAGTCAAGTTTTAGTTGATATAGTTAATTAATCAACCACGACCAAGCGTCGTGGTAATATAGCCAGTATTCATTAATTAATCAGAATGAATGAATAATTTTCCACATATAATGATACTATAGTTTCTAGGCATGGCTAAGCAACTCCTAAATAATCTAGCCAGATAAATACTTAAACATCCAGCTAGTCAGTATTATTCACCCAAGGTATCAAGGTATAGATAGCAATAACCAAAATGGCCATAATTATCAAGGAATATTGGCTATTAAATAATTACCCGTAATAATGTCATTCTAAAGCATTTTATGCAATAACTTTAAAATAAAATAGCTTTCGCAAACGGGATCAACATGCTCAAGGAGATTGTCGTGTGACTTGCCTTGCAATCGCAAAAGTCTTCAAATACTCTTCCGAACTCTTCCGCAGACTCCGCGATCTTCCGAAACGACGATATATACATAACTCCACGCAAAACGATAACAAACCCTAAGAAACTCCAAATAAACAATACATAAAAATACATAAACAAGTAAATTGTGATTTTAAATGAATTTAGGAAGAAACGGGTCGATTCGGACTTCAAACGGAAAAGATACGGCTTTTGGAATATTGAATTCGGAGTAATTCCGAAAAGAAATAGAAAAGAATATTCTCTCAGAAATTGATTATTGAAGGAATTACTATTGTATAGGAAATTGAGGTAGGACCCACTATCATGGATTGGGTTTTGGATGGACTAAGTCCATGGGACCGAAGAGCAAATGGCTGTGGAGGACTGATGACTTGACGACACGTGGCGATGAGATGGCTGTTAAGGCTGAGGTGGCATCCGAATCGGGTTAATGAAATCCGACGACTCGGATTAATCTCGAGGAAAACAGATGAATGAGATTGTTTGGAGTAATCAAGGGAACCCAATGGCTTAGGTTAGATCCAGAGGATTGGATGGCTCAGGATGGACCTGACGGTTTCAATGAGGATTGAGCCGCTCAGGTTTGACCTCCGAAAGTGAACGGCTGATATGGAGTTGGGGATATACGCAGGCCCCATCTATCATACGCAGGAGAAGGGCTACCGGTGGAGGGCCCCCTTGTCATTCCTAACAGAGGAGAAGCTGTGCCATCCATGGCGACACACAACAAAGAAGCTGAAGGCAGGACGGCGACAGCCGATGGAGCAAGGGCGGCGGAGGGGTTGACACGGCATGGCGGCCGGTGCGAGGACGTCCCCGGCGACGGCCGGCGTGAACACGGCGGAGGGCAACGAAGACCGGCGCAACGCCTGGCGGAGAGGAGGGAGCTTCGTTGGTCTGGCCTTGGGCGACGACGCTGAGCAAGGAAGGATGGCGGCGGCTATATATATGGGTCTTGGCTCCGGTGGCGGCACGGGAGCGGCGACGCGGCGGATTCGGCGGCGGCGGTTGCGGGGAGGAAGCGCAGAGGCGGCGCTGGGCCGGGCGGCGGTGGCAACAGCGGGCCAAGGGAGCGGCGGTGGTAGGCCGAGCGCAGGCCGGGCCTGGAGGAGCTCGGCCGAGGAGGGGCTCGGCCCGGGCGGCTCGGGGTTGGAGCAGGCCGGCTCGGGCTGGACGCTGAGAGAGACAGAGGAAGGAGACGAGAAGAAAGAGGAGGCCAGGAGAAGAAGGTAAACATTGAAAAGGGATAAAGGATAAAGGGAAAATAAAAGAGGAAAGGGAAAAAGGAGCGGGGTTTTCTAGACTATTTTTAGAACTCAGGATTAACAAGACATTTTCAGAATCGGAATATTTATTTAGAATAGAGGAGACCAAGGGGTTTTAGGATGAAACGACTATTCTGAATATTGAGGGTATATACATTCATACATATATATACATAGGTATAAATATATATATTGGGAATCGAACAGTATTTGGACGAATTTAGAAAACAAAAGTATATTTAGTGGGATCCAGGAAACAGAATATTTTGTGGGATTCCGAGAATGGAGAATATTTTCCCGAGAACTGGAAAATGGAATATTCCGAATAAAATATCTTGGAATTAGAGAATTGACAAGGGTGTTTTATTATGACCAGAATTTGGAGAAATCTCAGACGATTGGGGATTTGGATTCATTTTGACCGACAAGGGGTTTTAGGGAATATCTGGGATTTATCTCAAAGGGGAATATAGATGTTTCGAATACAAAGGTTCTCAGATTGGGAGTCCAAAAGAGTTCTAGAGTTTCAAAAATGAATAAATCCGGTAACTCCGAATTTAGGTTTTCGAGGCGACTTTAGGGTTCTGGGAACGACACAAAACCCTAGAGGAAAAGGGAGTCAGAGTTCATGATAAACGGGGGAGACTTCAAAGGACTGAATTAGAAACGACCCGAACAGGGGAAAGGAAAAGGAATTTATTTTATATTTAATTACTTTACTTTAGTGATCTTTATAGCATTAAAATTAATTCTGTAGCTCCGAAAAATCCAAGAAAATTTTAGAGAGTTTATTAAATCACGGGGAATTTACCAGAAGTAAATGCCACCATGAAACACTAAGAATTTATTATTGTAAATACTCAAATGCTTAAAATACTCCGATAAAACCCCTGGAATATAAAAGCATCCAAGTATTTATTTTAAAATTTAACCTTGGGATTTTTAATATTGGAAATTTCAAAATTTTATTCAAACTCTTTTCTCAAACAAAAATTTCTAGTGTATTCTTGTATTTCCATTGACCCGCGATAATTTTTAATTACGACGATTTTCAGGGCGTTACAACGATCCCTTTCCAAACTCGGTTTCTTCTGGACTAATCCTCGCTAATTGACTGTGATTTCTCCCTCAACCGAATCTGATAAAGAACCATACCAAATTTCGGCGTTAATATCATCCCATCAAACAAGACGACTTCAGATGCTGTGACTTCGTCAACCACAGCACGACGCCGAGCGGCGGGCTCTGATCAGCGCCACCCAGAGCCCAACCGTGTGTCACACGACCATCACAACGATGATCGACAACGGTACCATCATGACGAGCACCGGGATAACCAAGATGCCCGAGAACGACTATGACGAGATCTCCGCCACGACATCAATGCTCAACACCGAGAACGCGAGGAAGATGAACATCACCGACTTGAAGACGAACACAAACACTTTGGTCTCCCCCACGAGCGGTTTCATCGCCGCAGTCGGAGTCGAAGGCCCTACTCAGATGATGGAGTTCCAACCTTCACACGCGAGCTACAACAAGTTAACTAGCCATCTGGCTTCAAGCCGACTAGTATAGAGAAGTATGACGGCAAGACCAACCAGGAATCCTAGCTTACAGTGTATACCTTGGCGATCTGAGCAACTGGAGGCAACCACAAGGCCATGGCAAATTACCTCGCAGTCGCCCTAGCTGACTCGGAACGGACATGGTTGGTGGGGCTTCCCAGGTGGTCTATTGGCTCCTGGAGGGAACTCCGTGAGCGCTTCGTGGCTAACTTCCAAGGAACCTACGAGAGGCTATCATTCGAGTACGATCTATACCAGTGCCATCAGAGAAAAAATGAGTCTCTTCGCGACTTCATCAAACATTTTTTCAAGAAGAGGAATTCAATCTCTAAAATCAAGGACGAAGTTGTCATCGCTGCTTTTCGCAAGGGAGTCAAGGACACACCGTTCATTGTAAAATTTACTCGAAAGCTGCCCAACTTTGTCAAAGCTCTATTCAACATGGCCAACAAGTATGCTAATTCAGCCGACACCGTCACCAAAGCACTCGACGACAAGAAGGAGCCACGACAGAAGGAGCGACGGGAGACGAACAACGCGGCCCCATCCAAGGCTAGGAACCACAAGCACAAGTCAGAGGACATCATGGCAACAGTCGATTGCAACCTCCTCGACCTCTCACAACTAAAGATTATTAGAACAACAAGTGACATGCTCGGGGGTTCATAAGCTTAAACACAAGGACGATACTTTCTTTTCCCAACTCATGGCATACCGAACAGCTAAGTCGCTTTCTGATAAATATTTTCTCCTTATATGATGTTCTCATCTAAACGGGGCTGGAGGCAACTCACTTTCCTATGGTTTGACTCGGATATGGCTTAGCACCAGTCGGGATCGGATCTAGGGGGATGAGATCGTCAATTCCTCACTTGGCCTTGCCAATGCTGCAGCCACTTACACCTAATAGGTGTACATGCCACGTATTTTCTGTTTTTGCTTTTAATGATTGCAAAAGTACTCGAGTTGCATAAATGCCGATCTCTGAAGCTTTACTCTATAAAAGACGAACTCAAGTCACCCAAAATGCGTGTCTGGGAAAGAGCCATGAGCCAACTCTTGGCTCTCGAGGGCTATGACTAGTCGGCCAGAGTGTTTAAACGTAAGGGGTCAACTACTCGGGGAAACTAAAATCAATAAGAGGAGGAACGTATATTTACATCTATTGTAAAATACATAAATTTTCTACATCAGATACTACTCATCTGATATGTTTATAAAGCAGGGCCCAGTTCTGGATACGCGTAACAGGAACTTATGGCTACGAGCCTATCTCCTACGCTCAGGGGTTAGACCAGACTGCCAAGATACATTTGGAGTGCGACACTTCAAGAATTACTCGAAATGTTCCACGAGGGCTACTGACCGAGTACTTGCACCAGTCAGGACATAGACATCACCTTGGTATGCCCCATGTGGGCCAACAACCAACCTCCGGCACTAATCGGGGCTTGGGTATCACTCTGCTGGGTACGGTATGCCCCATGAGGGTCACTAGCAGAATCTTATGCTAATGCGAGGTTCTGGTACATTATTCAGCCACAATTTTGCCAGGTTAGGTACGCCCCATGAGGGTCACCAGTTGAATACTGCGCTAGTGCAGCGTTCGAGTACCTATTTGGCCAAAACAAGGAAAGAAGCCACAACTGGAGCTCTCAGTCAAGAAGAAGCTAGAACCCATGCAGTTGGAGGCTACACCAAACCCGGAAGCTACGTAGGTGTTTATTATTTTTCAAGACTAGAGGACCCCAATCATTCAATTCCTACTGGAAGACGGACTCCCTAAAGATCGCAACGAAGATGAGCAAGTCAAGCGACGGAGAAAAGTTTTATCATAGTCGGATAAGACCTATATCGTCAAAACGCAATCGGAGTTCACATGTGTTGCATCACACCTGAGGAGGGCAAGTAGATCTTGCAATCTATCCACTCAGTCATTTGTGGCAATCATGCTGCATCCAAAATGTTAGTCGAAAAGGCTTGTAGATAAGGATTCTTCTGGCCGACTACAGTTACCGATGCTGAAGCACTCGTCTGATCATGCAAGAGATGTTGATTTTTTGCTCGACAGACTCACCTACCAGCACAGGAGTTGCAGACTATCCCAATTTCGTGGCCCTTTGTAGTCTAGGGGCTCAACATGATCGGGTCATTCAAGAAGGCGCCAGGAGGGTTTACACATCTGTTCATCACAGTGGATAAGTTCACAAAGTGGATTGTGGTCACACCTGTCGCTACCATAACTGCGGCCTGGGTGAAAGACTTTATACTGAGTATAATCTACAGATCTGGAGTCCCTAATCGCATCATTATGGGCAACACACTCAGTTCACGGGCGGCATATTCAAAGATTTTTGTGATGATTTTGGCATTAAAATCTGCTACGCTTCGGTGGCACACCCCCAAAGCAATGGGCAGGTTGAGCAATGATCAAAATCTCCAGATTTTATAAGGCTGCGCTGGGTAGGTCGGTTTAGACCAGCTTAGTCGGTAGTAGGCCGACGATATGAGTTCTTAAATAGCATGCCCTATTGGGTCGCCCACTAGTCACTTTAAAATCACGATGCAGGTGCTATTTTACAAGAACGGATTAAATAATCAGATACGCTTCATACTAATCCTACAGCTGGGTGTATACATTCAGGTATCTTGATTATTTTCAGGTATTGAGGATATATCCTTATAAGGATCAATAGCTGGTCTCCATTAAAATTGGGGATACAGGTATCTCTCAAGTACACCTCATCACGCATTGGGCTTGGTCCATAATGATATATAGCGTACATGCTTAGCTAAATTGCCACGAGCAAAATTCCGATCAATGTTTGGATGGAGAGTCTAATTTCTGAGAAACATATCACTTGGGAAAGACTTAAATATTAAAGATCTTTGACTTTATGTTTAATTATTCACAATTAAGCACAAAGTCAGGGGCTACACCTAATAGGTGCACCTACTCGGTGTACACTATTCATATTTTTTTTATGAAGACCTTCATAGTCTCGTTGCCAACTGATATGAAGAAGGACTTAGAGAAAAGGTACTCGTACAATGGGTGCTCGGGAGCAAGGCACTCGGGAAATCTTCACCATGGAGGATGAGCATTCGCATCAGCTGTGACTCAACTGTGGAGGCCATGGGCCCCAGGTACCTCATAGAAAGCTTTGTGGCCACTCGGATAGAGGATGGGCCTAATTCTGTACTTAGGGATACAATAGGACTCGGCATATTTTACCTTGCATGACAAGGGAAAGGGTATAGACCTAGCTGGGTATGTTGTACTCCTGAAAGGAAATTTCTTGGTTGAGTCCGACTGGGATTCCTATCTTGTAACCTTGTTTCCTCAGTATATAAGGGGAGGCAAGGAGCCCCCTGGGGCAGGAGATCGACATACAGAATCTCATCAGAGAAACCTCAAAGGCAATACATAACAGCTAGAAGTAAGGTATTACCTCACCTTGAGGGCCTGAACCAGGATAAACTTGTTTTATGTTCCTTTGCAATCCATCAAGTTAAGGTCTCACGAGTAGCCCCATATAATTATTGCTGATACAAACCATCAACAATTGGAGCTCTGTTTCCAGGAACTTGAATCAAGGGAGAAAGAAGGGGGCTTTAGGGGGTGTTTTATAGGGGAAAACAGGGTGATAGGCAGTGCGAGGGCACTACGGGAACACTGGGGCAGTGGGGGCGGAGCTCCACGACAGAGAGGAGGACAGCGTTGTGGTGGTTTCACGCGTGGCATGAAACAAGTGACAGCGAGAATGCCATGAGTGCCCCAAGGCGGTGGATCGAATGGCGAAGTTTGGAGTGGGAGCGCAGGCTCGCATAGTCAAGGTGGGGCGCGGCGCTACAGGGACATCATCACCGATCACTATCCACCGAGCTTGTAGATGAAGGAAGAGAGAGGGAGAGAGGAGAAAACGGGGCGACAACGGCTGCCCAAATGTTGGCGGCTTGCGGCATGCCGGGGTGGGGCCTGGGGTGACACCGATGGCTGACGAGGTAAAGGGGGTGGCCGGCTTGGCTTTTGACCAAGCAGGTAGCGGGCATGAACAGGGAAGGAAAATGGGGCAGCATGGAAGAGACGATCGCGAGTGGACGTGCACGCAGGCGGGCGCTAGGTAATTGGAGGCCAACAGGTGGGCCTAGGAGAGGGAGAGAGAGCAGCGGGCAAACGCGCTGCTTGGGCGGGTGCGTATGGCCGAACGAACGGGTGTCACGGCCTTGACGGACATGTGGAGAAGATTTGGTGGCGTGTGGCAATCTCGTGCTTGCATAGGACGTGGGCAACGGTGGCTTGCGCGGGGCAAAGCTAGCTAGCTAGGCCGGATGGGGGAGAGAGGACATCGGCCCAGGTGTGGGAAAGAAGAAAAGAGGGAAGGAAAGCTGGGCCAGACAGTGAAGCGGCCAAAATCCATAGTTGCTTTTGGGTATATTTTTTTCTAGGGAATTGATTTGAGGGTAAATTGGGTATTTGAATTCCAATCCGGCATTTGAACTCATAGGTATTTATGGAATTTCAGGGAGAGGAAACAAGGTGTAAACTTTGATTTTTTTGGAATGGATTCAAAGGAAGAAGTTCAATTTCAAAAGTTCACAGGAATTGATTTTGTCACATTTTGCTAGGGTCCAGGGATAGGGTTTAGGGTTTGGATCTAAACCATCAGAACAAATATTAATGCGGTATATATGAAGGAATTTGAATATCCGAGAGGGTTTTGTTAGTAGGGTTTTGGAGCGGAATTCTAGTATGGAAACTCGAACTCCGAGATTATTTTGGAATGAATATTCTTTAGGAGTAGAATTTGGGATCGAGGGAAGGAACAACTTGAGATCCTTGGCACAACTTATGAGACACAACCAAAGAACAAAATTTTCACGGATAGGTTTTTATTAAATTAGTCTTTAACGCTACACGAAAAATGGGGCATTACATAAGATTTATGTTTTTAGATTCACCATGAGAAATACTTTCATAATATATAATTCGCATGTTGTTAAACTATATAAATTTCTAGAAAATGGTGGTCAAAGATAAAAATGTTTGACTAATAACAAAGCTAGAACGACAAGTAATATAATGGAGGGAGTACTACTCGACTACCTATTATAAAATTTGAACAAGTATCTTGTTTAGGCCCCCTGTGAAACAAATGATTTGTGGAGGAATCTCATAGGATTTAAATCCTATAGAAATTTTTCTATTTGACCATTTGAAACAAATGATTTGAGCTTTTCAAATCCTATAAAATTTCTAAGGAATGGCTCAATGCATGTAGATTTTGGAAGAAAATTAACAAGAGTTCCAACCTCTTGGAAAGCTTCCGTTGAGTCTATCTCTCTCATCTGATTCCCATGCTATGTTCAAATGATCATTCCTGTATTTTTTCTGTGTTTTTGTAGTCTTCTACTTTGCACTTGTATTTCTGTCAAAATAATGTGTTTTTCCTATATCTCTGTTTTCTCAACCTATATTTCAAGGCAGCCCTTAATTTGGTTCTTACCATTTTAATATGTTCATCTTAATCATTCAAGTTTTCGTTTTAATTCAAACTTATCCTTGAACTTTTTGACAACTAAATTTGGCCTCCAAGTTTAAAGAGAGATCAAATCCTTAACACAAAGCCCGATCTAACAATAAGTATTCGAGCGGTTGGATAGGACAATTAACTGTGGTCTAACCACATGTTTCTAGGTGGTCTGACTACAGGTGTGTGGGCGGTCTGACCACCATACTCCCAGTCTGACTCCAATTTGGCCCTTCTTGTGTTTTCTACATAAGGGTCGGGATTTATATAGTCCAGATGCATCTCTAAGCATAAGGCGTGGATAGGCTATGTTTATGCAAGACCACTTCTCGTATGAATATAGGGGGCCACCGACGATTAAAACAACACCCAACCGACAAAATCAATCTATTAGTTTTACCTTTTCTTTTATCCCTTTGCCTTTCTAGCCTCCTATTGCTTGTCCTCTCTTGTCTCCACATCATTGGAGGAGGTCCTAGCTAGCCTGCTTAGCCTATGGCAAACCGATGTGCATGCACCCCGACAGGGTCCCTCCTAGGCGTGCATGCTATGGATAATTGACATACCAATCATCACACCACCGCCGAAGAAGCACACAAGGTGCTGCCTGTGTGTTGGCACAAACCGCCGCCAACAGAACTCAAAGCCACGTGAATAAACCTAATAGACATCTATGTTGAAAGAAAAAACCCTTATCCCATTATTCACGTACATAAGAAAAAGAAAATAGAAAAAATATTCCATACTATAAGGACGGTAAACCTGTCCAACAAAACCATTAAGTCTGACATACATTCCATGATTATATGCTGTTTTTTGTCGAAATTTATAGACAATAATTTTTCTAATAGGAAATGAATGCTAATTTATAGAAAAGGAAAATAATCAAGAACTTCCAGAAATATTCCATAGCCATTGAAACTCTACAATAGAGATGGCAATGGGTGTGTACCCATCGGGTTCCCTTATCCCGTACCCACACCCGTTGAAACTAAATGCGCCCGCTCCAACACCCACACCCGCTTGCGGGTGAAGAATTCCCCTATACCCATACCCGCGTGGGTGATGGGTACCCGTACCCGTTAGGTACCCATACCCGTTGCAGCAAGGAATAGGATTGGACTTGGGAGGGGCGACAGATGGCAAGGGAGACTAAAAATGTGGCACAAGCACGACTCTTCGATCGGTCAATCCCAATTCCTAATTCCCCAACTCCCTGGCCCCTGCGCGGCTACGGCGTTGCGCCCCCGCCTTCCTGCCCGCCACGCGCGTGGCCGTCTCTACGCCTATTGGCTGCGTTCTGCCACCGGTGGAGAATGGCTAAGGATGGAGGTTGAGGGATGGATGATTTTATACCTAGGGTTTGATGGTTGTTGGGCCTTGGGTCATCATAGTATTGGGCTTGGCCTACGGGTTTTTTTAACCCATGGGTTAACGGGTTCAGGTGACAAGAGAATGTACCCACACCCGATATACCCGATGGGTAAAGATTTTACCCATTAATAGATCCATGGGTATGACATTTGGACCATATCTACCTTCTAATAGAGTAAAAACCCATTGGGTTTCGAGTCATGGGGCCCCATTGCCATCTCTACTCTACAATCATGAGCACACTTGAAATAATGGGAAGTACGTGTACAATGCTGTTTTTTCCCTAGTGCATGCAAATTAAGAGTATAAGGCAGATTGTAATATAAATATTGACTAGGATTAGCCAAATGGCACCTTAAGTGAGTCCAAAGATGATTTTGAGCCAAGACGAATACTTGGAGTACCTATGAGGACAAAACAAAACTTTTGTAACGTCCAGAAATTCACAACTAGAATTCTGAACATTCTTGTGTATTAAATCGCTATCCAGAAAAGCCAGGGTACACAAATACCAAGTTGTTATACAGAGTATGTCTTACAAATGGTATAAAAGTGTCTTACATAAATGCAGCGAAAAAAGATCAATAACCCTAGAAGCAACTAAGCCGCGCAGAGGCTTCCATTCCACAGGCAGCTTGACGGCGGATCTAGCCTACTCCTCCTGACGATCCTCATCGGAGAAGAACTTCGTCTCTGAGAGGGGAAAAGATAGCAAGACTAAGTACCACCCACAGTACTCAACAAGTCACACCCACAATTATGCACAATGCACGGGAGACAAAGATAGGCTTTGGGTTCATTTGCGTAAAAGCAGTTGCAAACAATAGTGGTTTGCAAACGAGTAAGAAGGTTATTTAATTAAGCAGCATTAACCATCACCGATCAACACTATACCACGTTAACCAGGCCCAACCAACCATCCCATTCCTACAGCATTCTTTTGAGTCGATTTATTAAAGTGAGACTAATCACGGTGAGTCTTGACCAAAGCCCATAACCACAGGCACGGCTATTTGAATAGATTTTAACTCTAGCCAGAGGTGTACAACTGTATCCACAAGATACAGCCCCACACATGTTCCCGTGTGCCCGCGTGTCACCACGACACCCCGTGAGAGGCTGTGATAGGACCGTTCACGCAACTCATCCCTAACCATCCACACCACGTTGAGGTTGCACCTGCTGACAGGGCACACCATACCGGCAAGGCTACCCCCTTTGCGCCACAATGAATCCGGAAGTCGATCAACCCGACCCGAGCCGACCCAACTCCATCACGCCCATCCTCACTAACAGTGCCTAGGAGAGGGAGAAGGTACGCTACAAGCCCAACCGTTGCCTACGCTGGCTTATGGTATGTACGAATAACTGCTTAGGGGGTTCCCGCGAACTGGTCCTTAATTGCCATGGGTGCGACCAGCAAAACCATGCACCAACAGCCCACCATTAAAGTCATATTTTATTTAAGTAGTTTTCCGTGACCAAAGTTCCATTATTTCAACACCAAGTCGAGTTATAGAGATTATAATGAATAATTAATCCCCAGGGTGAGCTAGTTTATTCTAAGCATAGCAAAGCATCCTAGAAATATTCCATAATCAAATTGTTACCCAGGCTACAAAGGTACAAAGGGTTGTCAAGTTATGGTCGTCGAATTGTATATATAGTTTAAGCACCATCCCACATGAAATGATAAAACATGCATCTTTATTTAGATAAAACAAGACATTTGGCATAAATTAGGTGCAAAATGATCAAGAATATAGTGTAACTTGCCATGTTGTAGCTCAGCGAACTCTGCGACCACCTCATAGTACATGGGAGGGGCAGAAACGTCAGCTTCTATAACAATTAAAGCACAAACAAATAAAAAAATACATGAGAGCACTGAAACATGAGCTGAAACTATTTTTAATGGATTCTTGATATTTTTCTAGATTTAATGAAATTTGAATGGAATTAATCGGAGCTCGTATGAATTAGTTATGAATTTTTAAAGGTTCTCTGTGTTTTTACTATACAAAAACAATTCCTTATCGATTTATTACGCAATTAAAAGGAATTATGGCGTCATCCGATCACGGGGCCAGCGCCGATGGGTGAGGCCCACGGGCCAGAGACTCAAGGTGGCGGGCACATAGTGGACAGGGTCCACACGCGGCCCGGCGCGAGCACACCACGTGGCGGCCAACATGGCCGCCACGACGGACGAAGCCGCCGACGTGGCAGGGACAGGGGCACTCACAACTAGCGCCGCGTGGACGGTTCTGATCTGCTGAGGCCGAGACCGTGAGGTCTGATGGTCGCCCATCCGACGCGGCGGAGGGCAGCAGCGAGTGGCGGGGGAGACGGGGAACCGAGAGGAGTCCTCACCGAGGGGCAGCGGCGATGGGAATGCAGCCAACGGCGGCGAACACAAGCGAGCGGCGGCGGCGAGGCTTGGGGAGATGACGGTGATAGTGTTTCGGTGGAGATCAACAGTGACGGAGGGGTGAATGACAACGAGGGGGTCCTGGCGAACGCATAGAAGGAGGTTAGGGGTGAAATGGTCAGATGGGTCGGTGAAATTTTGTGGGTGAAAGCCGGTGTTGGCACATACCAAAGACCTCGATGGGGAGAACAAGGATCCGGCGGCAGACCGGGGTGGATGGCGGCCGGACGAGATGCACCAGGGTGCGGCGGAGCTAGCGGACTCGAGCGCGGTGGCTGGTGGCGACTATAGTGGCGGTAGCGCTCGGCTGAAGTCGGCGGAACGCAGCGGCGGCTCGGGATCTCAGTGCTTGAGGGGTTGGAGAGCTCGGCACGTGGGGGCAATTGGGGAGGGGGAAAAGAGAGTGCAGAGCACGGGGAAGGTTTTTATGCTCTTTGCTGCAGGAGATCATGGCCAGGTCGGCCGAATTTTGCAAGGAAGTGGGGTGGCGGTGGTAGCAGGGTTTGGCGAAATTTGCCCGGGGACGTGCACGAGAGGGGCGGAGACGTGGGGGAGTAGCACGGGGACGTGGTCCAAGCCATTTGAATCAAGGGCCGAGGCGCGGGGGAGCGGCAACGGGTGGAAATCCAACGGCGGGGCGGCTTGGTCTTCTCCGGCCGATTCGGCCAGAGGTTGGGGCTGAAATGTGGGGCCCTGGTCCCACATGTCAGTGAGAGGGAGAGAGGGGGCGACGTGCAAGCATGCTGACGGGCGGGCCTCGGCTAGCAGCGAGAGAGAGAGAGGTTGTGCGCGTGGGGGCGAGCGGGCTGGGCCACGTGAGCGGAGAGAGGGAGTAGGCTGGCGGCCCAGGTGGGAAAAGGAAAGAGAAAAGAAAAGAGAAAAGAAAAAGGGAAAAGATTTCCCAAGAAGTTTTTAATTATGATAACACTTTTTGATGTATTAAAAATACTTCCAGTGCTCTAAAAATTTCAATAAAAATCCTATTAGTGTATTTTGGCAAGGGGAATATAAGAAAAATACTCCTAGCCATGATGAATTGTTATTTTGTATTTTTCACCATTAATTAATTTCCATAGCCTTATTTAAATAATTTCTTTGGGCATTTTCTTTACTATATTTTTATGTGGCTCCATTGAGGGGAAAACTCAGCGTGTGACAACTTTAAACACCAAATTGAATCTTTCATGAAACTTGAGGAGATTATTTGCCCTAAAAGTTTCATAAAATCTGACGATGTAGATTATGATAATACTTCCTTTAAAACATAAAGGAATAAGTCTACTTAACCCCTCAAAGTATTGGGGTTAGTCCATTTAGCCACCTGAAGTATGAAACCAGGTATTCTACCACATAAAGTATGCAAAGTGTTGTGCTCAGTTTGAGATATCTGCGAGACAAGGAGGAAAAAACCACAATCCCTCCAGGTCTTATTGAACAACAGGGCGCAGAACACCATCCAGAGCCCCTTCAATGGCTCAAATTCTTGCTTGTAGTTTTGGAGATAACCATGGATGATGATATCATTTGATGAACAATTCTTGTGGAGAGGAGGCCCACAAATTTGACTGTTTCCAATGTACATAAGTGATGGATTATCTGCATTGAGGGTGTCAAGTTGGCGGCCTGAGTGTATCCTTCCGGACAAATTGTTGTAGGACAAGTTTAAATGGCTCAATGATACAAGCTCGATGGGTTTTGACCACAGTTTGTTCTTACTGAGGTCAAGAGATTCCAATGATCATATGGCGCCAATTTTGTCAGGAATTTTTCCATTCAAATAGTTCGATGACAAACTCAGATTAATTACTGCATGAAGGAAAGTGATTTCTGAGGGAATTTCACCAACTAAGGAGTTGACTGATAGGTCCATGCCCAAGAAATATGCAAACATGACACCATATCTAAGCCGTTGTCCTTTTGTAGTTATTGACAATATTTCTCCAAATTGACCAGATAAAGATTGGAAAGGGCCTTCATCCAAGTAAGACGCTGGAGTATTCTCTGTTTTCCAATCGCCAGGGCACCTGTAGGTCATACATTTAAGTTCTGATATATATTAAGGTATAATGCCAGATTGCCAGATATGTTGTTTCAGGACAGATCCAAGTATTGAAGATGACTTAGATCTTTTATTTCGATTGGAATATCCCTTGAAAATGTATTGTGGTTTAGTCGTAGAATATATAAGTCCTCCAGTTTTCCCATCCATGTAGGTAATCTCCCAGAGAACTTATTCCATGCAAGATCCAAGAACTTCAGATATTTGCAGTTCTTAAAAAATTCTGGAAAATTTCCTGATATACCGTTGTTTCTAAACAGGAGATTCTTTATGTTGCCTGCCATCATCAAGTCCTTATTCAGATTGTACAGGAGGTTTTTTATGTTGCCTGCCATCATCAAGTCCTTATTCAGATTGTCTGACAAATCAAGGACTTTGAGGAATGCCATATTTCCTTGAGCGTCAGGAAACCGGCCCAATAATCTGTCGCCCCCAGGAATGAGGTATTTGAGGCTCGTTACGTTCCAAAACCAACTAGATGTGATGATGTGATCAAAATTATTCTGGGAGAGATCAAGCTTCTCAAGTTTTGTGAGCTTAAGATATGGAAGTGATCGCTTTGCCCTTTGAAGTGAACAGCCAGAAAGACGGATAACCCTTAGAGATGGAATCATATTCAGGATATGTGGTCAGTCATCTACTATCCCTAACTTGCTAAGGTACTGTAGCAAAGGTAGATTTGTTAGCCAGGTCATGTTCATTGAGTACATCAGAGGAACCATACTGGCTATGTCAAGGTACTGCAACTTTGACAGGCTATCAAACTGAGGAGGCACTTCACCAGAAAACGGTATGCTGAAAAGGTTGAGATATATCAGGTTCTCCAATGAGCCAGGAACTAAGGAAAAGGGTTATATTCCCCTTGTAAGCAGTTCATGCTAAGGTCTATGTGTTCTAGATGCTGTAGGGAAAGCAAGAGTTACTTATCTCGCCAGACAAAGCATCGACACCTTCACAATGCTGTCGATAGTTGATATTTGGATTCGGATTTCGGAGGTGAAGTGCAACGACGACATGGCCGGTTTGGTTGCTGCACTTTATGCCTCTCCATTGGCAGCAATCTTGCCCATGCCATGAGGCAAGGAGGATGGCAGCGTCACCTATGATACCCTTCTTGAAGGAGAGCAAAGCAGCCCTCTCTCTGGGGATGCAGCTGCCTTCATGGTGTTCCTGGGGTTGCAGTGAACCACTGGTCAAGAATGGTGTTGTGCTTATGGTGATGAATTGCCGATGCTAGCTTACGAGACTTCATTCTAGATTTTTGCCAGCATCGGTCCATGCATTTTTCCGATAGCTTAAACTTCTAGAAGGACTTTAAGCCTTCCTGTCGTCAAATTAGGATTCGAAATAACCGACACCCCTTTGTCACAGTGACGGAGAACATTTCTCCCTCGAGTATCGCTATTAAGCCTGACAGCCCATTGTACTTGTCTTAGGCTTTACATTTGTTTTATTTCCTTATATGAGAAGGAATAACAATTCGTGTTCAATAACTTCATGTTAGAAAAATATTCGTTAATTGACATGGCAAATCCCGAGATCAAAATGTTTTTGCGCGTCGAAAACACATCAACACAACTTAAACGTGTAGGCCGCATAGCTGGCTGGAGCTTGCCATCCCCCATATCTCGAAAAGGCACTGCAAAACAATAGCTCGAAATGTTTTGGCGCATTGAAAATGAACTCGAAATCGACTTAGGCGTGTAGGCTGCATAGCTGGCCAAAGCTCACTGTCCCCCTTACCTCGAAAAGGGGTGGCAAAACAATAGCTCGAAATGTTTTGGCGCGTCGAAAACGAACTCGAAATCAACTTAGGCGCGTAGGCCACCTAGCTGGCCGGAGCTCGCCGTCCCCTTATCTTGAAAAGGGGCGGCAAAACAATAGCTCGAAATGTTTTGGCGCGTCAAAAATGAACTTGAAATCGACTTAGATGCGTAGGCCGCATAGCTAGCCGGAGCTCGCCGTCCCCCTTACCTCGAAAAGGGGCGGCAAAACAATTGGTCGAAATGTTTTGGCGCATCGAAAACGAACTCGAAATCGACTTAGGTGCATAGGCCGTGTAGCTGGCCAGAGCTTGCCGTCCCCCTTACCTCGAAAAGGGGCGGCAAAACAATAGCTCGAAATGTTTTGGAGAGTCAAAAACGAACTCGAAATCGACTTAGGCGCGTAGGCCACATAGCTGGCCAGAGCTCGCCGTCCCCCTTACCTCGAAAAGGGGCAGCAAAACAATAACTGGAAATGTTTTTTCTCGGTGTGTTTTCGCATACCTTCTTAGCGAATTAGTAGTTTACTCTGGCTTCAGAGTTTTTGCACATGCTTACCATGGATTATTAGTTTATACTTTGGCCTTAGTGTTTTCGCTGTCGCTTGTAGCGAATTGGTAGTTTATACTCGGGCTTCAGAGTGTTTTCTCCATCACTTATAGCGAATTGGTAGTTTATACTCCGGCTTCAGAGTGTTTTCGTTTTTGCTTGTAATGGATACTCCAGCTTTAAAGTGTTTTCGTTATCACTTGTAGCGAATTGGTAGTTTATACTCCGGCTTCAGAGTGTTTTCGTTTTCGCTTGTAACGAATTGGTAGTTTATACTCCGGCTTCAGAGTGTTTTCTCCATCACTTATAGCGAATTGGTAGTTTATACTCCAGCTTCAAAGTGTTCTCATTTTCGCTTGTAGCGGATTTGTAGTTTATACTCCGGCTTCAGAGAGTGTTTTCGACTTATAACATCCAACAAAGCACACATGCACATTTTTATACAGGTTCGGGCCTCCGTATCAGGTAATAACCCTACTTCCTGTTTTTTGTTTCATATATCAGGTGTGGGAATATATCATACATGTTCGAAAATGGCTATGGCCGCCTCATTTTTTTCTTACATATAGAATTTATTCAAAGATAAAGCATTCCAAGAATGGCCCAATTCTTTGCCATCCAACTCGGCCAACTTATAGGAACCAGTACTTGTTTGCTCCCGGATGATAAATAGTCCTTATTTTGAGTCTAATTTTCATAGAGACACTTCGTTCAGCACCTTCTTGGGAGCCAAATCTCCTGCTTTCAACTTCCTTGGTCTCACCTTGTTATTGTAATGCCCTCTTGTTTCTTCCACGTACTTGGTCATTTTGTGCAATGCCTCTACTCTGATTTCATCTAGGGCCTCCAACGAGACCTCTCTACCTTCTTCCTCGTTTTGGATGAAAACCACTAGTGGGGAAAAGGCTCCCAACTCACTTGGTGTCATTGCCTCGTCTCCATATACCAACCGGAAAGGCATCATTCCTGTTGCCCTAACGACCGTTGTTCTCAATGCCCATAGCACTGATAGCAAATCTTCCGGCCATTTCCCTTTTGGCAAACTTTCCGGTCTTTTTCTTATTACCTCGACCACCTTTCCGTTTACCTTTTCCACTGCTCCATTGGTTTGGGGATGCCCCACTGAAACAAAGTTGATCTTGAGGTTTAGCCCCTGGCACATTTCCATGAACTTGCCTAACTCGAATTGTTTTCCATTATCACAGATTATTTCTTTTGGAATGCTGAAACGATATATTATATTTCTCCAAACAAACTTTTGTACTGCTGTTGATGTGATTCTTGCCACCGGCTCTGCTTCTATCTACCATGAGAAATACTCAATTGCCACGATCACAAAACACAGATCTCTCTTTGATCTAGGCAAGGGGCCAACTATATCAATTCTCCACCTGTAAAAGGGACAAACTTGTGGAATGGGTTGCTACTGCCTTGGTTGCGCTCTTGGGATCGGGTCATGTTTTTGGCATGCTTTGCATGCTTTTATATATTTCTCCATGTCCTTTATGATTGTTGGACAGTATATTCCCTGCCGAATCATCTTGGAGGCAACTAAACTCGGTGCCTGATGTGGTCCACACAATCTTTCGTGGATGTCCACGACCATCTTCATTCTCTCTTCTTTGGTAACACACCTCAACAATGGCTTCGTAATACTCTTGTACAGCTGCCCATCAATCATCTTATATGTTGGAGCAAGACTAGGCGCCATGCCCCTAATTCGACCGACACTTGAGGAAACACTAACAATCTTGCTTGCCAGGCACAGGGGCGATAAGTCATTCGGTCCACCAGGAGGGGAGAACATTTCGCCAAGATGGAGGTCGAGAACATTTCCCCTAAGATGGAGTTCAAGAACATTTCCTCTTTAGGGATGGCGAAATATCAAGGTCGAAAGCGAGGCTTAGGATGCAAGCCAAGGAAGGAATATTCCCCCTACGTGGTGTGGGGACCAACCTGGACCACTCCAGACAGCTGTCCCCAGGGACCGCAAATCTAATGTGTAATCTTTAAATTGCCCCTAGGGTTAGCGGTCCCCTAGGGGAATTTCTGTAATCTCATTGTACGGCCCCTAGGGCTATAAAAGGCGGGCAAGCCTTATTGTAAAGCGCAGCAAATATTTGAGTAAACAGTGCTTTGAGTGCATTTAGCCCCCAGATTGCATTTTGCAAGGATAAGCGGGAGAAAACTTTTCCCCCGCTTATCCCCATTTTTTGTTCGTGACCGAAGGTCATAATAGTGGCATCGACCGTGGGGACGTAAGTCTCTAAGGTGAAAGTTAGGGGGTAGATGCACCCGAGGCCACAAAGATCGAGGACAGTATCAGCAAGATATGCCGACTCATTTCAACAACAACCAAGGCAAATAGTAGATCCTGTCGTGGAAGGTGAAATGGAGCCAGAGAGGGAAATCGAGAACGTAGCAGGAGACGGGGTGGTAGCAGACGCAGTTGGAGGGCATATTGGAAATAATCATGTGAACGAGGTGGATCTGACGGAAATGGTGAAAGCGCGAGGGGCTACGATGATAAGCCGAGAACTATTTGAAGAGATGCAAAGGGAATTGCAAAGATTGCAGAATTTGTAGAATCCAGTCGAGATAGCAGAAGTAGCCGTGGCAGATATCCCAGAATCATCGCAAATATCACAGCAAAATGTTATTCCCCAGTTTTCGAGTCAAAATCCAACACAGACCAGTCAACCACCTCTCATGAACCAACCCATTTCCATAGATACACCACCCATCCAGAACCAGCCCAGCTCTACAAATGCACCCATCCCAAACCAACCAAGCACAGATGCACCTGTCATGAGTTAGCAAAACATCTCGAATTCCACGCCAACACCGGCGGAAGCACCACCCCAAGGCCCTATGAGCACTTCGGTGCAAACATGTTTGCTAAGTGGAAAAACTCCCATGCTCAACACCCAGAGCCCAATTCAACCTCCTATTCACACCCCGCACAATCAACTCCCTCACTCAATTCCTCGGCAAAATCTACAACAAACTTTTCTCCACCAAAATCAACCTTTTCCCTAGCAAAATCAGCTTTTCCTCCAGCAAAATCAACCTTTTCCCCAGCAAAATTAGCCTTTTCTCCATCAAAATCAGCCCTTCCCTCACCAAAATCAGCATTTTCAACCAATCTTCCAACACCTACCTCAAAATCAAGTTGCACAAGTAACATTCCAAAACACCCCTAGTCAGAATATGCCTATTGCCCAACCACAGTTCCAAGGAGTGCGAACGGTGGATGATAAAAGGCCTTTAAGCCCAAACCTACAGATGGCACCTTGGCCATCGCATTTCAAGCTTTCAAATATAACAAAGTACAAGAGAGATACCGACCCAAACGAGTACCTAAGAGTGTATGAAACGGTAGTGGAAGCGGTAGGAGGAGATGACACAACAAAGGCAAAAATACTTCCCACAATGTTAGAGGGAGTAGCACTGTCCTGGTACACCACAATTCCACCGATGTCAATATACTCTTGGGAACACATGAGGGATACATTTCGATCAGGATTCATCAGGGCTTATAAGGAGCCAAAAGAACATGACAACCTATATGTGGTGCAGCAACTCCCATCAGAAACAATAAGGAAATTCATGTTGAGATTTTCTTAAGTCCGCTGCCAAATCAAGCACGTGGACGATGCAATGATAATAGTCGCGGTGAAAATGGGCTTGCTTAAAGGACCACTAAGATTTGACCTCGCAAGAACCAGGCCAAGCACCGCCAAGGAGTTGTTTGAAAGAATGGAGAGTTTTGCTAGGGGAGAAGAGGACGACTTGAGAATGGAGACGGAAGCATCAGCAATGCTGGGCAAGAAGTTTTCGAAAGGGAAAGAAAAAATACATCAACAGAGGAGAATTAGTCAGAGCACAATGCCAAGCCATGGAAGAGGTTCAAGCACGATAACAAAAAGTAGTTGAATTTCATTAAGTAGGAAGAGAGATCCTTGCACCATGATGGAGAGGGGAGAAGTTTCCGCCGTGGTGATGAGGGGAGAAGTTTCACCGTGGTGGACGGGGACATGCACCATAGAGAGGAGGACGTGGAAACAGAAGAGGTCGAGAAAGATTTCCAGTTGAGTACAAGTTCTGTAGGTGGCATGGACATTGTACACACGCAACGGAGGAATGCAAAACAATAAAGGCATTTTAGCCGATCAGGCAGAGAAATATGAAAGCAAGCAACAAAACAGAATCCAGCCACAGTCACATAATTTGATTGAAGGAGCAGTGTTGAAGGTGGAAGCAATTAAGGAAGCTCCCACGAGGGTAATCAATGCAATCACTGGCGACTCTTCCCTCGGGATGGAGTCGAAAAGGCAGATGAAAATGTATGTGCGGCAGGTGAAACATGTTGGCACAAGTCAACAAACAAAAGCACCAGCCTACTCGAACACCATAATCTCTTTCGGTCCAGAAGATGCAGAAGGTATCATTTTCCCACACCAAGACCCACTGGTCATCTCCATTGACATAGCGCAATGTGAGGTCCACAGGGTATTGGTGGATGGTGGAAGCTCTACAGATGTTTTATTCTTTGATGCATTCAAGAAGATGCAGATTCCTATGAACAGGTTAACTAAATCAGGAGTGCCACTCCAAGGCTTTGGAGGACAGAAGGTTGATGCTATAGGTAAAATAGCCCTAGAGGTGGTACTCGGAACTGGAAAAAACACAAGGAGTGAAATTATTGTTTTTGAAGTGATGGATGTGCCCTACCAATACAATGCCATCTTGGGCAGATCAGCAATCAACTTGTATGAAGCGGCAATACATCACAATTATATATGCATGAAGCTGCTTGGACCACAAGGGGTGATTACTGTTAGAGGGAGTCAACTCGCAGCGAGTAAGTTCGAACTGTAGATGACCCCCCACAGAAAGAGAATACACGCGGTGGAGCAGAACCCACAAGATAGTTTCTCCAAAAACTAAAAGCCAATCCAAGAGGGGAAAACAAGGAAAGTAGTGTTGGATCTAGAGAAACCAGAAAGGTGCATAATGATGGGAGAAAACATTTCACCAGAGGTAGAAGAGTAGATTTTGGCGGTCATAAGGGAGAATATGGACGTTTTCGTCTAGTCCCCAGAGGAATTGGTGGGTGTGAACAGGAGCTTGATAGATCACAATCTAGCAGTGAAGGAAAATCATAGGCCAAGGAAGCAGAAGTTAAGAAGAATATTGGCGGACAGACAGGCAGTAGTAAAAGTAGAGGTGGAGAAGTTGTTAAAGGCAAAGGTCATAAGGGAAGTCATGCATCCCGAGTGGCTAGCTAACCCGGTGTTGATCAAGAAAGCCAATGGCAAGTGGAGAATGTGTGTGGATTTCACCGATTTGAACAAGACGTGCCCAAGGATGATTTCCCCCTGCCAAGGATAGATCAACTAGTGGATGCTATAGCAAGATGTGAACTCATGAGTTTCCTAGACGCATATTCTGGATATCATCAAGTTTTCCTAGTGCAGGAGGACGAGGAGAAAACTTCATTCGTTACACCTTTTGGCACATATTGCTTCATTCGAATGCCATTCGGTCTGAAGAACGCCGGGGCAACATTCACCTAGCTCATCTCTAAAGTACTGGTGAGTTAGTTGGGAAGAATGTAGAAGCGCATGTGGACGATATTGTTGTCAAGAGCATGTAGGAGAAAACTCATGGAATGGATCTGGAGGAAACATTCAACAACCTCCGGAAGTTCTTGGTCAAGCTAAACCTAGAGAAATGTATTTTCGGTGTTCAAGTGGGAAAACTCCTTGGTTTTCTCATATTGAAGAGGGGAATTGAGGCAAACTCAGACAAGATTGATGCCATACAGCAGATGGAGCCACCAAGGAATCCAAGGGAAGTCCAAAGGTTGACAGGCAGAATGGCGTCATTGAGTAGATTTCTGTCAAAATCAGCAGAGAAAGGTCTCCCATTCTTCAAGACGTTGAGAGGTGCAGCAGACTTCCAGTGGACAGCTGAATGCCAAGATGCATTCGACAAGTTGAAGACATACCTCCAAGATATGCCAACTCTAGCAAGCCCACAGCCGGGTCAGGTTTTATTACTTTACGTGGCAGCAACTCCGGCTACAGTGAGTGCAGTTTTGGTACAAGAAGAAGCGGAAAAGCAAGTTGTCAGAGGATGAAACCTCGACAGCGGGAAGTCAGGAGACCCCCCTTTGAGATTCGGCCAGGGGAGTAGTTCTCAGGCGAAGCCGGTGTCAGGTGTAGAAGAAAGATAGGCGAAGAAGACGTAGAAGAGGCGGGGTTCGGACCATCCGAAGCTAGTCCGGACCGTCCGAACCGTGGTGAAGCAGAAGGGTCCGGACCGTCCGAAGCGTAGTAATCGCGCAGGGCGCTGGGGAAGACGATGAACAGAGGTGCACAGAGGAGACGGGAGGATTTATACAGGTTCGGGGCCGCCGGAGCGTAAAACCCTACTCCTGTGGTATGCTATGTGGAGATGAATGTGGTTTGCTATGTTACAAGGTGAGCTCAGCACGCGGCCAGAGCCGGAGAAGAAGAGCAGTGGTTAGAGAGTGAGCTCGGGGTGCAGAGAAGAGAGTTAGAGGACGGGGAAGCCTCTCCCTTCGGCTTGGCTTGGTCCTCCTTTTATAGAGCAAGGGGATTGCACAGTGCCAAGATACATGCTGATAGGGAGAGAGAGCTACATGAGAGAGCAGGTATGGCTTGTCTTATTGCTGTCTTGTCGCTGTCTTGACTAGCGTGTCCGCTGCTGCCGCCTGCTGGACCAGTCCGCCTGCTGAACCCACGCCGGAGTCGGTATACGGCGAGCTACGGTGGAGTCATGAGGACGCGACGGGATGTGACGGGGCACACTGCCGAAGTCAAGCATCTCTGACTGCTTGACTTCGGCACACGCCCTTGCCACCAAAGTCAAAAGGCCTCTGACAGCAGTCAGGTGTCCACGGGGGGTCGTCCTGAGACACTTACGCGTGGCGGAGCGGACGACAGGGGCAACGTGCCCCGTCGCCTCATCATTAATGCTGATATTTGGAGAGCTGGTCCATCGATCCTGCCGGAGACCGACATGTGGGCCCCGGGCAGGAAGTGAGACGATGGCACCCGGAGGCAAGGTACGGGCCCGAGGCCAACGATGCCTCGGGGCCGAATCCGGTGGGGACGGTGCCCCGGGGACGAGCCCGGGGCCGATAGGATCAGCGCCCCGGGGACGTGCCCGGGGCCAGAGGCGAGGGTGCCCCGGGGTCGTGCCCGGGGCCGATTGGCGCGGCACCCCGGGGACGTGCCCGAGGCCGAAGGGGAGGGCGCCCCGGGGACGTGCCCGGGGCCGAAGGCAAGGGCGCCCCGGGGACGTGCCCGGGGCCGAAGGCGAGGGCGCCCCGGGGACGTGCCCGGGGCCGATAGGCGTGGCGCCCCGGGACTGAAGGCAAGATGGCCCCGGGGAACTGACTTGGCCGATGACCCACGCGTCCCCAGGGTACGTGGGACCCCCTATCCCATTTCACCGACAGTGGCCCCTGGCCCTGTTGCTCGGCCGGAACTGCTCCGAGCAGGAACGGGGCCACGTCTTTGAAGAAATGAGGGGACGCTGGGTCCACCTGGTTCATCTTGAGCTGGTGGAGCTTGACGTCTTGTAGAGCATCTTCGACCGCGGCGAACATCTTGTAGAGCCGATGCCTGACGAAGAGGTTGAGGAAGACGTCGGTTTCCTTCAGACGCCATACGCGGGCGCCTTCGGGGCCCGGGGGCCCTCCATGCCCCCGGGCGCTCGTCTTCCGACGTCGCCCGGGGTCCGGTCAGAGGTACGCCGGTGACTGTCCTCCGAACAATCAGGGCCTCGCTTGTGCTTGCGTCCCGGGTTTGCCTGTCTTGTACAAAGAGAGACATTTGTATATGTATATGATCATGTTTATATTTTCGTACCTTGGTTTATTGTGTTGTTCGGAGGTTGCTGGTATTCGAGGCCTCGTGTCTGGGAGTGCCGGATACCGGGCGCGATCTTGACAGTGGGAGCCGGCAGTTGTGAACAACCGCCGGGCCCGAGGCCCTTAGCCGGGCCCTGGCACAGCCGCTTGCCCCGGGAGCTCGGTCCCCAGGGGCAGCGATCGTGATGGTCTCCCGCCCCGGGGACCCGGTCCCCGGGGCGCAAGCATCCAGACGCAGGCCTTCCGGAGCGATGAAGTCCATAGCTCCGGCCCCTTCCGTCTTGCCGATCCGGGGGCCTTCCGTGCCCCCGGGCGTCGCTGGCCGAGGGGGTGCAGCGAGGACAGCCCTTTGACTCACCGAGAGCCCTTCAGGGTCTGATCCTGACCGGGCGCGGGGTCCCCCGGCAGCGAAGTACCCGGCGCCTCGCCGGGGCCGGGTAGGAGCTGGGCAGGCCGGGCACCGCGGCCGGTCCTGGAACCTAGGCTGTACATACAACGGGGGAAGAATACAAATTGAGCAATATGTAAAGGTGGATAAGGTAACGTATCTGGACATTTGCGGAGGGTGTCGTGGTACTGCGAACACGGTCCCGGGGCCGGGAGCGCCGCTCGCCCTCGGGAACGTCGAGTACCGGACCGACTCGCCATGAACCGTCGTCGCACCCAGGTCCCCTTCGAGGGGCTTTGAGCAGCCGCCTGCCTCGGGTGCTCGGTCCGCGACGGCTGCGAGGGGCCCGGGGACGAGTCCGGCGGGACGGTCGAGTCCGTAGTTTCGACCCCTCCTGTCTTCTGGGTACGGGGGCCCTCCGTGCCCCTGGGCGCCCGTGGCCCTGGGAGCGCCGCGAGGCCGCGGGAACAAGCTTGACCAGAGACGGGGCCGCCAGGCAGCGAAACGCCTGGCCCCTTGGTGGTCGCCGGGGGAGAGCTGGCCAGGTCGGGCGCCGCAGCTCGCCCCGGGGACCTAGGCTGTCCGTACAACGGGGCAAGCATACAGAATAAGCAATATGTAAAGTCGGGTAAGGTCACATATCTGGATGTTGTAAGCGGCAGTGTAGCTTTGCGAGCACGATCCCGGGGCCGGGAGCGTTGATCGCCCCCGGGAGCGCCGAGCATCGGGCCGATCCGCCGTGATCCGCCGTAGCACCCAGGTCCCCGGGAGCTCGGCCCCAAGGGGCCGCGGGCGTCTGAGCGCAAGCCTTGCAGGGTTGGTTTAGTCTGTAGGCTCGGTCCCTTCCGTCTTCCGGATTCGGGGGTCCTCCGTGCCCCCGGGCCCGTTGGCCTAGGGAGCACAGCGATGCCGCGACGACAGGCTCTACATGATGAACCGTGAGAGCACTTGGCTCGTCCCCTTGTCCATTCCATGCTGCGAGCCATTGTGTCTACCACCTCCCAGGGGCCTCTTCGCGGTTGCGACCGAGTGGAGGAAAGGATTGCGCATAAGGAATCTACCCCCTAGCAGCGGAAAAAACCGAGCCCGAAGCCAACCAGAGCGGGACACCGTAAGCTGGGGCTTAGACGATGTCTGGGGTTTAGCAGATGGGATACGGTAGCTCGCTGGTAGGGAACAGATGCTTAGGCGCAACACCCAGCCACCGCACGGGTGCGACCCGATTATGCCCCCAGGGGGGAGATCGCCACGATAGCGACATAAGGAAGGATAAGGGCACGAGCCCGAAAACGATAATAAAATTATTACTATGGAAAGCGAATACACATGGGGCCCGGCCTCGGTCAGCGCTGAAGTTTAGAGGCACTTACAGGATGTGTTTTCTGATAAGATTTGTGAAGATGCTCCCAGGCTTACCGAGCTCGGTTGGGAAGTCCCGATCACCAGGGAGGGGCCTTCCCACGGGGGGAAGATTTCATTCCGATCCGTACGAAAATACGGCGGAGATTCAAACCCCCAACCCGAGGCGACCGGACCCGAACCTTACGCTAAAGATAGCGCTTGAGGCCTTGCTGGTAACGAGCGACGCGGAGCGGAGCGCGCCACCTTCGTTCCTCGAGGAAGTCGAGGTTGCCGAGCTGCATATTTGTCGTAGTTGATGTTTGTTGATGTAGCGCTGTACCCGAGAGCCGAAGGAGAGGTCTGGCGACAGAACGGCTTCGGCCCGGTACACCAGGAAGAAACGGGGTCTCCCCGGGCGCCCAGCTTGGTGTGGTATGAACCGTCCCCAGAACCGCCGGGGAAAGGTCTACTCTACACATAGGGAACTGTGAGAGCGTCCGGCTCGTTCCCTTGTCCATCCCATGTTACGAACCCAACACATGGGAAACGACGAAAGGAATGAAACCGGGAAGGATATTAAAAACTTTGCGTATGTAAAGTGTATATACATGGGGCCCCGGCCAGCACTGAGTTTCCGGAGAAGTCCGGCACTGGCCCGGGTTCACCGTAACTTACAGGTCGTTTATACAGATAGATTTGTGAAAATACTTGATGCGCCTAGGGATGGAGCTCGGACTCGCTTCCCTCGCGAGCCCGAGACCGGCATGTGCTCGGGCCCGGGGGCCCCGACTATCATGCGGAGGATGTGTCCGGGACCCGGGGGCCCCAGACTGGAATACGTTTTTGATATAAGCCGGGTTCCGGGGGCCCGGGCTTGAAATATGGAATGTGAGACGGCCTTCCGGATGCATTCTCGCCGGGGCGGTGCTGTCCGGGCTCCGCGCCCTACTTCGGGTGTCACGTTCCTAGGCTTGCACTCGCCTTGGCGAGGCCGCCCTGGTTCGGCTCCTCGGTGTTGGGCCCGGGGCACGGATTCGGGAATCCGTGCCTCGGCTCAAATATGTGCCCGGGACCCAGGGGGCCCCGGACTGGAATAAGGTTCGATATGTATTGTCAACATGTGCCCGGCCACGATGCCGGGGCAAGGACATGGACTATATCGGGACGACTTCCCCGAACCCGCCCTTGCCGTGGCGATGCGGTCCGGGTACTAGCGCCCTGTTGAAGCTGTTCCGGCTCGGGAGCGGCCATCGGACCGTCCGCCTAAGTGTTGGACCGTCCGAGGCGCGATGACCGGACTGTCCGCCGAGGGGACGGACCGTCCAAATCGCCTCGGCCGCGCTTGGCCTGCTGCTGGTTCTGCCGGGACTCGAGTTCAGCTCCCTCGGGCTCAGGCCCTTGAGAGGGAGCGAGCTCTCTGTGACCGGACCGGGGGGAAACATGCACCCGGGGGCCAGGGGCTCGACCGGGGCTAGATACGCGCGCCCGGGAGCTAAGCTCCGACCGGGGCTAAGTACGCGCCCGGGAGCCAAGCTTCGACCAGGGCTATTTAAGCACCCGGGAGCTAAGCTCCGACCGGGGCTATTTATGAGCCCGGGGGCCAGGGGCTCCTACCGCACAGGCTCAGGTCCCTTGAGAGGGAGCGAGCTCTTGACACCGGGAGAAGACCCTCAACCGGGAGCGGCCTGCCCGGACTCGCGCTCGACAGGGCGGCGTGGTCCGGACTATCACGCCGGGACCCGGAGGCCCCGGACTGAGTCGGGACGAACCGCCCGGACTCGCCACCGTGTCAGATGGAGTCCGGGCAGTCGTACCCTATGTGCGCCCGGGCCCGGAGGCCCCGGACTGAGTCGGGACGAACCGCCCGGACTTGCCATCGCGTCCGATGGAGCCCGGGCAGTTGTACCCTATGACAAGGGAAAGGGGAAGGCTTCCTCTAATAAAGGGGGAGAGGTGAGATTTCCATTAAACCAAAAGGGGCTCCGTGCGAGGCTAAATGTGAGCCCGGGAGCCAGGGGCTCCAACTGTGGCTATTTGCGCAGGCCCGGGAGCTAAGCTCCGACCGGGACTAAGGACGCGCCCGGGAGCTAAGCTCCGACCGGGGCTATTTGTGAGCCCGGGAGCCAGGGGCTCGACCGCACGGGCTCAGGTCCCTTGAGAGGGGGCGAGCTCGGGCCCGCTATTGCTCCTGGCGGGACTTCTTGACGCGCTCGGCCAACTTGTGGACGGCGCGACACTCCACGAGGTCGTGCGAATCTGTCTCGTGGACGGCGCACCACCTCCGGGCCTCGACCGGCTCGAGGCGCTCGGCCAAACGCTGGACGGCACGACACTCCGTGATGTCGTGCCGGTCCGTGTCGTGGAAGGCGCACCACCCGCGGGCTGCGGCCGGCTTGAGGCGCTCAGCCATGCTCTGGACGGCGCGGCACTCCGTGATGTCGTGCCGGTCCGTGTTGTGGTAGGCGCACCATCCCCGAACCAAGGCCGGATCGGCACGCTCGGGTGAGCATTGGACGGCGCGGCACTCTGCGATGTCGTGCCAGCCCGTCTGGTGGAGGGGGCACCACTTCTGGGTTGCCGCCGGCAGTGGCGGCGCGCGTGCGGCTTTTCGCCGCTTGCCGCGGCCATCGCCTCCGCGGGCATCATAGCTCCGGGGGCTGCCTGCAGCCGCCAAGGCGTAGCTCTCAGCTGCCTCCTTGGCCTTCTGGTGCTTCCTCCTGCTCCGCCGTAGCGCGGAACGTGAGAGCCCGCGGTCCTCTCCAGGGCCCCTGTCGGGGGCCACGTTGCCCGGCGGGGTGTAGCCGCCGGACCCCTCGCTGTAGTCTCGACGATGATGGTGGCCTCCTGCCATGGAGCGCGTCGATGTTGGAGGCGCCAGTGTAACACCTGAAAAGGAAACTCCCCCTACCTGGCGCGCCAGCTGTCAGAGGATGAAACCTCGACGGCGGGAAGTCAGGAGACCCCCCTTTGAGATTCAGCCAGGGGAGTAGTTCTCAGGCGAAGCCGGTGTCAGGTGTAGAAGAAAGATAGGCGAAGAAGACGTAGAAGAGGCGGGGTTCGGACCGTCCGAAGCTAGTCCGGACCGTTCGAACCGTGGTGAAGCAGAAGGGTTCGGACTGTCCGATGCGGGTCCGGACCGTCCGAAGCGTAGTAATCGCGCAGGGCGCTGGGGAAGACGATGAACAGAGGCGCACAGAGGAGACGGGAGGATTTATACAGGTTCGGGCCGCCGGAGCGTAAAACCCTACTCCTGTGTGTATGCTATGTGGAGATGAATGTGGTTTGCTATGTTACAAGGTGAGCTCAGCACGCGGCCGGAGCCGGAGAAGAAGAGCAGTGGTTAGAGAGTGAGCTCGGGGGTGCAGAGCAGAGAGTTAGAGGACAGGGAAGCCTCTCCCCTTCGGCCTTGGCTTGGTCCTCCTTTTATAGAGCAAGGGGATTGCACAGTGCCAAGATACATGCTGATAGGGAGAGAGAGCTACATGAGAGAGCAGGTATGGCTTGTCTTATTGCTGTCTTGTCGCCGTCTTGACTAGCGTGTCCCCCTGTTGCCGCCTGCTGGACCAGTCCGCCTGCCGAACCCACGCTGGAGTCGGTATACGGCGAGCTACGGTGGAGTCGTGAGGACGCGACGGGATGTGACGGGGCACACTGCCGAAGTCAAGCATCTCTGACTGCTTGACTTCGGCGCACACCCTTGCCACCAAAGTCAAAAGGCCTCTGACAGCAGTCAGGTGTCCACGGGGGGTCGTCCTGAGACACTTACGCGTGGCGGAGCAGACGACAGGGGCAACGTGCCCCGTCGCCTCATCATTAATGCTGATATTTGGAGAGCTGGTCCATCGATCCTGCCGGAGACCGACATGTGGGCCCCGGGCAGGAAGTGAGACGATGGCACCCGGAGGCAAGGTACGGGCCCGAGGCCAACGATGCCTCGGGGCCGAATCCGGTGGGGACGGTGCCCCGGGGACGAGCCCGGGGCCGATAGGATCAGCGCCCCAGGGACGTGCCCAGGGCCAGAGGCGAGGGCGCCCCGGGGTCGTGCCCGGGGCCGATTGACGCGGCGCCCCGGGGACGTGCCCGGGGCCGAAGGCAAGGGCGCCCCGGGGTCGTGCCCGGGGCCGATTGGCGCGGCGCCCCGGGGACGTGCCTGGGGCCGATAGGCGTGGCGCCCCGGGACCGAAGGCAAGATGGCCCCGGGGAACTGACTTGGCCGATGACCCACGCGTCCCCAGGGTACGTGGGACCCCCTATCCCATTTCACCGACACAAGTACAGTGTATTTTGTGTCAGGAGCTCTATAGGGGGCAAAAACGAGATACTCGGAGATAGAGAAATTGATATACGCCATAGTAATGGCATCAAGGAAGTTGAAGCATTATTTTCTCTCGCATGAAATCAAGGTACCATTGTCATACCTAATAGAAGAAGTGTTGGCAAACAAAGAGGTGGCGGGCCGGATCGCAAAATGGGCAATGGAGTTGGTGCCATTCAACCTGAAGTACATGCCAAGAACAGCAGTGAAATCGCAGGTATTGGCGGATATCGTGGTAGAATGGACATCAACAGAAGTGGAGAAAAATGTGGAAGAGCAGAAGCCATGGACTGTATATTCGGAGGGGTCATGGAGTGCTGCAGGCGCTGGCGTGGCGGCAATCATTAAAACCCCAATGAAGTAGACATTAAGATACTTGGTCTAGTTGCTATTCCCAACAATAAATAATGTAGCTGAGTACAAGGGAATACTACTGGCCATGAGAAAAGCCCGAGCACAAGGGGCTCGGAGGTTCATTATCAAGACAGATTCCAAGCTCGTGGCAGGACATTTCGCCAAAACCTTCGAGACAAGAGATGAAACAAAACAACAGTATTTGAATGAGGTGCGGGCAAACAAGAGACATTTCCATGAGATAACAGTAAAAGCCATCCCGAGGGGTGAAAACACAGAAGCAGATGAGTTGGCAAAGGCAGCCGCAGCAGAACAACCGCTAGAGAACTCATTTTTTGAAGTCCTAGAGACCTCAAGCGCATCAAGAGGGGGAAACGTTTTCAACATCTCACCAAGGGAAATGGATTGGAGAAATTCGTTGATAAAATACTTGGTGAGTGACCAGCTGCCAGACAATGAAGTGGAGGTAAGGAGAGTGCAACTAATGTCGAGGAAGTATAAGATGGTTGATGGGTAGCTATACAAGAGTGGAGTCACAGCGCCGTTGCTGAGATGCATCACCAAGAAGGAAGGAATGAAGATGGTCGTGGACATCCACGAGGGTTTGTGCGGAGCACATCAAGCGCCTTGGTCTGTTGCTTCCAAGGTGATTCGACAAGGAATATACTGGCCAACGATCATAAAAAACATGGAGAAATATATAAAGACATGCAAGGCATGCCAAAAGTATGGTCCGATCCCAAGAGCACAGCCAAAGGAGGTTCAACCCATCCCGCAAGTTTGGTCTTTCTACAAGTGGGGAATTGATACAATTGGTCCATAGCCTAGAGCAAAGGGGGATCTGCGCTTCGTGATCGTGGCAATTGAATATTTCTCAAGATGGATCGAAGCAGAGCCAGTAGCAAGAATCACATCAGTAGTGGTGCAGATGTTTGTATGGAAGAACATAATATGCCGTTTTGACATCCCAAAAGAGATTATTTGAGACAATGGGAAACAATTCGAGTCAAGCAAATTCATGGAGATGTGCCAGCGGCTGAACCTCAAGATAAACTTCGCTTCAATAGGGCACGCCCAGAGCAATGGCGCAGTAGAGAAGGCAAATGGAAAGGTGTAGAGGCAATAAGGAAAAGACTCGAAAGTTTGCCGAAAGGGAAATGGCTAGAGGATCTGCTCTCAGTGTTACGGTCATTAAGAACAACTGTCGTTCGAGCAACAGGAATGACGCCTTTTCAGTTGGTGTATGGAGATGAGGCGATGACACCAAGTGAGTTAAGAGCTTTTTCTCCGTGAGTTGTTTTCACCCAAAACGAGGGGGAAAGTGAGTTTTCCTTGGACACCCTAGAGGAAGTCAGAGTAGAGGCGCTGCACAAGATGGCCGAATATGTGGAGAAAACTAGAGGCCATTACAACAGCAAGGTGAGACCAAGGCAGTTGAAACCAGGGGATTTGGTCCTCAAGAAGGTGCTGAATGAAGTATCAGTGGGAAAACTAGATTTCAAATAGGAAGGACCATTCATCATCAAGGCACAAACGAGTACCGGTTCTTACAAGTTGGCCCAGTTGGATGGCAAGGAGTTAGGCCACACCTGGAATGCCTTGTCTTTGAAGAAATTCTATGTGTAAAAAAAAACATTGTAATATATGTTCCCGCACTAGATATATGAAACAAAAACAGGAAGTAGGGTTATTATCCGATAAGGAGGCCCGAACCTGTATAAAAAATGTGTGCATGAGTTTGATTATATGTTGTGATTGTCGAGCGAACGAAAACGTTAACACTCTGGAGCCGGAGTATAAACTACACTCGCCATGAGCGAAAACTAGAATTCACCATGAGCGACAACTATACACTCTAGAGCCGGAGTATAAACTACAAACTCGCCATGAGCGAAAACTATACACTCTGGAGCCAGAGTATAAATTACAAACTCGCCATGAGCGAAAACTATACACTCCAGAGTATAAACTAAACTCGCCATGAGCGAAAACTAGAATTCGTCATGAGCGAAAACTGAACACTCTGAAGCTGAAGTACAAACTACAAATTCGCCATGAGCGAAAAGGAGAACTCGCAACGAGCAAAAACACTTGACCCAGAGTATAAACTACAATATTGCCATGAACAAAAGTGAGAATTCGCCATTAGCAAAACTAAAACATCTCGAACTCGAGATCACTTTTCGCCGCTCTTTTCGAGGTAAGAGGACGGCGAGCTCTGGCCATCTATCCGGCCTGCGCGTTAAGTCGATTTCGGGTTCAATTTTGACGCGACGAAAACATCTCTACCACGAGCGAGGTAAGGGGACGGTGAGCTCCAGCTAGCTACACGGCCTATGCGTCTAAGTCGAATTCGGTTTCAATTTTGACACGACGAAAACATCTCGACTTCGATATCACATTTCACCGCTCCTTTTCGAGGCAAGGGGATGGTGAACTCCGGTCAGCTATGTGGCCTGCGCGTCTAAGTCGATTTCGGGTTCGATTTCGACGTGACAAAAACATCTCGACTTCGAGATAACATTTCGCCGCTCCTTTTCGAGGTAAGTGGATGGCGAGTTCCGGTCAGCTACGTGGCCTGTGCGTCTAAGTCGATTTCGGGTTCGAGACAAAAACATCTCGACCGCAAGAGCACATTTCACCGCTCCTTTTTGAGGTAAGGGGACGGCAAGCTCCGGCTAGCTACGTGGTTACGCGTCTAAGTCGAATTCAGTTTCAATTTCGACGCGACCAAAACATCTCGATTTCGAGATCACATTTTGCCACTCCTTTTCGAGGTAAGGGGATGGCGAGCTCTGGTCAGCTACGTGGCCTGCGCGTCTAAGTCGATTTCGGTTTTGATTTCAACGCGACGAAAACATCTCGACTCCGAGATCACTTTTCACCACTCCTTTTCGAGGTAAGGGGACGGTGAGCTCTGGTCAGCTACGTGGCCTGCGCGTCTAAGTCAATTTCGGTTTCGATTTCAACGCGACGAAAACATCTTGACTCTGAGATCACTTTTCACCGCTCCTTTTCCTTCAGATTCTCTAATTCGACCTCCAATGCAGTTTTTTCCTTCAAAAGAGCACTGTTGGAAGCGATAGAATGTTGGAGCTCAGTAACAGCATCTGTAGCTTTATCTCAAGCCTCATTAACTTTGGCCTTTAGCCTCTTTTGAGATTCGTGCAAGCTCTTGTTTCGGGCTTCGAGATCATCGATGGTTCGAGAAAGCTTAACACGATCTCCCTCCAGTTTGGCGATCCGATCTCCACTATTCTTGGAACGGTTGCAGATATCATTCAAAGTCTTGGTGACTATGGCTTTCTGTAGGTGAGCGAGGCCTAGCGTCTATGAACCAGAACAAACCATAAGTAATTTGAAAAGGCACATATCAAAAAGTTAAAAGGAGGAAAGGTAATCCGATCACCTTGGTGGTAGCAACTTCCAAGGTAGATAGCGAAGAATATAAATCAGTCTGTTCAATGAAGTCCTTAGTCAATTCAGGGGTAAGTAGAAGTGGAGCCACCACACCAGGCAATAGACCAACAGGAGACCGAAATCTCAGATCTTTCATTTGAAGGTGCATATCTGAGGTGGTGGACTCAACAAAATCATTAACAGTAGGAATCCCCATCTGAGAAGGCCCTTCTTCTGCACATCGG
This sequence comes from Oryza meyeriana var. granulata, assembly GCA_003991445.1. NCBI lineage: Eukaryota > Viridiplantae > Streptophyta > Magnoliopsida > Poales > Poaceae > Oryza > Oryza meyeriana. The sequence goes on from RYFJ01000315.1 coordinate 64,340, forward strand.
CAGTGAAATCACTCAAGAACTTCTGCAATCAATGTTTCCTCGGGTGTAGAAATCTGAGGACCAGCCTGATTGTTGCCGTCTTTGGGTTCTGGAGGAATCGTCTCTGGAGCGACTTGAGGAGAAATGTTTTTCGGAGCATGTTGAGGAGAAATGTTTCCCTCGGCAGAGAATCAATGATCACATGCGTTGGAGATTTCGGTCCGGCCTCTGTCTGATCTGGCGCATCGGGAGTGATAACCCGGAGAGGAGACAAGATGAAAGGAATATCAAAAATGTCCTCCCAGTAATCGCTGGGAGGAGCAATTCAAACGCGTTTTGTCAGACGAGACGAAGTCGAATCCAAGTCAACTTTCTTCCCATTGGCAGCTCAGAGAGCATCTTCACGTGCAGTGGGGGAGGAAGAGATATGTTCTTCGGCTCCATCAGACCCGCTCTCGCTATCATGATCGTCATCAGAGCCCTTGGGCTCGTAGTTAGCTGATGAGGAGACAACTTGTCGTTTCCGGCTGGCCCTAGAGTGCCGATCTCGAATGGGGAAAAAAACTCGAGCAGGAGACAACAAACCAGTGGCGGACATTGCGCGGTTCCGTCGGACGTTGTGTTGAAATTTTGCAAACACCTCGTGCTCCGCCGAGCTATAAGGCCCAATAAGTTTCTCGGCATCCTTCTCGGCCATGTCAAGATCGAAATCTGAAAAGAGGAGAAATAAGAACAAAAATGAACACAATGCAAACCAGAGAAGATGACGAAAAGTACCCGATCCGTCGCGGTTGGTTACAATGAATGGTAGGAGAACGGATCCAGAGGTGCTTGGGGTGTCACCAAAGAATTCACCAATCACTTGACAAGGGCCAGACGTTGAGTAGAAGGAATTCCTCAATAAGATCCCTGACACTGAAATTACGGTGAATTTCCTTCGTCTTGGGGCGGCATGATACGAAGTCCTTCGAAAGAGAGACGCCAGGCTCGGGATTGTACTTGGCCACTTTGCCGGTGTAACCGAGAAGATTATATTTATATGTCTCGGAGCCTGGCTTAGCCTTGATCTTGTGGTAGAACCATCTCGACTACCAGTTGGCACCCCATTTCGAGCGGATCGCAGGAATCAGCAGATAGGCCCCCCCAATTGGATCAAGTAAGTGTTGACGCCGAAAACCCGCCGGGGGCCGTCCAGCGTCTGGGAGACACGCGAAGGCCTGGGAGATTTGCTTCACTCCAGTGCAGGTCCTAAAGTATTGAGGTTCGTAGGCGTGCCAGTCAATTTGACCCTGCAATTGACAAGGAGAAAAGATGTTAAATTCGTGAGCCAATCGGCTGGAAGCCGGCTTGGACTCATCACATCGGCCGATGGCCGATACGCACTGTAGCACTTATACATCGGCTAGAAGCCGATGATGGCGAAAGCAATGACATAATAAACAAGTGTTATGTTAGCCGATCATCGAAGGAATGCTCAAAAAACCGGCTATGAACTTAGTAAAATAAACGAGCGGAATGCATGAATAAAATAAACTAAAAGAACTCCAGCCGATCATAATTTAAGGTTACTGGTGTTGTTGCGAAGATACTGCCCACGCCTGTGCCCGGGCCCTTGCTCGCATCTGCGCCCGAGATCTTCACCCGCTGTTCGTGTCCGTGCCCGGATTCTTACCTATGTTCGTACCCGGGACCTCACCTGAGATCGTGCCCGGGAACTTGACTGAGGTCGTGCCCGGGAACGTGGCTGAGGTTGTGCCCGGGAACGTGGCTGAGGTCGTGCCCGAGAACCTACTTGTACTCGCACTTGGATCGGTAGAATAAACCAATCGGCTAGCCCTTAGCCGATCGTAACAATAATGCAGGCAAGAATATATAACAAGGCAAACAATAATATGAATGATAAGCAATTGATGAGCCAGCCGACTACCGAACAGGGCACATGGGTATCGGCTAGAAGCCAATGATAAAATAAATAAACGGAATAATAAATAAATGCAGTCGGCTTCAATAGATAACTTATCGGCTAAGCACTCCGATAACAACATCGCATTAAACTCATCGGCTTATCAAGAGTAAAGCTATTATCGTCGGTCTAGTAGATCGGACCCAACTGTTGCAGCACAGACCGATGATGACAGCAATACCTCAGTAGGCCGATAGATCTGATGCGATCGTGATGAACTATATGATAACTTACCGGCTATACTCCCCGGTAAAACGCTTGCGCATAAAGTATCAACCTAGCAGGAACGATTTATCGTTAGCAGTTTAGTAGGTCGGACCTAACCGATGCAGCACAAACTGATGATAAACCGCTCCCAGTAAGCCGATGCGATCTACGCACGCGTGATGTGATATACCTAATCAATCTATGAGATCAAATTGAACTGATGCAGCCATAGATAAAGTAAATATATCGTGGTAAGCCGACTACCATAAACCAACTAGAATATCGGACCTAACCGAGGAAGTCCTAGCCGATAGGTAGCCGGGGTAACGAGACTTACCCTCTCGCAGGAGTTCGGACCTAACCGATGCAGCCCGGCTCGAGAAGCAAAATCCCGTCGGAAGGGTGGCGATGCGCCGAAATTGTATTGATCTGTTTGATAATTTACAAGGTCCCCGGGCATACGTATTTATACCCCGAGTTTCATGAGTCCTTATAGGACACGGTACCTAATTTCCTAATTACAATAGAAAATACTAACAAGACCTGACCGGACACGAGGTCAGGTTTCCTAAAGATAAAGACTTGCCTAATTAATAGGTACAGTAAATAACTGCCAAACAGCGGTCTTCACGGCCCCTTCTCGAAATCGGTCTCTTCTGGATCAATTTCCATCGGTTGACTGCAATTTCCCCCTTTGACCGAATCTGACATAGGGCCTTACCAAATTTTGGTGTTAACAGTAAGGAAGTTCATCATGCTGACATAATAAAATAATAACAAAGAAATCATAATAAAAATCAAAAATATACAGAATAACAAATTAGGTAAACAATTAAATAATGAAAATAATAATAAAATGTCATATTAAAAATATATATATAATAATGATAAAAATAATAAAAATAAAAATAAAAAAAATATATATGCAACAATAAAAATAATAATATATAAGTGTGCATAAAGATGAAGCAAGAACAAATGTACAGTAATGGGAGAGTACAGTAGAACAGTGGAGGCGAAAACCAGGTTTCGGCCTAATAGGGGACGGCGAGATCCTGTACTTTCTAAGACACGACTTCGGCCGAAAAGAGTTTTCACCCTTATCCGTTAGGGGCTTGTTGGAGCAGGACCAGGCATCATGCCCCTAATTCGACCGACACTCGAGGAAAAACTAACAATCTTGCTTATCAGGCACAGGGGCAATAAGTCATTCGGTCCACCAGGAGGGGAGAACATTTCCACTAAGATGGAGTTCGAGAACATTTCCCCTTTAGGGATGGCGAAATATCAAGGTTGAAAGCGAGGCTTCGGACGCAAACCAAGGAAGGAATATTCCCCTATGTGGCGTGGGGACCAACCTGGACCACTCCAGGTAGCTGTCCCGGGGGGACCGCAAATCTAATTTGTAATGTCTAAATTGCCCCTAGGGTTAGCGGTCCCCTAGGGGCATTTCTGTAATCTCATTGTACGGCCCCTGGGGCTATAAAAGACGGGCAAGCCTCATTGTAAAGGGCAGAAAATATTTGAGTAAACAGTGTTTTGAGTGCATTTAGCCCCCAGATTGTATTTTGCAAGGATAAGCGGGAGAAAACTTTTCCCCCCGCTTATCCCCATTTCTTGTTCGTGACCGAAGGTCACAACATTATATTTCCTTGACATCAACTGCACTCTCTTTGCTTCCACCTCATTCTCGGCAATTGGCCACTCACCAAATACTTCATTAGCGGATTTCTCTAATCCATTTCTCCCTGTTGGATGTTCAAGACGTTTTCCCCTCTTGGAGCACTCGAATTCTCCAAGACTTCAAGAAATGAATTCTCTAGTGGTTGTCCAGCTGTAGTTACCTTTGCCAATTCATCTGCTTTAGTGTTTTCTCCATTCGGGATGGCTTTAACCATTATCCCTAGGAAATGTCTTTCATTTACTCGCACCTCATTCAAATGTTGCTGCATTGTTTTATCCTTCGTCTCAAATGTCTTGGCGAAATGGCCCGCTACAAGCTTGGAATCCATCCTAATTATCAACCTCTGAGCCCCTAGTGCTCGTGCCTTTCTCATGGCCAGGAGGATTCCTTCTATTCTGCCACGTTGTTTGTTGTTGGGAATAGCAGTTGGACCGAGTATCTCAATGTTTGCTTCTTCGGTGTCTTGATGATTGCTGCCATGCCAGTACCTCCGGCACTCCATGACCCATTAGAGGACACTATCCATGGCTTCTGCTCCTCCACATTCTTCTCTGCTTCCGTCAAGATCCATTCTGCCACAAAGTCCACCAACACCTGTGATTTCACCGCCGTTCTTGGCATGTGGTTCAGGTCAAATGGCACCAACTCCATTGCCCACTTCGTAATCTGGCCTGCCACCTCTTTGTTTGCCAACACTTCTCCTATTGGGTGTGATGACGGGACTTTGATCTCATGCGAGAAAATAGTGCCTCAATTTCCTTGATGCCATTACTATGGCATATATCAAATTTTCTATCTCTGAGTATCTTGTCTTTGCCCCCTGCAAGGATTCTGACACAAAGTAAACTGGTACTTGCTTTTTTCCCTATTCTTACACCAGAACCACACTCATTGTGGCTTGAGTTGCTGCCACATAAAGCAGCAAAACCTGTCCCGGCTGTGGGCTTGCTAGGGTAGGCATGTCTTGAAGGTATTTCTTCAACTTGTCAAATGTGTCTTGGCATTCACTTGTCCACTGGAATCTGCTGCTCCCCTTGGTGTCTTGAAGAACGGGAGTCCTTTTTTGCTGACTTTGATAAAAATCTATTCAGGGATGCCATTCTTCCTGTCAACTTTTGAACTTCTCTTGGATTTCTTGGTGGTTCCATCTGCTGTATGGCATGAATCTTGTCTAGGTTCGCCTCAATTCCCCTTTTTGACACTAGGAACCCGAGGAGTTTTCCCGCTTGAACCCCGAAGATACATTTTTCTAGGTTCAACTTGACCAAGAACTTCCGGAGGCTGTTAAATGTTTCTTGCAAATCTGTGCTATGAGTTCTCTCTCGCACGCTTTTGACAACAATGTCGTCCACATAAGCTTCTACATTCCTTCCCAGCTGGTTCGCCAGCACCTTAAAAATAAGCCTTGTGATGGTTGCCCCGGCGTTTGTCAAATCAAAAGGCATCCGAATGAAGCAATACGTACCAAAAGGTGTGATGAATGACGTTTTCTCCTCATCTTCTTGCACAAAGAAAACTTGATGATACCCTGAATATGCATCTAAGAAACTCATGAGTGCACATCCTGTTGTGGCATCCACTAGTTGGTCGATTCTCGGCAAGGGGAAAATCATCCTTCGTGCACACCTTGTTCAAGTCCGTGAAGTCCATGTACATCCTCCACTTACCATTGACTTTCTTGACTAACACCGGGTTAGCTAGCCACTCGGGATACATAACTTCCCTTATGACTTTTGCCCTTTAGCAACTTTTCCACTTCTACCTTCACCGCTGCTTGCCTCTCTGCCGACATTCTCCTTAGCTTCTGTTTCTTCGGCTTGTGATGTTCCTTTACTACCAAATTATGTTCTATCAGCTTCCTATCAACTCCTGTCAATTCATCTAGAGACCAAGCAAAAACATCCATGTTTGTCACGCCCAGAAATATAGCCAATTTCTAGACTATTTTTTGTATTAAAATCCCTGTCCAGGAATCAAGCCAGGGTACACAAAATGACAAATCAATAAACAGATCCAAATGTAAATAAAGCGTAAATACTTACAGAAGAGGCACTTAGTCCTCACACGAAAGAAAACAGCAGCGGAAAGGCGAAACTAGCGTGACTTCAGCTCCACTCCACAGCAAGCTCAACTGGGGTATAAGCCAAGGTCTTCACTTCTGAAAAGGGGGAATATAGCAAGGCTGAGTACCACCCACCGTACTCAGTAAGCCACACCAATGATGCATTTGTGCACGGGATTTCAAAGAGAGGCTGGTGGCTCATTTGCGTAAAAGCAGTTGTAAATAGTAGTAGTTCGCAAACAGAAAAAGGTTGATTAATTTAACAAGATTAATTCTCCACCGATTAACATTACACCACGTTAACCAGGCCCAACCATTCCTTAAACTGATCAATGTTACACCACGTTGACCAGTTTCCACTGATGAACGCTACACCAAGTTCACCAGACTCCTCTGGTTACCGTTACACCACGTTAACCGGACTCCACTGATTAACATTACACCACGTTAACCAGTCTCCACTGAACAATGTTACACCACGTTGACCAGTCTCTCCTGATCAACGTTACACCACATTGACCAGGCCACGCTGATGAACACTACACCACGTCCACCAGGCGTCACTGATGAGCATTACACCACGATCACCAGTCTCCACCGATTAGCGTTACACCACGCTAACTGGCCACTCCCGATCAACTCAACCACGTTAACCGAACTCCACACCTTCCACCCAAACCACACCAGTTTCATAAAGCCAGATTAATTATCTAGAGGTGAGACTAATCACGGTGAGTCTTGGCCAATGTGCCCATAACCATGGGCGCGGCTATTCGAATAGATTTACTCTGATCAGAGGTGTACAACTTTACCCACAAGACACAGCCTCACACACATTTCCGTGCGTCGATGTGTCACCATGACACCCCACAAGAGGCTGTGACAGGACCGTTCACGCAACCTCTCCCTAACCATCCACACCACGCTGAGGTTGCACCTGCCGACAGGGCACGCCATATTGGCCAGGCTACCCTCCTTGCGCCACGGTGAATCTAGAAGCCGATCAACCCTACCCCGGGCAAACCCAACTCCATCACGCCCACCCTCATCTTCGGTGCCTAGGAGAGGGAGAAGAAACGCTTCAAGCCCAGCCATTGCCCACGCTGGCTTGTGGAAAGTACGGGTAGTTGCCCAAGTGGTTCCCACGAACCGGTCCTTAATTGCCATGGTGTGACAGCAAAACCATACACCCACAGTGTGGACACCCCGAGTATTATATCGTCCAGTGCCCAACGCGACCACCACATATTGTTGGACGAGTGGGATCCATACACGCATAATAGCCACTCGACCTCAATGTGTCCATGATCACGGTTGACCCCTTCCAATATAATAACCGAAATGCCGAGACGTGTACAAAAGAGATAATCATAAGGATAGCTTGCTAGTCCTCCCTGTCATACGCCCGTCAAACCACTCAATGGTGGCGACCAAACACAATACATACCCCAGAGGACTCGAACCACAATAGCTATCCCCCAACCATCTCAATTATACACAACTCATACTCATGTTCAGCTAGTCCCCAGGAAAGCGACTAGCCTCACACTTTCATCGCAAGCAATTGATAAACATCACAAGTACTCTAAATATGGATAAAAGTGCAGCAGGATTATATATATTACATAGAGGGTTCACACACCCTAATTCATCACAGAGTAGCACAAAAGATAGCAGCGGAAATGTAAACATAAAGGATAAAACCAGTGGTGCCATACCAAACCCACAAGGCAACCGACTGGGATAGAACTTAACTCCAACTACACATTATCCTCGCCACCCTCAGCGGGATAATAGTAGACCACACCAACATCGTCGTTATCCTCACGTGAAAAATATGTAGCGTGAGTACGAAGGGTACTCGGCTAGACTTACACAATATTAATAGTACAAAGGAGTAATGCTGGTCTCTACATCAAGGAATATGGCTATGTTGATCTGGTTTTGCATAAAGCTAAGTTTATTGAATAAAATAATACCTTGAAACTATAAGCATTTGTGAAATATAGCAATCTGAAATTTCATGATAGCAAGTAAGATGTTCTGAAAAAGGGGTGCAAAATGAGCACAATCCCATGCTCTAACATCAATAGTGGGCCACCATTGCCCAAATAAATATGCTACACAAGCATACCATCTTTCATGACTAAAACCAAGTCATATTTAACACCAAAGCCTCTCATATAAACCCATCCATCCATGACTATCCTAAGTCATGATATAACCACATAACCCAAGTTGGATGCTAACATAGACTGACTAACACATCAAGCAGTCGTCCTGTAACCGTGGACACGGCTGTTCAAATAGTTCATACTCTGATCAGAGGTGTACATCTTTACCCACACGATGTGATAGAAGCCAAATGGCTACACTCTAGTTTGATCCATACCCGTCGGTACCCACACTCTACACATTGAGTGTGGACTAGAGGTCACAACAAAACCTTTCCCACGCTTAGCTCCAACCACCTAAACCACGTCTGGGCCCCCGACGACTTAGCCACACACACAGGTGACTAAGGCGGGCTCACCGTCGTGGGAGGCACCTCCGGCCAAAACCAGGCGCGTACAAGGCCCTCCAAAGGAAAGACCATCCTCATGATTGACGAACGGGCGTAGATGGCCACAGCCTCCCGTGCTACTAAGTTAAGCCGTCCCATTCCCGGCGTGTGGAAGTACGTAGGGTGCTTGAATAGACGTCAACATGTTCGGTCCTTAACGACCCGGACGGAGCTACATGCATCGGGGAAACACCATCCCGTCATCGCCCTATCATCCGTCCAAGTCAAAAATATTCTCAATTATAAATCAGAAGTTATTCTTTTCAGATTTTAACCCATCCATTCGTATTAAACCAGTTTTAAACCGATAGCTCCATCTATCGGATTTTTTCTATGTCTAGAACTAAGCATGGCTAAGCATTCGATAAAATAAAAGTATCCCAAAGTCCTTAACCAGGGGTGACAAGGTAAAAACATGGAATCAACAACCAAGGAATGGAAATGCATACAATTGGGCAATATTGACTCTACCCGTTTTCCCATTTTAAATGGACCAAAACATGCATATAGATATTGTTTTCACAAACAAATCAATTTATTGAAGACATAGGTTCAATATGCTTAGATGCTTGCCTTGCTGCTGCATGAAGTCACACTCAACCTCAGGTTCTTGCTCCACGTACTCCGAATTGTCTGAATCTACCGATAAAAAGCGAATATGCAAATAAGAATCAATTAAATATGTCTATGCAAAATGATCAATTAATTCTAAGATAAATACAGCAGGTAGGCCACATCTTAAAGTGAATTTTAGTGAAAGAATCATTTCAAAATCTTTTACGGTTTAGGAGTTACAAAAATAACAAGATAGGAAGGCTGAAAATGGCAGTTCTGTAAATATTTTATTGTAAACTGAGGTTGTTATATTTGACTAACATTTTCTGATGAGATTTCAAGAAGTTAAGCATTTTTATATAAAAGACCATAACCTACTGGTTCTAATGAAGTTGAGTTTACTCAATTTGGATTTATAATCAATTTATTATAAATTTTGAAGTCCTTATACATTAAGTATTATTGAAATACATTTTAGTGTGTAGAACATATATAAAGGTGCTATAAAGTATTTTACATAAGAGACATATATGCCAAAGGAGTCTACTGATACAGGGTTTTGAGAATATTTGAAATTGGAAAAGTTTATCAAGCTTATATATATAATTCAAGCAATAAATAACATGTAAATAAGTAATATGAATTTTAGGGGTTATTTTCTCTACTGTGTGTGCTACTTTTTATTTTACAGAAAAAGAGTACAGGCTTTGATGAATCTAACAAAATTTGGTTTACTCAAAAAGGAGTTAAAATGAAATAGTTATGGATTTTCAAAGTTTGGCCTTTTTCTGTTGGAAAAAAATTCAGTTCATCTTTTCTTTTCTTTTCTTATTTCTCCCTAGCCCAGCCCACACGACAATGAGACAGAGCAGGGGAGGTGCAGGCAGAGCAAAGGCGGCGAGCTTCTCGGCGGCGGTGACGGCGAACGGCGGCTCGGCTCGGGTGGCGGCCAACAGAAGAAAGACAGAGGAGACCAAGGCGGAGCTGTGGGTGGTGGTCTCGTTGCCGATGGTGGCCAGAATCGATGGCAAGGGCGATGCAAGCGGCGGAGTGGTTCGGGTTGCACGTGCATGTGGCAATGCAGCCACAAACCGAGCCAGGAATTGCATGGAATGGGTGCTAGGGGTCATCAGGAGACTCACTGTGCTCGTCTCCGAGGCCAACGAGGTCGGGGTAGCTCGGGCGGCAAAGGGTTGGTCCAGCGGCGTGGCCAAGCTTCGGCTTCACCATGACTGGCTCGATTCGCTGCATGCGCGGTGGAGACAACACACGCAGGAGGTTAAGTATCACCATAGGATGCTACCAGCACAAGGAATCGACGAACGGCTCACCGGTTGAGGCGAATCGCGCGCGGCGGAGCTTGACCGGAGTTGGAGAAGATGATGGCCGATCTCCTCTCTCGGGGCTTGGTTTCTAGCGATTTTTGGGGCGCTCTACTCCTGGTGCTGAGGCGGAATTGCTGGCGCAGCTGCTCCGCCAGGGGAGCTCCGAGGTGGTTGGAACGCTGGCACGATGGCCACGGCTGCGCGTGGCCACGCTCCAGGGGCACCGCGGCGGGGCCACGTTCCCGGCGATTGACTGTGAGATAGGAGACAAGATCAGGGCAGGAGCTATGGCATGCGGAGGAGAGCTTGGAACGTGGAAAAGATAAGGAGTTCACTGGATGGATGTCCGACAGTGGCGGTGGCTTTCCTTTGGCCGGCGACGGGATCGATGACGAGCTGGTCGAGGTAGTCCTTCCCTCTCGGTCTTTTGCATTCTAGGGCACAAAGGTGTTGACGCTGAAAACCGCTGGGGCCGTCCGGCATCTGGGAGACACGCGAAGGCCTGGGAGATTTGCTTCACTCCAGTGCAGGTCCTAAAGTCTTGAGGTTCTAGGCGTGCCAGTCAATTTGACCCTGCAATTGACAAGGAGAAAAGATGTCAAATTCGTGAGCCAATCGGCTGGAATCCGGCTTGGACTCATCTCATTGGCCGATGGCCGATACGCACTGTAGCACTTATACATCGGCTAAAAGCCGATGACGGCAAGAGCAACAATAATAATCAAATATTGCATTAGCCGATCATCGAAGGGATGCATCAAAAACCGGCTATAAAAATAAACAATCAGAGTGCATGAGTAAAATAAACTAAAGGAACTCCAGCCGATCATAGTTTAAGGTTACTGGTATCGCTGTGAAGATACTGCCCACGCCCGTGCCCGGGCCCTTGCTCGCATCCGCGCGCGAGATCTTCATCTGCTGTTCGTGTCCGTGCCCGGGTTCTTACCTGAGGTCGTGCCTGGGAACTTGGCCGATCGCAGCCTTCATATGAGTTTTACCATCCATCGGTCTGTTCTCGCCAGCTTGGCCTTGGTCAGCTTCCGATCGGCCTATTCTTCGTCGACAAACTTCAGGCCCGGGGCAATGTTAGCAACGCCCTAGAATATGATCGGATGCGAACTTTGATAGACCCCCTTCTTCTAGGCGCCGCTACCAAGGTGTGTATCTGTATTGCCAACACCAACCTTTTTGTCCGATGGTGGTCAGAATGGAAAAAGCACTTATTCAGCTTAGCGGCCACCTGCTATTGTTCCCGTCTTGACACCGCATACATCGAATCTGATGAAGAGGTAACACCCGCAAGCCTCAACCATCATCTCCAATCACCTCTAACTCTTATTTTGCAGGCTGCCAGCGTCGAGCCCCCAACAACATGCAACAGCGGTCGGCCGATTCTGTATCAACCTCCATCGGCCACTCCAAACTTAGGGCGCGATGCTCCATCTCCATCGGCTCTCCTCAAGGCGCCTCGGCCGATAGGACAAAAACGGAAGAAGTTAGCGCATCGCCCCTCCCTGAAGAAGAAGAAAACCGATGCCGATGTCGTTGCCCCGACGCCACCTTCTCCTCAAACAACATTGGCTCCCTCATCTCCTCAGGTATGCGCCAAGTCTCAATATTATTACCCGCTTTCTCATACCTTACCAGTTTCATTTTCAGCTCGAGTCATCGGCTCCAGAACCTCAACCTTCTTCCGACATCCTTCCAAGCACTGAGCCGATGGCTTCTTCAGCTGCCCCACTCTCGGCACCAAGTCCCTCAGCCGTCGATGAGACCGCTCCTATTCCATCGGCTGACATCGGCCCCTCCGAAGAACAACCTATTCATCTCCCTGAAGCCGATGTCACCCGAGCTGCCGATGTCCTTCCTCAGGTAACCTCTTTATGCTCATATTTTGCTTTCAACTTTCTACTGATCCTTTTACCGATGTCAATTTTGCAGTCCTTGGCCGACTTGTTTTCTTTTGACATCGGCAAGTACTTGGAGGTAGAAGACGAAACAGCCACCAGCGCAGCAACCAAACCGTCGTTCCCAGCCGATGTGCGCGATTATTTAACGAGCATCAACAATCGGCTGGAAAACCCAATTGATGCGCTAGTGGAAGACTGCGGACCAATTTGTCGATGTTTTACACCGGCAATAAATATATGGGACTAGTCGGCGGATGGAAACTCGGTGGATTGCAAAGGAACACAGGGAGATTTTATACTGGTTCAGGCCCTCAATGTGAGGTAATACCCTACGTCCAGTTTATATGTATTCCTTTGAGGATATACGGTGGTGGTTCTGATGAACTTGTGTGCACCTGCCCTCATGGGGCGCCCTGCCTCCCCTTATATACTGGGGGACAGGGTTACAAGGTAGGAGTCCCCATCGGATTACGACTAGGAGATCTCCCCTTAGAGATATAACGCACCCGACTAGGACTGTATATTCCTTTCTATACAAGGCGAAGTCTGCTGAATCTAGCTATATCTCTAATTACAAGGCTAGGCCCATCCTCTATCCGAGTGGCCCATATGCTTGTCATGAGGTACCCAGGGCCCATGGCACCCACAGTAGCCCCCGAGACCTTCATAGTTGAGTCACAGCTGATGCCAAGTGCTCATCCTCCACGGTGAAGTCTTCCCAAGTGCATTGCTCTCGAGTGCTCTTTGTCTGAGTGCTGCTTCTCCCGAGTCCTGCTTCATGTCAGCTGGCAGCGAGGCTATGAAGGGCTCCATGTAGATGTTGGAATAGTGTGCGCCGAATAGGCGCACCTATTAGGTGTAGCCCCAGACTTTGTGCTTAATTGTGAAAACAATTAAACATGAAGTCAAAGATCTTTAACCTTGTAGTCTTTCCCAAGTAGATTACTACTGGTACATGAGACTCTTCGGTATCATGTCAACCGGAATATAATTTATAGTCTTGCCGAGCAGGGAACCACTCGTATATAGGACTCTTCGACTTCATGTCAGTCGGAATGTGTGTTTATAGTCCTACCAAGTAGGATGCTACTCGCATATGGGACTCTTCAGCTTCATGTCAGCTAGAAAAGGTGTTTATAGTCTTTCGCGAGTGGCGTCCCATTCGGAAGTTAGACTCTTCAACTCGTCAGCTGGAAGAATGTTTATAGTCTTTCCCGAGTAGTATACTACTCGAAAGTTAGACTCCTCCGCATCATGTCAGCGGGAATGAGAAATTTATAGTCTCTCCCGAGTAGTGCACTACTCGAAAGTTAGACTCATCCGCGTCATGTCAGCGGGAATAATGTTGCTCATGGCAACTGATGGCCACGCATGTAGTCCGAGTACCACTTTATGAAAATAAATCCACGGCGTGGTTAGGTGTACCCGAGAAAGATACCTGCATCCCCAACTTTAATGAAGACCAGCTTGTGATCTTTGTAAGGATATATCCTCGAGACCTGGTGGATAAAACAGATACCCAAACATATATGTTTAGCAATAAGGCTCCCATGAAGCATATCTGTTTACCTCATCGGCTCCTGTTGGTAGCACCAGCGCTATAATTTCAACTCAGCCTGCGGGCGGCCCACATGGAGCATGCTACTGTAGGAACTCATATCTTGGTGGCTGCTACCAAATAAGCCGGCCTGAGCCGACCTATCCGGCATAGCTCTATAGAAGTATCATCCATCGCCTGTCAGGATGAGTTTTTTGGTGTCGATAACCGCAATCAGCCAGAGAAATCCTTATTCGCAAGTCTTTCCGACTTATGTTCTGGATGCAGCCTGGTTGCCATAGGTGCCCGAGTAGGTATGTTGCAGGATCTGCTTGCCCTCCTCAGGTGTGACGCAGTGCATGAGAACTCCGGATGCGCTTTGACGATGTAAGTCTTCTCTGACTTCAGAAGAGCCGAGCAGGGTACCCGAACCTTGCATTAGCATAGGATTCGGCTAGCGACCCTCATGGGGCATACCCTACCCAACAGAGTTATAGCCAAGCGAGGTACCCGAACCTTGCATTAGCATAGGATTCGGCTAGCGACCCTCATGGGGCGTACCTCACCCAGCCGAGTGATATACAACCCCCGACTAGTGCCGGAAGTCGGTTGTCAGCTCTCATGGAGCGTAGCCGGGGAAGATGACGTCCCGATTGGCGCAAGTACTCGGTAAGTAGCCCTCATGGAGCATCCCGAGTGTATTTTGGCAGACTTGTCCAGCCCCCGAGCGTAGGAGATAGGCTCACAGCCCTGAGTTCCTGTCACGCGTATCCGGAGCTGGGCCTGCGATATAAAGATATCGGATGAGTAGCATCTGATGATGAAAACAATCATCCGAATAAAATGTATTTTACAATATATGTAAATTCATGCTCTTCCTCTTATTGATATTAATTTCCCCGAGTAGTTGATCCCTTACGTTTAAGCACTCTGCCCGACTAGTCATAGCCCCCTAGCGTCGGGAGTTGGCTCATGGCTCTTTCCCAGACACGCGTTTTGGGTGACTTGAGTTCATCTTTCATGGAGCAAAGTTTCACGGATTAGGATTTATGCTACTTGAGTACTTTTGCAATCATTTAAGAGCAAAAATAGAGAAGAGTGCAGCTTGTGCACCTATTAGGTGTAAGCGGCATTGGCAAGGCCGAGTGAAGAAATATTTATCAGGAAGCGACTTAGCTGTCCGGTATTTCGGAGTGGGGATGCCATCCTTGCGTTTGAGATTGTGAGCCCCCGAGCATGTCACTTGTTGTTCTGATAATCTTCAGTTGTTGAAAGTCGAAGACGATTGTGACCGACTGCCACAATGAAGCCGTCTGACTTGCGTTTGCGATTCCCGGCTTTAGTCGGCACCGCGTCGTTGGTGCCCTCCCGCTTCTTCTGTCAGGATGCCTTTTTATCTTCAAGGGCCTCAGCAACAGCATGGGCTGAGTGTGGGTGCCATGAGCCCCGGGTACCTCATGACAAGCATATGGGTCACTCGGATAGAGGATGGGCCTAGCCTTGTAATTAGAGATATAGCTAGATTCGGCAGACTTCGCCTTGTATAGAAAGGAATATACAGTCCTAGTCGGGTACGTTATATCTCTAAGGGGAGATCTCCTAGTCGTAATCCGATGGGGACTCCTACCTTGTAACCTTGTCCCCCAGTATATAAGGGGAGGCAGGGCGCCCCATGAGGGCAGAAGAGCTCATAGAGCACACGGCCATACAGTTCATCAGAACTACCACCGTATATCCTCAAAGGAATACATACAAACTGGACGTAGGGTATTACCTCACATCGAGGGCCTGAACCAGTATAAAATTTCATGTGTTCCTTTGCAATCCACCGAGTTTCCATCCGCCGAGTAGCCCATATATTTTTGCCGGGTGTAAAACATCGACAGTTGGCGCTGCCAGGTAGGGGCTTCGGCGCGATCTACATCTACAAGCTCGATGGATCCAGCAACCGAAGTCGACGGCGGCAAACTCCCCCCCGGAGATACAATCGCATTCAGAAGCCTTGACTTCGTCGCCGACCAGATCGGGCAATCTCACCCCGGCCGACACGGACCCGATCCAACCGGCCGAGGAACCAGCTGACTCCGCGCCAGTCGGCCCACACGACGCTGCGGCAATCTTCGACGACATGCTGCGGCGATCTCCATACGCCCGAGTCCAGGGACAACTCTTCCTTTCAGTGTTCGACTCGGACTCGGTTCTGAGCCGGCCGAGATCGGGCAAGAAGGGAAGAGATCGTCAACTTCCCGTTCGGACTCAGCGACGCCGCGGATTCTACAATCTACATCCGACGCGCAAACCCGATCCCTGGAGTTCGACTCGGATACGGCTCCGAGCCGCTCGAGATCGGATCTAGGGAGGTCGGAGTTGTAATCACCCCCATCAACTATTCCGACTACGACTCTCAGTCGGACTACGACTCCCAGTCGGATTCCGACTCCAAGTCGGATACCAGCTCGGCAAGCTTCACTCCGCCGCGAGAAATTTTCATGGCATTCAGAGGCTCTACTCCTATTCAGGAATCATGCGACGACACGAGCCACAAGAGGAGGAGGCCTGCCGACTGCAAGAACAACAGGAGGAAGAAGCAAGACGCCTGCACGCCCGCAACGACGATCTAACGCAAGGCTGAGCAAACCGCTCAGCAGCAAATCCTCCAAACCCGAGTCGGCGACCACGATGTCTTTGTTACTCCCCAACAGAACATCATGGCCGCTGCAACCCTAACTGGACACAGTCCAGCTTGGGCCTGATCATCAGGCCACCCGACGATCGCAAGGATAAAAGCCATGCTTACCGCTGCTGCATGTCAGCAGCAACCAACAGTCGGGAGATACCCTCATACCGACACGGTCGGCATCCCAATGGCAGTCTCGTCTACCTCAAGCGACGCCGAGTGGCTGGCTCTAGTCAGCTGCACACGGAGTCACGCCAACGTCATTCGGCAACCCAAACAACAACCGGGTAACGTCGAAGTGACCGTCGGGACAAGGGATCTCCGAGGCCAACTATGGCGTGATCTTCGGCAGGACACCAATGCTCAGCGCGCGACGAGAAGAAGACGAGCAACGCCAACTGGAAGATGAGAACGAGCATTTTGGCCTCCACACGAGCGGTTTCGCCGCCGTAGTCGGGTCGGGAGTCCTCATGAAGACGAAGGCATACCGGCCTTCACCCAGGAGCTACAACAGGTCGACTGGCCGTCGGGTTTCAAGCCTACAAGCATCGAAAAATACGACGGCAAGACCGATCCGAGTCCTGGCTCACAGCATACACTCTGGCAATCCAAGCTGCTGGAGGTGACCACAAAGTCATGGCTAACTACCTCCTAGTTGCTCTAGCCGACTCAGCGAGGACATGGCTAACAGGACTTCCCAAGCAATCAATCGGCTCTTGGGGAGAACTCCGGGAACGTTTCATCACCAATTTCCAGGGAACATACGAGAGGCCATCTTCTGAGTACGACTATATAGTTTGCGTCAAAGGAAGACGAGTCTCTTCGTGACTTCATCAAGAGGTTTTTCTGAGAAGAGGAACTCAATCCCGAACATCAAGGATGAGGTCGTCATCGCCGCCTTTCGAAAAGGAGTCAAAGACACCTCGTTCATCGACAAATTCACGCGGAAGCCTCCAACTCTGTCAAGGCCCTATTCGACATGGCAAACAAGTACGGCCGACTCGGCCCACGCTGTTGCCGAGGCCCTCGATGACAACAAGTCACCCTGACAGAAGAAGCGGGACGACACGGACGACGCGGTCCAACTAAAGCTGGGAATCGCAACGCAAGTCAGACGGCTCCATTGTGGCAGTCGGTCACGACCGCCTTCGACCTTCACACTGAGGATTATCAGAACAACAAGTGACATGCTCGGGGCTCACAAGCTCAAACACGAGGATGGCATCCCCACTCCCAAATACCGAACAGCTAAGTCGCTTTCTGATAAACATCTCCTCACTCGGCCTTGCTAGTGCCACAGCCGCTTACACCCTAATAGGTGTATAAGCTGCGCATTTACTTTTTTCCGTTTTTTGCTCTTAAATGATTACAAAAGTACTCGAGTAGCATAAATCTCGATCCGTGAAACTCTGCTCATGTAAGACGAACTCAAGTCACCCAAAACGCGTGCCTGGGAAGAGCCATGAGCCCAACTCCGTACGCTAGGGGGCTATGACTAGTCGGGCAGAGTGCTTAAACGTAAGGGGTCAACTACTCGAGGAAATTAATATCAAAAAAAGAGGAAGAACACGTATTTACATACATTGTAAAATACATTTTATTCGGGTGATTATTTTCATCATCAGATGCTACTCATCGATATTTTTATATTGCAGGCCCAGCTCCGGATATGCGTGACAGGAACTCAGGGCTTCGAGCCCTATCTCCTACGCTCGGGGCTGGACAAGTCTGCCGAAATACACTCGGGATGCTCCATGAGGGCTACTTACCGAGTACTTGCGCCAGTCGGGACGTCATCTTCCCCGACTACGCTCCATGGGAGCTAACAATCGGCCCGGCGCCAGTCGGGGCTGTGTACCACTCGGCTAAGTAGGTACGCCCATGAGGTCGCCCAGCCGAATCCTACGCTAATGCTAGGTTCGGGTACCTTATTTGGCCACAACTCTGTCAGGTTGGGTACGCCCCATGAGGGTCGCCAGCCGAATCCTATGCTAATGCAAGATTCGGGTGCCTAGCTTGGCTATAACTCTGTTGGATAGGGTACGCCCATGAGGGTCACCAGCCGAACCCTCTGCTAATGCAAGGTTCGGGTACCTTGTTCGGCTTTTCCCAAGTCAGAGAAGACTTACATCGTCAAAGCGCATCCGGAGTTCTCATGCACTGTGTCACACCTGAGGAGGGCAAGCAGATCCTGCAACATACCTACTCGGGTACATGTGGCAACCAGTTTGCATCCAGAACGTAAGTTGGAAAGGCTTGCGAATAAGGATTTCTCTGGCTGATTGCGGTTACCAACACCAAAAAACTCATCCTGACATGCGATGGATGATACTTCCCTAGAGCTATGCTGGATAGGTCGGCTCAGGCCGGCTTATTTGGTAGCAGCCACCAAGATATGAGTTCCTACGGTAGCATGCTCCATGTGGGCCGCCCGCAGGCTGAGTTGAAATTATAGCGCTGGTGCTACCAACAGGAGCCGATGAGGTAAACAGATATGCTTCATGAGAGCCTTATTGCTAAACATATATGTTTGGGTATCTGTCTTATCCGCCAGGTCTCGAGGATACATCCTTACAAGGATCACAAGCTGGTCTTCATTGAAATTGGAGATACAGGTATCTCTCTCGAGTACACCTAACCACGTAATGGATTTATTTTTCATACAGTGGTACTTGGCCTATATGCGCAGCCACCAGTTGCCATGAGCAACATTACTCCAGCCGACATGACACTGAAGAGTCTAACTTTCGAGTAGTGCACTACTCGGGAGAGACTATAAAATTCTCATTCCCGCTGACATGATGCGGAAGAGTCTAACTTCCGAATGGGACCACTCGGGAAAGACTATAAACACTTTTCCGGCTGACATGATGCCGACGAGTCTAATTTTCGAGTAGTATACTACTCAGGAAAGACTATAAACACCCCCTTTCCAGCTGACATGAACGCTGAAGAGTCCCATATACGAGTAGCATCCTACTCGGCAAGACTATAAACGCACATTCCGACTGACATGAAGTCGAAGAGTCCTATATACGAGTAGTTCCCTACTCGGCAAGACTATAAATCATATTCGGTTGACATGATACCGAAGAGTCTCATGTACCAGTAGTAAATCTACTCGGGAAAGACTACAAGGTTAAAAATCTTTGACTTCATGTTTAATTGTTTTCACAATTAAGCACAAAGTCGGGGCTACACCTAATAGGTGCGCCTATTCGGCGCACACTATTCCAACATCTACATCGAGACTTCATAGCCTCGCTGCCAGCTGAATGAAGCGGGACTCGGGAGAAAGCAGCACTCAGACAAAGAGTACTCGGGAGCAATGCACTCGGGAAGACTTCACCGTGGAGGATGAGCACTCGGCATCAGCTGTGACTCAACTATGAAGGTCTCGGGGGCTACTGTGGGTGCCATGGGCCCCGGGTACCTCATGACAAGCATATGGGTCACTCGGATAGAGGATGGGCCTAGCCTTGTAATTAGAGATATAGCTAGATTCGGCAGACTTCGCCTTGTATAGAAAGGAATATACAGTCCTAGTCGGGTACGTTATATCTCTAAGGGGAGATCTCCTAGTCGTAATCCGATGGGGACTCCTACCTTGTAACCTTGTCCCCCAGTATATAAGGGGAGGCAGGGCGCCCATGAGGGCAGAAGAGCTCATAGAAGCACACGGCCATACAGTTCATCAGAACTACCACCGTATATCCTCAAAGGAATACATACAAACTGGACGTAGGGTATTACCTCACATCGAGGGCCTGAACCAGTATAAAATTTCCTTGTGTTCCTTTGCAATCCACCGAGTTTCCATCCGCCGAGTAGCCCCATATATTTATTGCCGGTGTAAAACATCGACACTGAGTCGTCGTATTTGTTCGCCATGTTGAATAGAGCCTTGACAGAGTTGGGAGGCTTCCGAGTGAATTTGTCGATGAACGAGGTGTCTTTGACTCCTTTTCGAAAGGCGGCGATGACAACCTCATCCTTGATGTTTGGGATCGAATTTTTCTTCTCAGAGAACCTCTTGATGAAGTCACGAAGAGACTCGTTCTTCCTTTGATGCAACTGATATAAGTCGTACTCAGAAGATGGCCTCTCGTATGTCCCCTGGAAGTTGGCGATGAAGCGTTCTCGGAGTTCTCCCTAGGAGCTGATTGATTGCTTGGGAAGTCCTGTTAGCCATGTCCTCGCTGAGTCGGCTAAAGCGACTGGGAGGTAGTTAGCCATGACTTTGTGATTTCCTCCAGCTGCTCGGATCGCCAGAGTGTAGACTGTGAGCCAGGACTCGGGATTGGTCTTGCCGTCGTATTTGTCGATGCCTGTAGGCTTGAAACCCGACGGCCAGTCGACCTGTTGTAGCTCCTGGGTGAAGGCCGGTACTCCATCTTCATGAGGACTCCGACCCCGACTACGGCGGCGAAACCGCTCGTGGTGGAAGCCGAAGCACTCGTTCTTGTCTTCCAGTTGGCGTTGCTCATCATCTTCTCGTTCGCGGTGTCGAGCGTTGATGTCCTGCCGAAGATCACGTCGTTGTCGGCCTTGAAGGTCCTGATCATCCCGACGGTTGCTTTGACGTCGCCGGTTGTCGTTGGGGCTGCCGAGTGACGCCTGACGTGCCTCCGTATGCAGCTGACTGGAGCCAGCCGCTCGGCATCGCCTTGAGGTAGATGAGACTACCGTTGGGAATGTCGACCGGTTGGTCGGTATGAGGGTATCACCCGACTGTTGGTGCTGCTGACATGCAGCAGCGGTAAGCAGGGCTTTTATCCTTGCGATCGTCGAGGTGGCCTGGTGATCAGGCCCAAGTTGGACCGTGTCCAGTAGGGTCGCGGTGGCCACGACGTTCTGTTGTGGCGTGATGAAGACGTCGTGGTCGCCGACTTTTGTTTGGAGGGTTTGTTGCTGAGAGGTTCGCCCAGCCCTGCGTAGGCCGTCGTTGCGGGCGTGCAGGTGTCTTGCTTCTTCCTCCTGTTGTTCTCGCAGTCGGCAGGCCTCCTTCTCTTGTTGTTCGTGTAGTCGGCGTGATTCCTGAGTAGGAGTAGAGCCTTTGGATGCCATGAAGATTTCTCGTGGCGGGAAGAAGCTTGCCGAACTGCTGACCGACTTAGAGTCGGAATCCGACTGGGAGTCGTAGTCCGACCGAGAGTAGTAGTCGGAATAGTCGATGGGGGTTATTACAACTCCGACCTCCCTAGATCCGATCTCGAGCGGCTCGGGGCCGTATCCGAGTCGAACTCCAGAGGATCAGGTTTGCCGCGTCGGATGTAGATTATAGATATCCGCGGCGTCGCCGAGTCCGAACGGGAAATTGACGATCTCTTCCTTTTTTGGCCCGATCTCGACCGGCTCAAAACCGAGTCCGAGTCGAACACCGAAAGAAAGAGTTGTCCCTGGGAATTCGGGCGTATTGGAGGTTGCCGCAGCATGTCGTGAAAGATTGCTGCAGCATCGTGTAGGCCGACTGGCGCGGAGTCGGCTGGTTCCCTGGCAGATCGGATCGAGTCCGAGTCGGCCAAGGTGAGATTGCCAATCTGGTCGGTGACAAAGTCGAGGCTTCTAAATGCGATTGCATCTCCGGGGGAGAGTTTGCCGCCGTCGACTTCGGTTGCTGGATCCATCGAGCTTGTAGATGTAGATCGCGCCGAAGCCCCTACCTGGCGCGCCAACTGTCGATGTTTTACACCGGCAATAAATATATGGGGCTAGTCGGCGGATGGAAACTCGGTGGATTGCAAAGGAACACAGGGAGATTTTATACTGGTTCAGGCCCTCAATGTGAGGTAATACCCTACGTCCAGTTTATATGTATTCCTTTGAGGATATACGGTGGTGGTTCTGATGAACTTGTGTGCACCTGCCCTCATGGGGCGCCCTGCCTCCCCTTATATACTGGGGGACAGGGTTACAAGGTAAGAGTCCCCATCGGATTACGACTAGGAGATCTCCCCTTAGAGATATAACGCACCCGACTAGGACTGTATATTCCTTTCTATACAAGGCGAAGTCTGCCGAATCTAGCTATATCTCTAATTACAAGGCTAGGCCCATCCTCTATCCGAGTGGCCCATATGCTTGTCATGAGGTACCCGGGGCCCATGGCACCCACACAATTCGGGCAAGACTTGCAGAAATCGAACACTACTGCCGAAGAACTCGTCGATGCACTAACCCCTGCAGCATACCTGGAGTCTCATAGGTTTAAACTCATCAAGCTTAGACAACGCATAGCCGATCGTGCCGACCAACAGAAGATTACCCAAGACATCCAAGCCGATCGGCTATCAGCCCAGATAGAGAAGAAGAAACTTGATGATATGGCAGCTGTCCCCCAAGAGCTCCAATCCAGGTTAGATCAACTGAAGAAGAAAGAGGCCGATTTGCTGGTAGAACTTGAAAAAGTTCGCAAAGACCTTGAAACAACAGAATCCCAACTTATCGGCCTGCCGCAAGCTATCCAAGACCAAGAGGCTAAGGTTGCAGCGACGATGCGTCAAGTCATCCATCGGCGCAAGAACTTGAAGACCATTCTGGGCTCCGATGAGGACGACATCCGTGCCATTAATGAGATTGACCAAATCCGCCTGCACGCAATTGAGACAATCCAAAAGTTCATGTAAATTAATGACCGATGGCCTCTCGAAACATGCTGGTTGTATTGTAACATATCTTGATCGGCTCTGTTGCCTGCCTTCTTCATCCTTGATAATATCTCTGTTTGTTTGATCTAAAGGCGATATCGATTGATTTCGGCTGTCTTTAGGCGATGCAAAAAACATCGGCTTTCCGAACTACTTTAGAAATCGGCTGCACTTAACCGATTTAAGAATTGATCCAAACGCTAGGATAGTATCTCTTGAGATATTTTCCGTTAAGTGCCTTAGCAAACTCCGTCCCGTTAAGATCTTCTAATATATAGGCATTACCGGGCACACAGCGACTAATCCGATAAGGCCCTTCCCAATTAGGCGACCATTTTCCAAACTTATTATCTCTGGACCCGATCGGCAAAATCAACTTCCACACAAGATCTCCCTCGGCAAACGACTTACTCACCACCTTTTTGTTGTAATGCCGAGCTGCCTTAGCCTTGTTTTCCTTAATCCTTTCCAATGCCCTCAACCGATTCTGAGCCAAATCTTCAAGTTCATCTGTCATTAAGTTATAATAATCATCGGCTGTCAATTGATTTTGCAAAGAAATCCTCCTAGAGCCGATGTTGGTCTCCCATGGTAAAACTGCCTCATGTCCATATACTAACTGATACGGTGGCACCCGAGTAGATCCATGACATGCCATCCGATAAGCCCATAGTGAATCGGCTAACGTAGTATGCCATCGCCGCGGCTGCTCATCAATCTTCCGCTTAATTAACTTGATCAGACTCTTATTAGAAGCTTCCGCCTGCCCATTGGCCTGAGCATAATAAGGCGATGAATTTAATAACTTGATCCCCATACTGGCAGCAAACTGTTGAAACTCATCGGACACAAAGATAGACCCCTGATCAGTAGTTATCGTCTGAGGAATCCCAAACCGATAAATTATATGTTCCTTTACAAATTCGATCGCTTCCTTGGACGTAACTTTCTTCAAAGGAATCGCCTCTACCCACTTGGTAAAGTAATCTGTTGCCGCCAATATGAACTTATGTCTTTACTTGATGGAGGAAAAACCTGGCCGATCAATATCAATTTCCCCAACCTCTGAACGGGCCACGGTTTGAATGATAGGATTCATAGCCGATGCTGGTGCTCGCTGTACATTTCCAAATTTCTGACAATCTTGACACCCTTTATAGTACTTGAAGCAATCTTCCAACATCATCGGCCCAAAATATCCTACTCTTCTCAGCAACCCACTTCATCTTATGGGCCGATTGATGAGTTCCACAGACGCCTCATGCACCTCGCACATAACCACTTTGGCTTCTTCCAAAATCCAGGCACCTAAGCAGAACTCCCTCAAAAGTCGATAATATAGTTCCCCATCAAGTAGCCACATACTTAATAGCTTTATACGAATTTTTCCTGGAAACAGATTTTCGACGGATTTTGCAAATAATCAACTATCTCTTGTCTCCAGTCATCGGTCTTGTCTTGAACGTCGTTATCGGCTATCTCAACCTCAACCTGCCTGTTCAGCCGATAACCAGAAGCATCCTGTGCAAGATCATTGGCCTCTAAGTTCTGCTTCTAGGAATATGATCTATTGATACCATCTTGAAATCCCTTTAACAAATCTGTACATTCCTCAATAATATGACCTCAAACATCATACCTACACTCATATTCCCCAGATAACTGCTTGACCAACCAACAAAGAATCACCAACAATTTCTATGATAATCGGCTCCTATCTCCTTTAAGAGTTGAAGTCTTTCAAGCACCGCTCGTATTCTGCTGATTGTTAGTCCAATAAGGCTTAATTGTAAAAGCAAACTCAAAACTTGCCCCCGAGGCGACATAATAACCAAGCCGATACCAGATCCATGCTTGCAAACCAATCCATCCAAAAAATAAGGTCCATGGGATCGGCTCCACATAGCCTTGCGTGAGCCCCTCTGTGCTGTAACAATGAAATCGGCCACTGCCTGTCCTTAATTGCTTTAGCGATTCATATCTCAAATGAACTCTGTCAAAGCAAAAACCCATTTACCAACTCGCCCTTTCAAGACTGGAGCCGACAACATATATTTGACCACATCGGCTTTGCAAACCACTGTACACTCAGCCGATAGGATATAATGCCTTAACTTCGTGCATGAGAAATACAAACACAGGCATAACTTCTCCACCGCAGGATATCTTGTTTCAGCATCCAAAAGCCTTCTGCTCAGATAAAGCACAACTCACTCTTTGCCTTCAAATTCTTGAATTAAAACAGAGCCGATGGACCTCTCATCGGCTGACAAGTACAACCTGAATGGCACTCCTTTCTGCGGCGGAATTAAAATAGGCGGGGAACTCAGATAATTCTTGATCTCGTCAAATGCCTTCTGCTGTGCTGCCCCCCAACACAAACTCTTGATCGGCCTTCAACTTCAACAACGGAGTAAAGATTCAATTCTTCCTGATAAATTTGATATAAACCTTCTTACGAAATTAACCTTGCCGATCAATGATTGCAATTCTGTCTTATTGCTTGGTGGCTCCGTAGTCTTAATGGCTCTGATACTTCGCCGACTAACTTCAATCCCTCGCTCATGAACCATAAAACCCAAAAATGCCAGCGATACACCAAAAGCGCATTTGTTGGGATTCATCCTTAGTCCGTATTTCTTGGCCCTTGCAACACTTTTCGCAAATCGGCTATATGGCTTTCCTCACTTCTAGACTTAACCACCATATCATCAACGTAAATTTCTACTAACAAGCCGATGAGATCATGAAATACATAATTCATCGCTCTTTGATAAGTCGCACCGGCACTTTTCAATCCAAAAGTCATTACTACCCACTCATACAAGCCGACAGCTCCTGGACACCGAAACGCAGTCTTATGTATATCTTCTTCAGCCATAAAAATCTGATTGTATCCTGCATTGCCATCCATGAAGCTGATAATCTTGTGACCTGAGGCTGCATCCACCAATAAATCTGCTATCGGCATTGGGTATTCATCCTTGGGGGTAGCTTTATTCAGATCTCGGAAATCAACACATATCCTTAATTTTCCGTTTTTCTTTTCCACCAGGACGATATTAGAAACCCACTCAGCATATCGGCACGGCCTTATGAACTTGGCGTCATACAACCTTGTGATTTCCGCTTTGATCAGCTCATATAACTCTGCCTTGAATCTTCTTGGAGCCTGCTTGAATGGCCGATATCCTGGTTTAATGGGCAGACGATGTTCAACAATTGATCGGCTTAAACCTGGCATCTCATGGTACTCCCAGGCAAAACAATCCCGATACTCCTTCAACAGTGTTATCAATTCTTCTCGAAGTTCAGGACACAATTTCTTGCTTATGTACGTCGGCCTTGGCTTATCTCCTGGTCCTATGTCGATTTCCTCCAAATCATCGGCCGACATAAATCCTTGCCCTAGTTTCCCTTCAAAGTCTTCAATGGAGCCCATCAGAGCAACAATTCAGAGCCGACTTGCTGAATCGGCTGTATCCCTTGGCTAGTGACCTTAAGGTAATCTCCTTCCCACACTTTCCCGGACAGGCGATCAACACCATCAGCTTCCCAGACTGGCAAATCGGTCATTGCAATGTTGGTTGACCGATCTGCTAGGACCACCTCAATTTGATCTCCCTACCATTGTATCAAACACTGATGCATTGTTGAAGGCACGCAACAGTTCGCATGAATCCAGTCCCTGCCGAGAAGCAAACTATACGATCCCTTTCCATCGATGACAAAGAACGTGGTGGGTAGTGTCTTATTCCCTACTGTCAACTCCACGTTCAATACGCCTTTTGCCTCTGATGAATTCCCACCGAAGTCTTTTAGCACCATATTTGTCTTGATTAGATCTTCGGTAGTTTTTCCCAATTTTCGAAATGTGGCATGAGACATGAGATTAACTGCCGCTCCCCCATCAACCAGCATCTTTGTCATCGGCTTCCCATTCACATAGCCCTTGATATATAATGGCTTCAGGTGCCGATGCTCTGACTCTTCAGGTTTATCAAATATGACTTGATCAGGTTGCAACGCTAGTTGAGCGAAAACCTCCTCATCGCCTTCTTCATCTGATGGAGATGCTTTATATTCCCGGGGCAAAAAGAACACCATATTCACCGGGGCCGATTGATCAGCTTCATCATCCTTTTTCTTCACGCGCCATACTTGCTTGGTTCTCTTGTGACGATGATCGGCCTCTTCCTGATCTTGCCTCCGTTCTTCCTGCTGCTCTCAGTGTCGTAGCCGTTGTGCCCTTCTCTTCTGATTTTTCGTGAATATCCCACTAGGACACCATTGAGGATTCTGGATCTTTTTTTCATGCACTTCCTCTTCATCCTCTTCAAAGAATTCTTCATGGATCGGCCCTAATCGGCTATGAACCGCTGCTCTCTTTCCAAATGACCGATCCTGTGACAACTTCTGCTGCTGATCATACCGATTCCCCATGTTACTGCACTCGGGGCAATCTTCTACTGATGGCAATCTCATCCCTTGATCCCAGTAGAATCGGAAGAATGGGCAGTTCCAATGTGGATTATATATTTCTGGCTCATCCCTCTGTTCCTTGTACCTTGAATATTTTTCTATCATATCCGATGAAGCAATCCTTGGTCTGTACCTTTGACTCCTTGCTCCATCGGCCTGATCCCCTGATGATGATCCCGCATGTACCATGTTCACGGGGAACGGGTGCCCATCAATCTTCATCGGCTTCTTGTCTTCGAACTTGATTCTTCCCTGCTCAACAGCCGATTGAATTTGTTGCCGAAAAACTTTGCACTCGTTAGTATGATGCGATATAGTATTGTGCCACTTGCAATATCTTTTCTTCTTTAGTTCTTCGGCTGATGGAATCACATGATTTGGCAGTAGTTGTATCTGCTTCTCTTGTAACAGCAAGTCAAAGATTTTATCAGCCTTGTTAATATCAAAATCATACCGCTCCTCCTTACCGATATCCTTGACCCATGGGCACGACACTGATTTCTTGTTCCTGGCCCACTCCGCCAATCCAACCTCAGCATCGGATCCGTCATCGTCTGAATCCGATGAATAAATCTGTACTTGAGCAACCCTTCTCTGGTACTTATCCTTTTTCGCCTCTTGAAATCGGCTTTCATGAGCCGATACCTTCTGTACCAGGTGCGCCAGGGACTCGAACTCTTGTGACGAAAACCTCTCCTTAATTGGCGCCAAAAGACCCTAGAAAGCCAGATCGGCCAGATGCCCATCGCTCAAGTTTAAACTGTAACATCGGTTTCTGACATCCCGAAATCGCTGAACGTATTCCGGTACTGTTTCATCTGGCCGTTGCCTAACCGATGTCAAATCTGTCAGTCTCATCTCATGGGTCCCAGCAAAGAAGTACTTATGAAACTTGTCGATGTTTTACACCGGCAATAAATATATGGGGCTAGTCGGCGGATGGAAACTCGGTGGATTGCAAAGGAACACAGGGAGATTTTATACTGGTTCAGGCCCTCGATGTGAGGTAATACCCTACGTCCAGTTTATATGTATTCCTTTGAGGAATTATGGTGGTGATTCTGGTGAACCAACTCAACCTGCCCTCATGGGCGCCCTGCTCCCCTTATATACTGGGGGACAGTGGTACAAGGTAGGAGTCCCCATCGGATTACGACTAGGAGATCTCCCCTTAGAGATATAACGCACCCGACTATGACTGTATATTCCATTCTATACCAAGGCGAAGTCTGCGAATCCATTAGCTATATCTCTAATTACAAGGCTAGGCCCATCCTCTATTTTCGAGTGGCCCATATGCTTGTCATGAGGTACCCGGGCCCATGGCACCCACAGTAGCCCCCGAGACCTTCATAGTTGAGTCACAGCTGATGCCAAGTGCTCATCCTCCACGGTGAAGTCTTCCCGAGTGCATTGCTCCCGAGTGCTCTTTGTCTGATGCTGCTTCTCCCGAGTCCTGCTTCAATGTCAGCTGCAGCGAGCTATGAAGGGCTCCATGTAATGTTGAATAGTGTGCGCCGAATAGGCGCACCTATTAAAGTGTAGCCCCCGACTTTGTGCTTAATTGTGAAAAGAATTAAACATGAAGTCAAAGATCTTTAACCCCTTGTAGTCTTTCCCAAGTAGATTACTACTGGTACATGAGACTCTTCGGTATCATAGTCAACCGGAATATGATTTATAGTCTTGCCGAGTAAGATGTTACTCGTATATAGACTCTTCGACTTCATGTCAGTCGGAATGTGTGTTTATAGTCCTTGCCGAGTAGGATGCTACTCGTATATGGGACTCTTCAGCGTCATGTCAGCTGGAAAAGGGGGTGTTTTTATAGTCTTTTCCCCGAGTGCGCGTCCCATTCGAAGTTAGACTCTCTCAGCTCGTCAGCTGGAAGATTTGTTTATAGTCTTTCCCGAGTAAAGTGCACTACTCGAAGGTTAGACTCATCCGCGTCATGTCAGCGGGAATGAGAATTTATAGTCTCTCCCGAGTAGTGAACTACTCGAAAGTTAGACTCATCCGCGACATGTCAGCGGAATAATGCTG
Source organism: Oryza meyeriana var. granulata (assembly GCA_003991445.1). Classification (NCBI taxonomy): domain Eukaryota; kingdom Viridiplantae; phylum Streptophyta; class Magnoliopsida; order Poales; family Poaceae; genus Oryza; species Oryza meyeriana. Next base: position 93,974 of record RYFJ01000315.1, read on the forward strand.
CTCATGGCAACTGGTGGCCACGCATGTAGCCGAGTACCACTGTATGAAAAATAAATCCATTACGTGGTTAGGTGTACTCGAGAGAGATACCTGCATCTCCAATTTAATGAAGACCAGCTTGTGATCCTTGTTAAGGATGTATCCTCGAACCTGGTGGATAAGACAGATACCCAAACATAATGTTTAGCAATATAAGGCTCTTCATGAAGCATATCTGTTTACCTCATCGGTTTCCTGTGGGTAGCACCAGCGCTATAATTTCAACTCAGCCTGCGGGCGGCCCACATGGAGCATGCTACTGTAGGAACTCATATCTTGGTGGCTGCTACCAAATAAGCCGGCCTGAGCCGACCTATCCAGCATAGCTCTAGAGAAGTATCATCCATCGCATGCAGATGAGTTTTTTGGTGTTGGTAACCGCAATCAGCCAGAGAAAATCCTTATTCGCAAGCCTTTCCGACTGACGTTCTGGATGCAAACTGGTTTGCCACGTAAGCCTGAGTGGGGGTATAATGCAGGATCTGCTTGCCCTCCTCAGGTGTGACAACAGTGCATGAAGAACTCCGGATGCACTCTGACGATATAAGTCTTCTCTGACTTGGGTAAAAGCCGAACAAGGTACCCGAACCTTGCATTAGCAGAGGGTTCGGCTGGCGACCCTCATGGGCGTACCCTATCCAACAGAATTATAGCCAAGCTAGGCACCCGAACCTGCATTAGCATAGGATTCGGCTAGGACCCTCATGGGGGACTACCCAACCTGACAGAACCGTGACCAAATAAGGTACCCGAAACCTAGCATTAGCGTAGGATTTCGGCTGGCGACCCTCATGGCATACCCTATTTAGCCGAGTGGTATACAGCCCAACTGGTGGCCGGGGGCCGATGTTGGCTCCATGAGCGTAGTCGGGGAAGATGACGTCCCGACTGGCGCAAGTACTCGGTTGAGTAGCCCTCATGGGAGCATCCCGAGTGTATTTTGGCAGACTTGTCCAGCCCCCGAGCGTAGGAGATGGCTCGCACCCTGATTCCTGTCACGCGTATCCGGAGCTAGGCCTGCAATATAAAGATATCGGATGAGTAGCATCTGATGATGGAAAACAATCATCCGAATTAAATGTATTTTACAATGATGTAAATACGTGTTCTTCCTTTTTGATATATAATCCTGTCGAGTAGTTGACCCTTACGTTTAAGCACTCGCCCGACTAGTCATAGCCCCTAGCGTCGGGAGTTGGCTCATGGCTCTTTCCCAGGCACGCGTTTTGGGTGACTTGAGTTCGTCTTACATGGAGCAGAGTTCAACGGATTGAGATTTTATGCTACTTGAGTACTTTTGTAATCATTTAAGAGCAAAAACAGAAAAAATAAATACGCAGCTGTACACCTATTAGGTGTAAGCGGCTGTGGCAACTAGCAAGCCGAGTGAGGAAATGTTTATCAGAAAGCGACTTAGCTGTTCGGTATTTGGGAGTGGGGATGCCATCCTCGTGTTTGAGCTTGTGAGCCCCCGAGCATGTCACTTGTTGTTCTGATAATCTTCAGTTGTTGAGAGTCGAAGACAATTGTGACCGACTGCCACAATGAAGCCGTCTGACTTGCGTTTGCGATTCCCAACTTTAGTCGGGACCGCGTCGTCGGTGTCATCCCGCTTCTTCTGTCAGGGTGACTTGTTGTCATCGAGGGCCTCGGCAACAGCGTGGGCCGAGTCGGCGTACTTGTTTGCCATGTCGAATAGGGCCTTGACAGAGTTGGGAGGCTTCCGCGTGAATTTGTCGATGAACGAGGTGTCTTTGACTCCTTTTCGAAAGGCGGCGATGACGACCTCATCCTTGATGTTTGGGATCGAATTTTTCTTCTCAGAGAACCTCTTGATGAAGTCACGAAGAGACTCGTTCTTCCTTTGATGCAACTGATATAAGTCGTGCTCGGAAGATGGCCTCTCATATGTTCCCTGGAAGTTGGTGATGAATCGTTCCCGGAGTTCTCCCCAAGAGCCGATTGATCGCTTTGGGAGTCCTGTTAGCCATGTCCTCGCTGAGTCGGCTAAAGCGACTGGGAGGTAGTTAGCCATGACTTTGTGATTTCCTCCAGCTGCTCGTATCGCCAGAGTGTAGACCGTGAGCCAGGACTCGGGATTGGTCTTGCCGTCGTATTTATCGATGCCTGTAGGCTTGAAACTTGACGGCCAGTCGACTTGTTGTAGCTCCTGAGTGAAGGCCGGTACTCCGTCGTCTTCATGAGGACTCCGACCTCGACTACGGCGGCGAAACCGCTCGTAGTGGAGGCCGAATTGCTCGTTCTCGTCTTCCAGTTGGCGTTGCTCGTCTTCTTCTCGTTTGCGGCGCCGAGCATTAATGTCTTGCTGAAGGTCGCGCCGCAGTCGGTCTCGGAGGTCCTAGCTGTCCCGACGGTCGCTTTGACGTTGCCGGTTGTTGTGGTTGCCGAGTGACGTCTGGCTTGACTCCGCGTGCTGCCGACTAGAGCCGGCCGCTCGACGTCGCTTTGAGGTGGATGAGACTACCGCTGGGGAAGTTGATTGACTGGTCAGTACGAGTGTGTTGCCCGACTGTTGGTGCTGCTGACATGCGGCAGCGGTAAGCATGGCTTTTATCCTTGCGATTGTCGGGGTGGCCTGGTGATCAGGCCCTACCTGGACCGTGTCCAGTAGGGTTACGGCTGCCACGACGTTCTGCTGTGGCGTGACGAAGACGTTGTGGTCGCCGACTTTTGTTTGGAGGGTTTGTTGCTGAGCGGTTCGCCCAGCCCTGCGTAGGCCGTCGTTGTGGGCGTGCAGGCGTCTTGTTTCTTCCTCCTGTTGTTCTTGCAGTCGGCAGGCCTCCTCCTCTTGTGGCTCGTGTCGTCGGCATGATTCCTGAATAGGAGTAGAGCCTCTGGATGCCATGAAAATTTCTCGCGGCGGAGTGAAGCTTGCCGAGCTGGTATCCGACTTGGAGTCGGAATCCGACTGGGAGTCGTAGTCCGACTGAGAGTCGTAGTCGGAATAGTTGATGGGGGTGATTACAACTCCGACCTCCCTAGATCCGATCTCGAGCGGCTCGGAGCCGTATCCGAGTCGAACTCCAGGGGATCGGGTTTGCCGCGTCGGATGTAGATTGTAGATATCCGCGGCGTCGCTGAGTCCGAACGGGAAGTTGACGATCTCTTCCCTTCTCGGCCCGATCTCGGCCGGCTCAGAACCGAGTCCGAGTCGAACACTGAAAGGAAGAGTTGTCCCTGGACTCGGGCGTATTGGAGATCGCCACAGCATGTCGTCGAAGATTGCCGCAGCGTAGTGTGGGCCGACTGGCGCGGAGTCAGCTGGTTCCTCGGCCGGTTGGATCGGGTCCGTGTCGGCCGGGGTGAGATTGCCGATCTGGTCGGCGACGAAGTCAAGGCTTCTGAATGCGATTGTATCTCCGGGGGGGAGTTTGCCGCCGTCGACTTCGGTTGCTGGATCCATCGAGCTTGTAGATGTAGATCGCGCCGAAGCCCCTACCTGGCGCGCCAACTGTCGATGTTTTACACCGGCAATAAATATATGGGGCTAGTCGGCAGATGGAAACTCGGTGGATTGCAAAGGAACACAGGGAGATTTTATACTGGTTCAGGCCCTCGATGTGAGGTAATACCCTACGTCCAGTTTATATGTATTCCTTTGAGGAATTATGGTGGTGATTCTGGTGAACCAACTCAACCTGCCCTCATGGGGCGCCCTGCCTCCCCTTATATACTGGGGGACAGGGTTACAAGGTAGGAGTCCCCATCGGATTACGACTAGGAGATCTCCCCTTAGAGATATAACGCACCCGACTAGGACTGTATATTCCTTTCTATACAAGGCGAAGTCTGCCGAATTTAGCTATATCTCTAATTACAAGGCTAGGCCCATCCTCTATCCGAGTGGCCCATATGCTTGTCATGAGGTACCCGGGGCCCATGGCACCCACAAAACTGTTTTTCTAGATCGGCCCACCCCCGAACAAAATTCGGTGGTAATGAAGAGAACTATGTAAAAGCCGATCCAGATAGTGATAAGGGGAAAAACCTAACCCTCAGAGCCTCTTCAGCCGATGCCTCCCCGCACTGTGCCAGGAATCGGCTGACATGTTCCACTGTAGATGTGTTGTCCTGCCCTGAGAACTTAGAGAAATCCGGAACCCTATATCGGTGTGGTAATGGAACCCTGTCAAACCACTCAGGATATGGATGCTGATACATGAATGTTTGTTCCTTGGGCTTGATTCCGAATTGCTCCCTTACTATTTCAGCAACCCTAGTTGATAGATCTTCTTCCCTCAGGTTGTCTTGTTGGTACTGAACAGGTGGAGTTTGTTGCCGATTTTGTCTAGGATATTCCCTTTGGTAAGTACCTAGATCGGCTCCGCCTTCTGGATAATTTTGTTGATATCCCCCACAATAAATAGACCGATGGTATCCAACGGGAATATCCTGTTGCCCCCCAGCTTGGTTCTGTGTAAACAAGTTTCTGGTATGTCTTGCTGATGTTGTAAGTAACTTGGTTTGGTTCAGCCTTGGGTGGGAGGTAAACAGGACCTCGAGCAGGTTCTTGAATAATCAATCCATCCACCGTCTTCTTTATGAGATTGTGAAGTGTGTTCACCAGAATCCCGGACTGATTGATGAGCGCGTGATGAACCGCTTCATTCACCATCTCTTGCAATGGCTTTACCGGTGGACTCTCAGGTGGCGTACGGCTCGATTCTCCAACCAATACTGGCTTCGGAAACTGGGATTTTTGAATCGGCCCCTACCTTGTCATGCTGAAGGACTCTAAGCACAGCTTCTGAAAGTTGGCCATAGTTTGCTCAATTTGCTATTTTTGTTCTTCTGTTAAATCTTCCATGCTGACCAGAATTATGTTGTCTGTTTTGACTTCCTTCCCGGCCATGTTGCAGGTCTGATTGTCGAAACTTCGCGTTGAAACTTCGTGTCCTACCAGGCGTGCCAAAAACGTGTTGACGCCGAAAACCCGCCGGGGGCCGTCCGGCGTCTGGGAGACACGCAAAGGCCTGGGAGATTTGCTTCACTCCAGTGCAGGTCCTAAAGTTTTGAGGTTCGTAGGTGTGCCAGTCAATTTGACCCTGCAATTGACAAGGAGAAAAAATATCAAATTCGTGAGCCAATCGGCTGGAAGCCGGCTTGGACTCATCTCATCGGCCGATGGCCGATATGCACTGTAGCACTTATACATCGGCTGAAGGCCGATGACGGCAAGAGCAATATCATAATAATAAACAAGCATTGCGTTAGCCGATCATTGAAGGGATGCTCAAAAACCGGCCATAAACTTGGTAAAATAAACAAGCAGAATGCACGAGTAAAAATAAATTAAAGGAACTCTAGCCGATCATAGTCTAAAGTTACTGGTATTGCTGCGAAGATACTGCCCACGCCCGTGCCCGGGCCCTTGCTCGCATCCGCGCCCGAGATCTTCACCCGCTGTTCGTGTCCGTGCCCTGGTTTTTACCTGAGGTTGTGCCCGGGGACTTGGCGGAGGTTGTGCCCGGGAACCTGCTTGTACTCGCACTTGGATCGGCAGATTAAACCAATCGGCTAGATCGGCAGAATAAACCAATCGGCTAACCCTTAACCGATCGTAATAGTAATGCAGGCAAGAATGTATAACGAGGCAAGTAAAAACATAAATGATAAAAAATTGATGAGCTAGCCGACTACCAAGCAGAACATATGGGCATCGGCTAGAAGCCGATGATAAATAAAATAGAATAATAAATAAGTGCAGTCGGCTTCAACAGATAACTTATCGGCTAAGCACTCCGATAGCAACATCGCGTAAAACCCATCGGCTCATCAAGAGAAAGGCTATTATCGTCAATCTAGTAGATCGGACCCAACCGTTGCAGCACAGACTGATGATGATAGCAATACCTCGATAGGCCAATAGATCTGATGCGATCGTGATGTAAAATACGATAACTTATCGGCTATACACTCCGATAAGACGCTTGCGCATAGGGTATCAACCTAGCAGGAACGATTTATCACTAGCAGTTTAGTAGGTCGGACCTAACCGATGCAGCACAAACTGATGATAAACCGCTCCCAGTAAGCCGATACGATCTACGCACGCGTGATGTGATATACCTAATCAATCTATGAGATCAAACTGAACTGATGCAGCCATAGATAAAGTAAATATATCGTGGTAAGCCGACTACCATAAACCGACTAGAATATCGGACCTAACCGAGGAAGTCCTAGCCGATAGATAGCCGGGGTGACGAGACTTACCCTCTCGCAGGAGTTCGGACCTAACCGATGCAGCCCGGCTCGAGAAGCAAGATCCCGTCGGAAGGGTGGCAATGCGCCGAAATTGTATTGATCGAGTGATAATTTACAAGGTCCCCGGCGTACGTATTTATACCCTGAGTTACATGAGTCCTTATAGGACACGGTACATGATTTCCTAATTATAACAAAAAACACTAACAAGACCTAACCGGACACGAGGTCAGGTTTTCTAAAGATAAGCACTTGCCTAATTAATAGGTACAGTAAATAACTACCAAACAGTGGTCTTTACGGCCCTTTCCCGAAATTGGTCTCTTCTGGATCAATTTCCGTCAGTTAACTGCAATTTTCCCATTTGACCGAATCTGACATAGGGCCTTACCAAATTTTGGCGTTAACAGCTGCGCGGTTCTGGAGGGCAGGTTGTTACAAATGGTATCAGAGCCGACCCTCGCGGTTGCACGTACGGGTCAGTGTGTGGACATATGGCACATGACACATGTGGGCTCTGTGTGAGGCACATGGCATGGCATATGGCGCCGACACTGGACGTACGGACGTGCCCTAAGAGGGAGCGTGTTCCTAGACATTTGCCTATATGCCTGTGTGGATATGCGAGTAAGTTAGACTGGCGAGGACGCCAGGTCCTTTGAGGGGGGGTGTGTGACATCCTAGCCCAATTAGAATTTGGCCTATGTGGCCCATGAGTGCTGTGTGCACATAAATAGTACCACCTTGCTAGTTGAGCAAGAGTTGAACCAACTTATAAGGTCTTGTCCCTCCAACCATAGTACTTCCGGGTTAACCCTTTTACACGAAGCGAGGACGAAAGTGTAAGTGGGGTGCTATGTGTAAGTGGGCCCGCCCGTCGGATGGGCTGGGCTGCGCGGTTCTGGAGGGCAGGTTGTTACAAGGCGTGACAATGTTTTCCCTGATGACAGCCAAGATTTCCTCTTCTACCTCGACTGCTAGGTTTTCTCCCATCATTATACATTTCTCTGGCTTCTCTGGATCTAACACCACCTTCTTCGTTTTCCCCTCCAAGACTGGCTTTTGGCTTCTAGAGAAACTGTCTCGTGGATTCTGCTCGACTGCATGTATTCCCTTCCTGTTGGGTGTTCCTTGCAGCTCAAATTTTCTTGCTGCAAGTTGACTTTCTCACACGGTGATCACTCCTTGTGGTCTAGACAACTTCATGCATATGTAATTGTGATGTATGACCACTTCAAACAGGTTGATTGCTGATTTGCCCAGGATGGCATTGTATTGATACGGCACATCCACCACGTCGAAAACAACTATCTCATTCCTTTATTCTCTCCATTTCCCAGCACCACTTCTAAGGCTATCTTTCCCACAGCATCAACCTGCTGACCTCTAAAACCTTGAAGTGGAACTCTTGCCTTGATTAGCCTATCCATTGGGATTTGCATCTTCTTGAATGCATCGAAAAACAACACATCCGTTGAGCTTCCGCCTTCTACAAACACCCTGTGGACTTCACATTGTGCGATATCCATGAAGATAACTAGAGGGTCCTGGTGTGGGAAAAGGATGCCTTCTACATCTTCTGGGCCAAAGAAGATTATAGTGTTTGAGTAGGTAGGTGGTCTTGCTTGCTGACTTGTGCCAACATGATTTACTTGCCGCACATATATCTTCCTTTGCCTTTTGGATTCCATCCCAAGCGAAGAGCCACCAGTGATGGCATTGATTACTCGCTTCAGAGCTTCTTTGATTGCTTCTACCTTCAATAATGATCCTCCTTCTATCAAGTTGTGAGTTTGTGGTTGAACTCTGTTTTGTTGCTTGTTTTCGTATTTCACCTCTTGGTCGGCCAAAATGCCCTGAATCGTCTTGCACCCTTCTGTTGCGTGTGTGCAATGTCCATACCACCTACAAACTTGTACTCAACTTGGAATCTTCCTCGACCTCTAGCATTTCCTCGACCTCCTCTCCATGGTGCACGTCCTCGTCCACCACGGTGAAAAGTTCTCCCCTCATCATCACGGTGAAAACTTCTTCCCTTTCCACCATGATGAAAGGCTCTCTCGTCCTCCTTAATAAAATTCACCTATTTTTTATTCTACCGCCTGAACTTTTTCCATGGCCTAGCATTATGTTCTATTTGATTCTCCTCCATTGATGTATTATTCAGTTTCCCCTTCTAAAACTTCTTTCCCAGCATTACTGATGCCTCAGCCTCCATTCTCAAGTCATCTTCTTCTTCCTTTGCAAAACTCTTCATTCTCTCAAACAATTCCTTGGTTGTGCTTGGCCTGTTCCTTGCAAGATCAAACCTCAACGGCCTCTTGAGCAAGCCCCTCTTCGCCGCTGTTAACGCCAAAATTTGGTAAGGACCTGTATCAGATTCGGTCAAGAGGACGGTTGCAGTCGGATAATGGAAATTGATCCAAGAAGCAGACCGAGTCTGAGAAGGAGCCGTGAAGACCGCGCGTGGCAGTTAATTACTATAGTTATTAGGAAAAGGTTTATCTCTTTTAGGAAACCTGACCTCGTGTCCGATCAGGCCTCGTTAGCGTTTTCTGTTATAGATAGGAAATCATATACCGTGTCCTATAAGGACTCATGTAACTCGGGGTATATATACGTATGCCCGGGGACCTTGTAATCTATCACAACGATCAATACAAATTCGGCGCATCGCCACCCCTTCGACGGGATCCTGCTTCTCGAGCCGGGCTGCATCGGTTAGGTCCGAACTCCTGCGAGAGGGTAAGTCTCGTCACACCGACTACCAATCGGCTAGGACTTCCTCGGTTAGGTCCGATATTCTAGTCGGTTTATGGTAGTCGGCTTACCACGATATATTTACTTTATCTATGGCTGCATCAGTTCAGTTTGATCTCATAGATTGATTAGGTATATCACATCACGTGTGCACAGACTGTATCGACTTACTGGGAGCGATTTATCATCAGTTCGTGCTGCATCGGTTAGGTCCGACCTACTGAACTGCTAGTGATAAGTCGATCCTGCTAGGCCGATGCGTTGTGTGCAGGCGTTTTATCGGAGCGCATAGCCGGTAAGTTATTTTCATCACGATCGCATTATATCTATCGGCTCATTGAGGCATTGTTATCATTGTTGGTCTGTGCTGCAACGGTTAGGTCCGATCTACTAGATTGACGATAATAGCTTTACTCTTAATAAGCCGATGGTGTTGTGCGATGGTATTATCGGAGAGCTTAGCCGATAAGTTACCTATTAAAGCCGACTACATTTATTCATTGTTTTATCCTGTACTCGCTTTGTTAAGCAGTCGGCTAGCTTATCAATTATTTGTGATTTGCGTTATTGCGTATTTTATTATATGTTCTTGCCTGTATTATTGTCACAATCGGCTAAGGGCTAGCCGATGGGTTTATTCTGCCGATCCAAGCACAAGTACAAGCAGGTTCCCGGGCACGACCCCAGGTAAGGCCCCGGGCATGAGCCCGGGTAAGGACCAGTATATGGGCCCGGACAGCGGACGAAGATCTTGGGAGCAAGGGCCCGGGTGCAGGCACACCTTCATAACAACACCAGTAACACTAGATCATGATCAGCTATGATCTATTTGATTTATTTATGCATTATACTTGCTTATTTTATCTAGCTTATAGCCGGTTTTCGAATATCCCTTCGATGATCGGCTAGCATGATATTTGTTTATTATTACATTATTGCTCTTGCCGTCATCGGTTTTAAGCCGATGTATAAGTGCTACAGTGCGCATCGGCCATTGGCTGACGAAAACGAGTCTAGATCGGCTTCCAGCCGATTGGCTCATTGATCTAACATTTTCCTCCTTGTCAATTACAGGGTCAAATTGACTGGCATGCCTGCGAACCTCAAGATTTTAGGACCTGCACTGGAGTAAAGCAAATCTCCCAGGCCTTCGCGTGTCACCCAGACGCCGAACCAGGTCCTCGGCGATTTTTGGCGTCAACACGCTTTTGGCACGCCCGGTGGGACCAACGAAGTTTCAACCCAAAGTCTTGATACAAAAAGGAAAAGTTCAATAATCAGATCTGCAACATGACCGGGAAAGAAATCAAGACAGACGGCATAATTCCGGTCAGCATGGAGGATTTGACCGAAGAGCAAAAGCAGCAGGTTGAGCAGAACATGGCCAATTTCCAGAAGCTTTGCTTGGAGTCTTTCAGCATGACAAGGCAAGGGCCGATTCAGAAGACGCCGTTTCCAAAACCAGTCCTGGTCGGTGAATCGAGCCGTACACAACCCGAGAGCCCACCAATCAAGCCTTTACAGGAGATGGTCAATGAGGCTATTCATCATGCGCTCATCAATCAGTCGGGAGTCTTGGTAAACACACTGCATAATCTCATCAAGAAGACTGTTGATGGATCAATTGCCCAGGAACCAACTCGGGGTCCTGTTTTTCTCCCGCCAAAGGTGGAACCAACTCAGATTGCTTACAACATCAACAGAGATATACCAGAGCACATGTTTGCACAGAACCAGGCTGGGGGGCAACAAGATGTTCCTGCTGGGTACCATCGGACTGCCTACTATGGAGGATATCAGCAGAACTGTCCGGGAGGAGGAGCCGAGCCAGGTACCTACCAGAGGGAGTATCAGAGACAGAATCGGCAACCAACCCCGCCGATGCAGTATCAGCAGTATCAACAAGAGAATGCAAGAGAGGAAGATTTGTCGGCACGGGTTGAGGAGATAGTAAGGGAGCAGTTCGGGATCAAGCCCAAGGAACAAGCGTTCATGTATCGGCACCCATATCCTGAGTGGTTTGACAGGGTTCCGTTGCCACACCGATACAGGGTCCCGGATTTCTCTAAGTTTTCAGGGCAGGACAACACGTCTACAGTAGAACATGTCAGCCGATTCCTGGCGCAGTGCGGGGAGGCATCGGCTGAAGAGGCCCTGAGGGTTAGGTTTTTTCCCCTATCACTATCTGGATCGGCTTTTACATGGTTCTCCTCGTTACCGCCGAATTCTGTTCGGGGGTGGGCCGATCTGGAAAAACAGTTTCACAAATATTTCTTCGCTGGGATTCACGAGCTGAGACTATCAGATTTGACATCGGTTAAGCAACGACCAGATGAAACAGTACCAGAATACATTCAGCGATTTCGGGATATCAGAAGCCGGTGTTATAGTTTAAACCTGAGCGATGGGCATCTGGCCGATCTAGCTTTTCAGGGACTCTTGGCGCCAATCAGAGAAAGGTTTTCGTCTCAAGAGTTCGAATCTTTGTCGCACCTGGTACAGAAGGTATCGGCTCATGAAAGCCGATTTCAAGAGGCGAAAAAAGACAAGTACCAGAGGAGAGTTGCTCAGGTTCAGGTCTATTCAACGGACTCAGATGATGAGGAATCCGACGCTGAGGTTGGATTGGCGGAGTGGGCCAGGAACAAGAAGTCAGTATCATGCCCATGGGTCAAAGATATCGGCAAAGAGGAACGATATGATTTCGATGTAAGCAAAGCCGATAAGATCTTTGATTTGTTGTTACAGGAAAAGCAAATACAATTGCCGCCAAACCACGTGATTCCGTCAGCCGAAGAACTTAAGAAGAAGAAGTATTGCAAGTGGCACAACGCGATATCGCACCATACTAACGAGTGTAAGGTTTTTCGGCAACAAATTCAGCTGGCTGTTGAGCAAGGACGAATCAAGTTTGAAGATAAAAAGCCAATGAAGATAGATGGGCACCCGTTCCCCGTAAACATGGTCTATGCGGGGTCATCGTCCAGGACTCAAGCCGATGAAGGAAGACGTCAGAGTAAATCGAGGATTACTTCATCGGGTATGATAGAGAAGTACTCAAGGTGCGATGAACAGGGGGATGGACCAGAACAATATAATCCGCATTGGGACTGCCCGTTTTTTCGTTTCTGCTGGGATCAAGGAATGAGACTGCCATCAGCTGAAAATTGCCCCGAGTGCAGCAGTACAGAGAATCGGCATGATCGCCAGCAGGAGTGTTCGCGGGATCGGTCGCCTGGGAAAAGAACATCAGTTCATAGCCGATTGGGGCCGATCCATGAAGAGTTCTTTGAAGAAGATGAAGAGGAAGCGCATGGGAAACAAGTCCAGAATCCTCAGTGGTGTCCTAGCGGCATATTCACGAAGAATCAGAAGAGAAGGGCACAACGGCTACGACACCGAGAACAGCAAAAGGAGCAATGCCAGGGTCAAGAGGAGGCTGGTCATCGTCCTAAAAGGATCAAGCAAGTTTGGCAAGTAAAGAGGAGGGACGATGAGGACGCATCGGCCCCAGTAAACATGGTGTTCTTTCTGCCGCAGGAATATAAGGCGTTTCCATCAGATGAAGAAGGCGATGAGGAGATTTTCGCTCAACTGACGCTACAATCTGATCAGGCCATATTTGATAAACCAGAGGAATCAGAGCATCGGCATCTAAAACCGTTATACATCAAGGGCTACGTAAATGGGAAGCCGATGACAAAGATGTTGGTTGATGGGGGAGCGGCTGTTAACCTCATGCCTCATGCTACGTTCCGGAAATTGGGGAAGACTACCGAAGACCTGATCAAGACAAATATGGTGCTAAAGGACTTCGGTGGGAATTCATCTGAAGCGAAAGGCGTATTGAACGTGGAGCTGACAGTAGGGAATAAGACATTACCCACCACGTTTTTTGTAATTGACGGAAAGGGGTCATATAGTTTGCTTCTCGGCAGGGACTGGATTCACGCGAACTGTTGCGTGCCTTCGACAATGCATCAATGTCTAATACAGTGGCAGGGAGATCAAGTCGAGGTGGTGCTAGCAGATCGGTCGACCAATATTGCCATGACCGATCTACCAGTCTGGGAAGCCGATGGTGTTGACTGCCTATCCGGAAGAGTTTGGGAAGGAGATTACCTCAAGGTTACTAGCCAGGGGATACAGCCGATCCAGCAAGTCGGCTCCGAATTGTTACTCTGATGGGATCTATTGAAGACTTGGAGGGGAAACTGGGGCAAGGATTCACGTCGGCTGATGATTTGGAAGAGATTGATATAGGACCAGGAGATAGGCCTAGGCCGACGTACATAAGCAAAAAATTACATCCTGAGCTACGAGAGGAATTGATAGTGTTGCTGAAGGAATATCGGGATTGTTTTGCCTGGGAGTACCATGAGATGCCAGGATTGAGCCGATCGATTGTTGAACATCGGCTGCCTATTAAACCAGGGTATCGGCCGTTCAAACAGGCTCCAAGAAGGTTCAAAGCAGAATTATATGAGCCGATCAAGGCGGAGATCACGAGGTTGTACGATGCCAAGTTTATAAGGCCATGCCGATATGCTGAGTGGGTTTCTAACATCGTCCCGGTGGAGAAGAAAAATGGGAAATTGAGGATATGTATTGATTTCCGGGATTTAAATAGAGCTACCCCTAAGGATGAATACCCAATGCCGATAGCGGACCTGCTGGTAGATGCAGCCTCAGGACACAAGATTATCAGCTTCATGGACGGCAATGCAGGATACAATCAGATTTTCATGGCCAAAGAGGATATACACAAGACTGCGTTCCGATGTCCTGGAGCTATCGGTTTGTATGAGTGGGTAGTAATGACTTTTGGATTGAAAAGTGCCGGTGCAACATATCAAAGAGCGATGAATTATATATTTCATGATCTCATCGGTTTGTTGGTGGAAATTTACATTGATGATGTGGTGGTTAAGTCTAAAAGTGAGGAAAGCCATGTAGCGGATTTACGAAGAGTGCTGGAGAGGACCAAGAAATACGGACTGAGAATGAATCCCAATAAGTGTGCTTTTGGTGTATCGGCTGGGCAATTTTTGGGTTTTATGGTTCATGAGCGAGGGATTGAAGTTAGTCAGCGAAGTATCAGAGCCATTAAGACTACAGAGCCACCAAGCGATAAGACAGAGTTGCAATCGTTGATCGGCAAGATTAATTTTGTGAGAAGATTCATATCAAATTTATCAGGAAGAATTGAGTCTTTCACGCCGTTATTGAAGTTGAAGGCCGATCAAGAATTTGTGTGGGGGGCAGCGCAGCAGAAGGCGTTTGACGAGATCAAGAATTATCTTAGTTCCCCGCCTGTTTTGATTCCGCCGCAAGAAGGAGTGCCGTTCAGATTATACTTGTCGGCCGATGAGAGGTCCATCGGTTCTGTTTTGGTCCAAGAATTTGAAGGCAAAGAGCGAGTTGTGTTCTATCTAAGTAGGAGACTTTTGGATGCTGAGACGAGATATCCAGCGGTGGAGAAGTTATGCTTATGTTTATATTTCTCGTGTACAAAGTTGAGGCATTACATCCTATCGGCTGAATGTACAGTAGTTTGCCAGGCCGATGTGGTCAAATATATGTTGTCGGCTCCAGTCTTGAAAGGGCGAGTTGGCAAGTGGGTTTTTGCCTTGACAGAGTTTGACTTGAGGTACGAATCGGCTAAAGCAATCAAAGGACAAGCAGTGGCCGATTTTATTGTCCAGCACAGGGGGTCTCACGAGGACTATGTGGAGCCGATCCCATGGGTCTTATTTTTTGATGGATCGGTTTGCAGGCATGGATCTGGTATCGGTTTGGTTATTGTATCGCCTCGGGGGGCAAGTTTTGGGTTTGCTTTTACAATTAAGCCTTATCGGACTAACAATCAGGCGGAGTACGAGGCGGTGCTGAAAGGACTTCAACTATTAAAGGAAATCAGGGCCGATATTATAGAGATTATTGGTGATTCTTTGTTGGTGATCAAACAGTTATCTGGAGAATATGAGTGCAGGGATGATGTTTTGAGGTCATATTATGAAGAGTGCGTGGATTTGTTGAAGGATTTCAAGATGGTGTCAATGAATCATATTCCCAGGGAGCAGAATTTGGAAGCCAATGATCTTGCACAGATTGCTTCAGGATATCGGCTGAATAGGCAGGTTGAGGTGGAGATAGCCGATATTGATGTCCAGAACAAGGCCGATGACTGGAGACAGGAGATAATTGATTACTTACGAAACCCGTCGCAGTCTGTTTCCAGGAAGATTCGGTATAAAGCTACTAAATATGTGCTACTTGATGAGGAGTTGTATTATCGGACGTTTGAGGGAGTTCTGCTTAGATGCCTGGATTTGGAAGAAGCCAAAGTGGTTATGTGTGAAGTGCACGAAGGCATCTGTGGGACTCATCAATCGGCTCATAAGATGAAGTGGTTGTTGAGAAGAGTAGGGTATTTTTGGCCGACAATGCTGGAAGATTGCTTTAGGTATTATAAAGGATGTCAAGATTGTCAGAAGTTTGGAAATATACAGCGGGCACCGGCATCGGCTATGAATCCTATCATCAAACCGTGGCCGTTCAGAGGATGGGGAATTGATATGATCGGCCAGATTTTTCCTCCATCAAGTAAGGGACATAAGTTTATATTGGCAGCAACAGATTATTTCACCAAGTGGGTAGAGGCGATTCCTTTGAAGAAGGTCACGTCCAAAGAAGCGATTGAATTTATCAAGGAGCATATCATTTATCGGTTTGGGATTCCTCAGACGATAACTACTGATCAGGGGTCTATTTTTGTTTCTGATGAGTTTCAACAGTTTGCTACCAGTATGGGAATCAAGTTATTAAATTCATCGCCTTATTATGCTCAAGCCAATGGGCAAGCAGAAGCTTCCAACAAGAGTTTGATCAAGATTAAGCGGAAAATTGATGAGCAGCCACGGCGATGGCATTCTACATTAGCCGATTCACTATGGGCCTATCGGATGGCATGCCACGGGTCTACTCGGGTACCGCCGTATCAGTTGGTATATGGACATGAGGCGGTTTTACCATGGGAAACTAACATCGGCTCTAGAAGACTTTCTTTGCAGAATCAGTTGACAGCCGATGATTATTATAACTTGATGGCAGATGAACTTGAAGATTTAGCTCAGAATCGGTTAAGAGCGCTGGAAAGAATCAAGGAGAATAAGGCTAGGGCAGCTCGGCATTACAACAAAAAGGTGATGAATAAGTCGTTTGCCGAGGGAGATCTTGTGTGGAAGTTGATTTTGCCGATCGGGTCCAGAGATAATAAGTTCGGAAAATGGTCGCCTAATTGGGAAGGACCTTATCGGATTAATCGCTGTGTGCCTGGTAACGCATATATATTAGAAGTTCTTGGGGGACAGCTGCCATGTCATCAAGTTTCTTCTTGTCTATCTGGGCTAATAGCCGATCGGTTTGGATGTCTTGGGCTATCTTCTGTTGGTCAGCACGATCGGCTATACGCTGTCTGAGCTTGATAAGTTTAAACCTATGAGACTCCAGGTATGCTGCGGGGGTCAATACATCAACGAGCTCTTCGGGCAGGTGGTGTTCGATGTCTGCAAATCTTGCTCAGATTGGCCCGCAGTCTTCTACCAGTGCATCGATTGGATTTTCCAGCCGACTGATGATGCTTGTTAAGTACTCGCGCACATCGGCTGAGAAGGACGGTTTGGAGGCTGCACTGGTGGCTGTAGCTTCTTCTACCTCCAGATATTGACCGATGTCGAAGGAGAACAAGTCGGCCAAGGACTGCAAAATTGGTATCGGAAAGGTGATCAATGAGAGATTAGAAGCAAAGTACGAGCATGACAAAGGTTACCTGAGGAAGGACGTCGGCAGAACGGGTAACATCAGCTTCGGTAGGATGAGTAGGTTGTTCTTCAGAGGGGCCGATGTCAGCCGATGGAATAGAAGCAGTCTCGTTGATGGCTGGAGGACTTGGTGCTGAAAGAGGGGGAGCTGGAGAAGCTATCGGCTCGGCGCTTGGAAGGATGTCAGAAGAATGTTGGGGTTCTGGAGCCGATGACTCAAGCTGAAAATGAAACTGGTAAGATAAATGAGAAATCGAGGAATAATGTTCAATTTGGCGCGTACCTGAGGGGAAGAAGGAGCCGATGTGGTCTGGGGAGAAGATGGCGTTGTGGTAGCAGCATCGACATCGGTCTTCTGCTTCTTCAAAGAGGGGCGGTGTGCTAACTTCTTCCGCTTTTGTCCCATCGGCCGAGGCGCCTTGAGAAGAGCCGATGGAGATGGAGCGTCGCGCCCTAAGTTCGGAGCGGCCGATGAGGGTTGGTACAGAATCGGCCGACCGCTGTTGCTTGTTGATGAGGGCTCGACGCTGGCGGCCTGCAAAGCAAGGGTCAGAGACGATTGAGGATGATATTTGAAGCTTGCAAGAGTTACCTCGTTGTCAGATTCAACATAGTCGGCGTCCAGACGGGAGCAATAACAAGTGGGCGCTAAGCAGAACAGATGTTTCTTCCATTCCGACCACCATCGGACAAAAGGCTTGGTGTTGGCAGTGCAGACGTACACCTCGGTGGCAGCGCCTAGCAGGAGGGAGTCTGTCAAAGACCGCAGCCGATCATATTCCAGGGCGCTACTGACCGTGCCCCGAGCCTGGAGTTTGTCGGTGAAGAACAGGCCGATCGGAAGCTGGCCAAGGCCGAGTTGACGGGAGCTGGTTGATGGGTGGTAGAACTCATACGATGGTTGAGTTCGGCCTAGAGAAAAGCCGGTTGGCAGCAGGCAAGGACTGATGGCCGATAGGAATATGGCTTTAGACTGATCATCGTTCAGAGCTTTGAGTGGATCAAAGTTGGAAGGCATCTCGAATGATGATGCGTCATTATAAGCAAACCAAAGAGTAGCATCCCTGGTAAAGCCATAATAAAACCCCTTGAACCACTGACTAACTTCAGCAGGGGATATCTTGCCGCCAGAAAGGGCCGATGCAGCCTCACCCATAGAGATGCATCGGCGGTAGATGGGGTCTTGATCTTCTGGGTAATCAGCTGGGAAGGATTGCTTGAGGAGGGAAGTTTCTGGGATGGCCTTGGAGGTGTAAATATTAAGCCAAAGTTGTACGAACCACCAAGGACCCCCAATGTGGCCGACGGGCTGGCCGGCCGATAGCTTAGTTGCCACCTGATGAAGCAGCTGGTAGGTGGCGCCAAGGAGATAGTGCCCTAACGGAATGTGTTTCCTATCGGCCAAGCACTCTGCCAGGCATTGCATGTTGGTCGTCGGGCCGAGGGTTGCGCCACCAAAGACGAACCGTTCTAACCACAAGTTCAGAAAAGCGACATGCTCCCGATCATCAACCGGACCAGTTCCTTTGTTGTGAAGAGATATATACCTAGACCAGCCGCCGATGTTTTTTGTTTGAAGCCGGTGGGCAGGCTTGAACCAGAGTTTGAAGGGGTTGATGTAGCTTGTAGTATCCAGGCAGGTGAGCATGGTCACATCCAGCAGAGTAGGGGTCATCGGCCCATAACCAAACAGAAAGGCATTGAGAGCATCAGACCAGAAGTACGAGGCCGATGCGAGCAGAGATTCATTCCTTTCCATATCGGCCAAGGAGAGGTTGATGCAGTGGCCGATGTGAGATTCTTCCCAATAGATCCTCTTTGCAGCCGATACTCTGATGTACCAGTCTCTCCATCCGGGCAATCTGCTCGGCCAGGACCTGAAGCTGTTGGTCCAGTCACTGACCAACATGGCCGAGTTCTTGAAGGGAGTGCGTTGGGTTTCGGCACTGATGAAATCGGTGGGATCTTCGCTGCCCATGGGGCCATGATAGAAAAAGCAGGGGTAATCGGCGGCCGGAATCAAGATCTGGGCTCTAAGATGCTACAGTAGACAAGAACACGACGAAGAACAGGTGAAGAACATGGCAAATCGGGTTCGTACAGATTGCAGATTGGGGAAAAATAATCGGGTGAGAAGATTACCTCAGGAACTGCAGATGCTGTTGCCATCGCGGAAATAGGAGAGGTTGCAGGGGTCGACGGACGGAGAGAGAGGCTGCAGTAATTCGTCTAGATTCGCTAGAGCTTGGTGAGGATGTGGAAGATGAAGCGGTGGTGCTCTGGTGATGTGAAAGCATAAAAAAGAGGGCGAGAAGACGAAGCGTTTTATAAAGGTATGACAGCCGAGCGGGAATTGAGGCCGTTGGCACTGTTTCAAACATTTATGGCAAGTAGGCTATCTTGGGCTGCCTCGGTATGGGAGAAATCTAGAGGCCCAAAGTTGGAAGAATTTCGGAATCCTACAGAAGAACTCCGAAATTGGGGGGCATGTGTTAACGCCAAAATTTGGTAAGGACCTGTATCAGATTCGGTCAAGAGGACGGTTGCAGTCGGATAATGGAAATTGATCCAAGAAGCAGACCGAGTCTGAGAAGGAGCCGTGAAGACCGCGCGTGGCAGTTAATTACTATAGTTATTAGGAAAAGGTTTATCTCTTTTAGGAAACCTGACCTCGTGTCCGGTCAGGCCTCGTTAGCGTTTTCTGTTATAGATAGGAAATCATATACCGTGTCCTATAAGGACTCATGTAACTCGGGGTATATATACGTATGCCCGGGGACCTTGTAATCTATCACAACGATCAATACAAATTCGGCGCATCGCCACCCCTTCGATGGGATCCTGCTTCTTGAGCCGGGCTGCATCGGTTAGGTCCGAACTCCTGCGAGAGGGTAAGTCTCGTCACACCGACTACCAATCGGCTAGGACTTCCTCGGTTAGGTCCGATATTCTAGTCGGTTTATGGTAGTCGGCTTACCACGATATATTTACTTTATCTATGGCTGCATCAGTTCAGTTTGATCTCATAGATTGATTAGGTATATCACATCACGTGTGCACAGACTGTATCGACTTACTGGGAGCGATTTATCATCAGTTCGTGCTGCATCGGTTAGGTCCGACCTACTGAACTGCTAGTGATAAGTCGATCCTGCTAGGCCGATGCGTTGTGTGCAGGCGTTTTATCGGAGCGCATAGCCGGTAAGTTATTTTCATCACGATCGCATTATATCTATCGGCTCATTGAGGCATTGTTATCATTGTCGGTCTGTGCTGCAACGGTTAGGTCCGATCTACTAGATTGACGATAATAGCTTTACTCTTAATAAGCCGATGGTGTTGTGCGATGGTATTATCGGAGAGCTTAGCCGATAAGTTACCTATTAAAGCCGACTACATTTATTCATTGTTTTATCCTGTACTCGCTTTGTTAAGCAGTCGGCTAGCTTATCAATTATTTGTGATTTGCGTTATTGCGTATTTTATTATATGTTCTTGCCTGTATTATTGTCACAATCGGCTAAGGGCTAGCCGATGGGTTTATTCTGCCGATCCAAGCACAAGTACAAGCAGGTTCCCGGGCACGACCCCAGGTAAGGCCCCGGGCATGAGCCCGGGTAAGGACCAGTATATGGGCCCGGACAGCGGACGAAGATCTTGGGAGCAAGGGCCCGGGTGCAGGCACACCTTCATAACAACACCAGTAACACTAGATCATGATCAGCTACGATCTATTTGATTTATTTATGCATTATACTTGCTTATTTTATCTAGCTTATAGCCGGTTTTCGAATATCCCTTCGATGATCGGCTAGCATGATATTTGTTTATTATTACATTATTGCTCTTGCCGTCATCGGTTTTAAGCCGATGTATAAGTGCTACAGTGCGCATCGGCCATCGGCTGACGAAAACGAGTCTAGATCGGCTTCCAGCCGATTGGCTCATTGATCTAACATTTTCCTCCTTGTCAATTACAGGGTCAAATTGACTGGCACGCCTGCGAACCTCAAGATTTTAGGACCTGCACTGGAGTAAAGCAAATCTCCCAGGCCTTCGCGTGTCACCCAGACGCCGAACCAGGTCCTCGGCGATTTTCGGCGTCAACAGCCGCAGATATTAACATTGCGTCATTTACATGCTTGATTTGATAGCGGACTCTTGAGAATCTCAACATAAATTCCCTTAGCATTTCTGTTGGAAGCTGTCGAACTACATATAAGTCATCATGCTCTTTTGGCTCTTCACACGCTCCGATGAAACCAGATCGAAATGTATCCCTCATGTGTTCCCAAGAATATATGGACAAGGCTAGAATAGTGGTGTACTATGAGAGTGATACTCCCTCTAACATTATGGGAAGTATTTTCGGCTTGGTCGTATCGTCTCCTCCAGCTGCTTCAATTGCCATCTCGTACACCCTTAGGTACTCATTTGGGTCAGTATCTCCCTTGTATTTTGTTATATTTGACAACTTAAAGTGTACTAGCCAAGGTGCCATCTGCAGGTTTGGGCTTAGAGGGCTTTTGTCATCCACAGTTCGAACTCCTTGAAACTAGGGTTGAGGGTGGGCATATTTTGAGCTAGGTTTGGGATGTTTTGGAATGTTGCTTGTGGTGTAGCTTGGTTCTAAGCCGACTACTAGAAGAGTGATTGGGGAATTGATTGTTGCTAGGCATACTGGAGAAATGGTTGAGCTTGCTGGAGAAATGGCTGTGGGAGTTGATTGTATGACGGGTGAGCGGAAGATTAAGCTGAAGAACTTTGGCTATTAAGCATGGAAGCTTGGTTGTTTGATAGACATGATTGCGCCAAAAGAGTGTTCAAAAAGCCTTGGGATTGTAATCCTGCCGGGATAGGTGTAGAACTCAAGATGTCTAGCTGGCTTAAGGTAGGTGTATTTGTGGAACTTGGTTGGTTCAGGACAGGTGGTGTATTTGTGGAGCTTGGCTGGTTTGAAATGGGTGGTTGATCTGTCTGCGGTGGATTTTGACTCAAAAACGGGGGAATAGTGTTCTGCTGCGATCTCCTTTGTGATGACTCTAGAACATCTGCCTCAGGTACAGTGTGCGTACTCGTTACAGCAATTAGGTTTTGCAAATTTTGCAACCTTTGCAATTCCCTTTGCATCTCTTTGTATTGTTCTCGACTTATCATCAGAGCCCCTTGTGCTTCCACCCACTCCGCTAGGTCCACTTCACTCACACGAGCGGTATTTCCTCCAGTCTCCACCATGTTAGCCATAGCTTCTTCCACCTCATCTCCTACCACATTTTCGACCTCCCTTTCTGGTTCCATTTCACCTCCGACAACTGGATCTACTCTTCGTCTTGGTTGCTGTTGAATTGTGTCAGCGTATCTTGCTGATACTGTTCTCACTCTTTGTGGCCTCATATGCATCTACCCTCTGATTTTCACCTTTTGAAGACCTGCGTCCCCACAGACAACGCCACTGTTATGACCTTCGGTTACGAACAAGAGAAACTAGGGATAAGCAGAAGAAATGTTTTCTCCCATTTATCATTGTAAAGTATGATCAAGGATGTGAATGCACTTAGGCACCATTCACTCCAAAATAATTTGTCCTTTACAACAGAGCTTACTCGCTTTTTATAGCCCTAAGGCCATACAAGGAGATTACAAAAATACCCCTTGGGGGACCACTATCCCTAATGGCAGTCTAAGCATTACATGTTAGATTCGTGGTCCCCTCGAGAATAGCTATCCGGAGTGGTCCAAACTAGTCCCCCACGCCACGTGGGGGAATATTCCCTCCTTGGCGTGAGTCTCAAGCTTTGTCTTCGACTTCGGGATTTCTCCTCTAAAGGGAAAATGTTCTCGAGCCCCATCTTAGCGAAATGTTCTTCCCTCCAGACAGATCGAATAGTTTCCGTTGTCCTTGGGGGCATGACGCCTAGGCCTGCACCAACAATGGCCATCACTAACCAAATGATACAATCAATTCACCAAACCACTAGAATTCCTATTTTACAGTAGAATTCCTATTTCTATTTGAAAACTATGCATATAGGGACTAGTCTAGGGTTATCCTTGTAACAAGGACCTCAATTTGGGACAAATCCAACAAATTTCATGACAATCACCAACTTGTATCTTCCTTATTTCCTGCTTCTCTTCTTTTTCCAAGCATGCAGTAGTAGCAAGCAGAGCACCAGGAACAACGTAGCACACAGCAGCTTAGCAGCGGCACGACGCAAAAGCAAACAGGGGGTAGCCAGCGGCAGCGGCGACGTCGGCGAAGGCGACAGGAGGCGAGCGGCGACAAGGGCGAGGGCAGGCGACGAGAACAGCAGCGATGCAGCCTTCACGATCTATTCTCCCTCTCGACCGTGACTGGCTAGAGCGAGAGAGAGGAGAGAGAAGTTGCTAAAAAAATGTTTACACCATAGGTCTTACCTTCTGAATTTTGATGTATGCTGATAGCCTAAGCCGACAAAACCTTTTATTAATCCCTTTTAGTCAATACGTATTGTAGCAAACAAAAGGGAAAAAATTCACATACCCTTTAAACTTGTAATGAAAGTCCGTCTAACACCCCAAACTTTGAAACTGAACATCTAACCTCTCAAACTTTGAAATACCATTCATATAACCCCTAAAGTGGATTTGGACACTGATCTCACGCATATGGATGGCAACAGTTTTAGCTAATTCAAACGACATATTTGTGCTTTCTATTGTGATCCCATATAGCGTTGTATCAATCCTCGGTTGTGGGTAAGCGAAATGAGATAAAAAGAGAGAGCAAAGTGGAGATTTTGACATATATGTCCAACATGTATGCCATGTAGCCAAAATCATCCAACATATATGCAAAATTAACAAAACAACATTGCAAAACCACTTTGAGGGGTTATATAGATAGTATTATAATGCTTACAGGGTTAGATGTTCTGTTTTAAAGTTTAGGGTGCTAGATTGACTTTTTCCATAAACAAAATTGAAGTTGGAGAAATGAGACCTCTTTTCTGATGCTTCTGTTGTTTCTTGCATGACTGGGTAGCTGAACGTTGCAGACAATGTGGTAGGCATTATACAGGTGTATAAACAAGATTTGTAGTGCACATTCTATTCTTCCTGGTGCGGTAGTCATAAAAAGATTCAAGATATACATTCTGAGGCTTATAACAATGTACATGGTTAACGCTACTCTTTAAGTTTGTTCAGGTTGAAGGGCAGTTTTCCAATAATTGACACTCAAGTTTTCAGTTATATGAAATATTTGAGACACCTACTATTTCATAGTCAATAATGCAACATAATTCAGAAGTCCCTATTGTTGAGAAAATTGGAGATAAATTTCATTGATGGTAATAAGGATGGAGAGCAAAATTAGCTTGCCCCTGTTTTGCTCAAAAGATTCATATACATTGTTGCTTGGGCTTACAAATGTGATAGTTCTACGCTCATAAAATGCTAACAGAACAGAAGGTTTCTGTGTTTTGCTTGCCACTTTTAAACATGACTACTATTTAAGTGCTGTTCTGACAATCTTTGTAACAGATAATACAGTATCCCTGGATCACATTTATCATAACAAATACGACAGTAAACCAGATCCACATACCTTGCAGACTTGCCATTTACAAATCTAGACATGGGGCAAACCAAAATTTGGCCTATGGTGTCAGTCTAAGTATGATGTTTGTTTGCATTACCAGATTACCTATGTATTAAGTGATCACATACATACTATAAATTTCACTTTGAGCATGTTCATAATCATGTTCATTATAAACTTTCTACAAACACGAGTATCCAAAAACAAATTCCACTGTTAGGATTCCAGTGCATAATCCATCGAAAACATAAATTCCAACCAACGTTGTAACTGCTATTCATGGACCATATAAGAAGTTTCGTGAAACTAAGAATCCTAAAGGGATAAAGGAAATAAATATGCAGATAAAAGTACCACATATCCAATAAATACATGCCAGATTGCGCATAATGTCTTATCTTTCAATTTTGAAAATATGCCCAAAAATCCAGAGTGCCATAAAAGTAGATGGATTTGTAATGTTATATGCTTCCTCAGTGTCATGCTACTATATATTATCCTGCGCTGTTCCATTATGGAAAATGAAACTATGATAGATTCACATAGACACATACCGATGTTCTACAGTTCTGCTATTTGTCCATCCAAAAGTTGTACATAATTTAAGATACTAAACATACTGCCCAGGGCACCTAGTTAGGATGCTGTAGGAAGCTATCCACATAAACAGCTAAGACCTTAACTTAAACTACCTACTTAGATACTTATCTAAGGATAAATTTCTTGTCTACGCTTTGCGAGACCTGCTTGTCTTCTATAACACATCTATCAATACATAAGGACAAGTTCTTCTGAGATGTGCATAACCTCTGGTTCCCACTACAGCATCCATCACATTTGAATTGGAGATAAATTCAATGCAAACCTGCTTAAGCTTGCTGCAGTTATTCTGGTCAGCTAAAGCCAAGGTAGTTGCTACATTCTCCACATCAAGCCTCTTGCCAAGGATGTTTTGACACAGCAACTTGAGCCTGTCCATGGCATATTTGTCTGCGGCCACAAGTAAATGCCAGATCATCTCACTGTTATCATCACCCTCAAGATCACCCATGTCAGGCAGCGAATCGGTATAGATGAAATGCAGCAAACCCCTGAAAACATCAGGTTGCACATCCTTGATGGTCACACACGACATCATCGCCTCCATCATCTGCCCACAGAGCTGTGCCTGGAAGACAGGCGACCGCATCGCGAGCACAATCTTGTGCGCCGCAAAGGCCTCTCCTCCAACACTGAAAATGACATCTGCTCCCTGCTTTGTTTCTAGCAGCTTGCCAAGATGCCCTGTGATGTCAGACGGCGGCACTTCGATCTCAGAGTTCCATCTGGTCTCGGTCACCTGCAATTCCTTGACGACAGTCACCACACACTGAACAGTTATGCGATCATCCTTAATGTACCCCAAATTTGCGAGATCTATCGACTCTGGTAGCATCATTGCTTCATACCGACTAAAAGTGGCATAGACGAACACTCTTGGCTCACCTGTGGGGATGCGATTGGCGATGCCCAAACCCGGCAACACGGAATCCTTCTTCAGCAATCTCAGATCATAGGCCGCCCTAGCTGTGGCATTCCTGGTCTTGAGCACGAGAGCGAAAGCGATGGGCGTCTTGGTTCCCGAGCTGATTCCGTCGGGGAAGAAACTGATCGCCCAATCATAGCCGCCGACGGAGAACGTGGCCGATTGGACGAACTTACCGACGCCGATGCCCTTCTTGAGGCTGTACCCGGACCCCATCCGGTGCCCGTACCTGCAAGCCAACATTCCGAGTAATGGTCGTGACGAGAAGAAGCGATCAAGAGAACGAAGGAACGATCGGGGGAGAGAGGAGGACCGCGGTGACGATCGGCGGCGAACGGGGTGTGCGATGAGAGGAGGCGAGGCTTAGCAGAGACGGAAGGTGTTTGGTTTGGTTGGGTCCACGGGCCGAGATTTTACCGAGGTTTCTTCGAGCAGAGGGAAAATAACAACAGTTTGTATGGAAATTTATAAACTTGTGTGTAAAAAAGTTTCCAAATAGTCCTGAGAAATCTCACGAGCGATATTAAGCGGATTATTAATATAAATTATCTAGTTAATTATAAGAATAAATTAATATTTTAAGAAATGAACTTTACAAATAGTTTAGTTTAAAATAAGAGCTGTAAGCAATGCAGTAGAAAGAAAGTTATTTGAGAAAATATATTTTAAAAACCTGGAGGAAATAATTTGTTTCAATAATGTAAGTAAATAATTCGAGCCTTAGACTGCGCTTGTTTGCAATGACAAGGATTTTCTAAAAAAATTCGTAGGTTTGTATTTAACTTCATATAGGAATTGTCTTATATGTGCCCCTTTGGGATGAAGAAACCGATCTCACGGCATCTCCTTTCATCTTTCTATCCCCTTCCCTATCCTATTTTATAAAAAAGAAAAACACCCCAAAACTCCTTCCATCCATCTTCCTATCCTATTCCTATCTCGCTCTCTATCCATCTCTTCTTAAATGTGGCAGAAAATTTACTATTTGCCATCCTCTCAAACGGCTCACGCTCAAATGCCACTCTCCCGGATTTTCATTCCCGTTTGTCACCCGGCCAGGCCATCCCCATGTATCTTGTAGCCAGCAACCACTATGCAATATCTTTGCATAGTAGCTAGAAAAAGTGGAACCTTCAGTTCATTCATCAAACTAGCCCAGTATTCTGCTTTGCAGAACATTTTTGTTATCCCTCTGTAGCATACAGGCATACAGGATGAATAGAGAGTATATAGAATTCCATTTACATATCTTTTGTGCATGGATAAGTGGAAAAATTGTCTAACTGGGCTATAAGAGAAAATAAATACTTGGCAAAATTTGGCAGAACCAGCACCATTTGTAGGGAAAATGAACCCTGAAAAACTAAGAAATGAAAATAATATAATCCTAAATTATACCCATGGGCCACAGTACCCTAATATTGCTGTAGAAGAATCCAATACCTCCCCTATTTCTATACCCAATTAGTGTAAATAAATTTGCTTCTCCCGCGATGTACAAAAGAATTGAGACACCAAATGCTTTCAATATGTGTGGGTTTTTCCCGTGAGAGCTTAGAAAATGGTGTAGTTAGAGAATAAGTTCATGAGATTGTTTAAAGTTTCTGGGTAGAACTTCCTGGCAAACAAGTAGCATGGTCTCTTTAGTCCATTCCACAAGCAAGGCCTCTGCAAGAGCTCTTTCTGCATTCAAGAACAAGAGACAGTACATAACCTTTCACTTTTCCACTCCTGTAATTTGATGACATCACATACAGATGTACATGCCTCTTCATGAGTTAGAATTCTAAACCAAACACAGCGGGAACAGAGATAATTATGAAATACACCCACATATATATGATGTATTATGTCTGAATATTAGAATTATTTTGTATATGGCAGTTAACTATAAGGACTTCAATGCATAATGTAAAAATATGATTTCTTGATATGTGTGTAGTAGTTAACTGTAAGGGCTTCAGACTACAATTTGTCTCTAGTATTTTACTGTGCCAATTTTGTGGTAGATTGCAATGGTCATGAGCATTACAATCTACTCAATTTTTGCCATGCATGCCATGCACGATAAACACAAGGTATCAGGTGAAATGTTTGATAAACTAGAACTAAGATGATACTTTTATAAGTGAAATAGCCAATTACTCAATCCTTATACTACTTAAAAGTACTTGTTTGTGCGGGCGTTCTCTCCATCCTTACACCACATCTTTGATAGAATTTGTGTAGAAGGATTAATATACAGTTCTACAAAAAACATGTGTGTTATTTGTAGACATGAATTACGTATACGGGTTTTTTATATTTGAGGATGTTTCTTGGCATTTTTAAGCCTATACCTTATGTTATGCTATTTATCTGAGACACTGCAGCGCATGGGGATTTCACTAGTATTAGTAAAATAGTTAGCAAAACATTAATGGCAAACTAAGCTGGAAGGAAGGAGGAACCTTTTCATCACTTGTCACATGGTAGCTGATGTCAACCGACTGCAGCAAAGACTGAAGTTAGAGATACCCCATGAAAAGGAAAATAAAAAAGTTCATCCAAAGAACATATTAAGATCACCCAGAAAAAAGTTAAACGTACTGTCATATTCTTGAGGAGTTCATAAGTTACATCCTTAGCTCGGAAAGACCTGGGATGCCACTTTCCCTCGGACCAATCAACATAAGTCACAGACCAATTAGCAATTCCAGCAGGATCCATCATCTAGTTGACATAAATGAATTCAACAGATATGATTGAAAATACTAGGTTTTCAAAGAAGAAGGTGCATTGTATAATGAACTACTGACATGGAATAGTGTTGGCAAGTAATGCTCATCTGCATAGCAATTGCGACCCTCTTCCATTCCTGGCTGCAAACAGAGAAAAAAAATCACAATCAGATATTTTAGCATCATACAAGCCATTAAACAGAGAACACCCTAATGTAGGTCCTCTACAAGTCATAGCAGGTTTTTGGATTATATATTTTGTGCTGCTTTTACAAGGCATGTATAATGGAGACAATATTCTGATTTTTAAATTAAGAAGACAACTAACATATGAGAACATGTTGGTCAGTCATGACATCTACTGATCCTAAGAGATCAAACGAGCAAACATGTACGTGGATCAAGTAACCCCTAAATAAAGTATGCATGGGTAAAAGGAGTACATAATCTAGAATTTTGAGAGAAGCAGTAAGTTAGTGGGCCTAAAAAAACTGCAACCTGGAACAACGAGTGTACTATGAGACCTAGACTAACTTTGCAATTTTCATTCAGGGCCAGAGGGCCCAGAGAAATCAATTATTTTCCACTCAAAATATTTCATTCATGTTCTTCCACTCCGAAGGTTGTAATTAAGGATTTGCCACCCTAAACATTGAATTAGGCAAGCAAATGCTACCATTTTGCATAAACCATTGTTTTTTTCCTTTGGGCCAAAAATGACAATTGAAAATCTCCATCTTGCCCCTTGCCTACTCATCTTGCTTCCCGACCCTGCTTAATCATCAGAAACATTATGGCCAACCTTTGGGCCATGGCTACGTGGTAAAGCTGCAAATCAATTTGTGGAGCTGCTGTTTGTCACGGTGGATCATGGTGAGGTCAAGGTAAGTCTGTGGTTACTCCAAGAGGTGGATCCCAGGTATACATGGTGACAGAATGGCGCATGAGCAAGACGAACCTCTCGAGCAGATGAAGCGGGGAAGCGAGGGGAGAAGAGAAAATAGAAAGCATACATATAGAACTCCACTTATATTTTCGTCCTTGCTTCGTGTAAAAGAGTTTACCCAGAGGTGCTATGGTTGGAATGTGTGGGTAAGCTAGCCTCAACCTGTCTAATCCTCTCCATACGTGACTAATCCCACCAACACCACGCAACATGTGCCACACAGGCTTCTACTAATGGGCCAAGGTATTACAAAAGTGTGGGCGGAAGGGCAGAGGAGAGGACATGTATTTGTGGTGTGGAAGACGGCAGTGCGGATAGCTGTCAGGGTGGTGAGGTTAAGATCACAGTGATGAAAAAGGCTATGAGAAAGAAGGACACAGGACATTCACCAATTGAGTTTTGCTTGTGATAACCTAGCTAAATGCCCATGTGTTTGTCATGAATAACAATGAATGAGACATGTCCTAGTATTGATCAGAAAGAATTTGGTTTTTCTCCATTGAACACACCTTCACATTGTGAATTAGCTTGTATGCTACATATATGTGACACTTTGGTCATCTTAGACATTTCCGTGTTAAATATGTATTGAAGGCTAACTAAGAAGATAACAATATTTGGAAACTATTGTGTCATATTGAAGAACTTCAAGGGGCAATTCAAAAATATGTTAATAGAGGAGTTGGGTGGCAGATTCACCACCACCATCAAAATCTTCTTTTAGAATGGTATAGAAAAGGAAATGGCCAGATTACAGAAAGAGTAGCACTTTCTGCCTATTTTATTGTTCTTGCTGACAAATCCTCAATTTGAAATCTCTGGAGTGGTAAAACATGAAGTTGCATTCTTTTGGGTTGCAAATCAAATCATGTATTCCCCCTTTTCAATATGAATCTAACAGACCAACTTTACAAATAACTTGATTATTGAGCTTCAAAGGTACTAATAATGCCTATAATCTACACCATGTGGAGGGCATGCTACCAAAAGATGAATTTGATTACCTTGCAGAAATGCCTGAATTTTGTGTAATACAAACTATCAGCAACCACCACCATTGCATGTTGCCTCTTAACAGAGAACCACTGTGATATTCAAAAATTGTGTTTGAAAACAGTTCAAAAGCAGACAAAATTTAGAAGATATATTACATAAAAAATTAATTAGAACTAAAATTGTGCATCTT
The DNA here is from genome assembly GCA_003991445.1 of Oryza meyeriana var. granulata. Lineage (NCBI taxonomy): Eukaryota > Viridiplantae > Streptophyta > Magnoliopsida > Poales > Poaceae > Oryza > Oryza meyeriana. Next base: position 124,783 of record RYFJ01000315.1, read on the forward strand.
TATTCAAAACAGAAACAATATAGCCTCTCTACTTTGATTCATAATCCAAAGTTTGAGAACTTGCATTGGAAAATGATGCTCACCTGTGAGCCCTTCCTAAATTCAGCCTCTCGAACCTCTGGCAACATATGCTTCGAGTATCTAAATACTCCATGTGGCCCAGGATCATCAAAGCTGGTCATAGATGAAACAAGAATATAAGCAGGATAAAAAACAATTACTGCAAATAAATTTAAGTTAATTATATGAGAATTGCAAAGTAAAATTTTAATTGAAGATGTAAAACTTTCCTGGAATACTTTGGGTTAGTGATCTTATGGATATGCATGAAGGAAAACATCTCAGACAGAACATTAGCTCAATCTCTCACCAGTCAAGAAAACTGTGTCTTGATCCCATCAGGAAGTCATACACATAATCAAAATTGTGTAGGGGAACACAACTGACATCATTGAGAAAGCAATAGTTAAGAACAATGAAACTTTATTGTGCAAGAAAATAAAATTAAAGTAATTTGGAATATGTGGATCACCTGTCAGAAAGCAAAACAAATTGCTGGTTGTCTGTATCTTCTAGGGCCTTTGCCAGCAACCGCCTCTCTGCATCAACCATAGAAATCATGCCCCATCCTACCTGCAAGGTATTTGGCGGTGTAAGCGTTTGCAAAGTATTCAGCTCAAAATATGATGTGTATGATCAGGTGCTTGTCAATGTGTTTAGATTGATGCAGGCCCATCACAGCCCATCCAAACAAGGCCCAAATATGCATCAGTAACAATTAAGGAATTGATCAGACTCCAATTCAGTTTTGGAAAAGTAGGGACTCAATTATTTTATCACCATTGTAAATCAATGGACAGATGTGTAGACTGTAGGGTATGTGATGGCTACTATTGTAGATTATATCACTATTAAACCTAAACTAAAACAAACACATACTCTAATAGCAGTACTATTAGCATTCAAGATTGTTATGTATAATTTCAATATATGGATTTTTGTAATTGCATCATTTGAAGGTACAGGAATACAATTTAGGAAAAAACTGTTAGACGTGTTTTACTTGATCTAGTTGCATATCTAAGGTATAGGAACACACATGAGAAAAAAGATAGACAGAAGAGCTGCTAAATTTACTTCAAAACAAAGGTACTCTTTGCACAATAAATTATTGTGGTTGAAACCAGTGGTAAAATTAGCTGTTATCTGATGATAGAGTCAGTTGATTTACATTTTACAGATTGATTAAACATATCAGCGGTATCATTGAACAACAGAAGAATAAATTTAAATGTGCCTAAGGGGAATATTGAACTTTTTGAATTCACAAATTTAATCATAGTATTCTGGTTCTGGTATAGTGCTCTACTTAATATATACACCCATTTTTGGTGTTCTTTACAAAAAAAATGGTATTCTTCTGAATTATGTATTGGTTTCTTCAAGGAGTAGCAAAGTCAAGAGTAAATTTCTCTACTACTGTAAAAGTCGTCCTCCTCTCCAACCATCCCACCCAAAAAGCCAACACACCAGAAAAACTGGAAAGAAAAAACTAAACCCCATAAAACCACCGTGTTCCTCTAGATCCCATTGCAAAGCAACGGCATGGCACTAGACAGAAGAAATACTAATAGTTCTCACATATTCCGGAAATTTCCAACAAAATATTCTGGAAAAAATAATTTCCAACAAAAGGTTGGCAAGTTAGGAGGCAATTTCAAAAAAATTTCAGTATTAGATTACATTACCCTATGAAATTTCAGTGTAAGCTAGATCATATTACCAGTTAAATATAGGATAGACCTTGTTGTGCAAATAGCACAATTTAATGAAAAATGGAAAATGCTCTGCATCTTACCACCTCATAAATGCACACACCGTACAAGTTCACCAATGCTTCATACTGAAAATATGATTACCTTATCACTGTGTATGTCTCGGCCAAAAAATACGGGACTGACATGTTCGGGTTTCTCACGTGAAGCATGGACATATATAGTGTATCTCCCTTCATGGCCCTACAAAAATTACGGAAGATGCCAAAGAAAAGGCAATTTGAGTAAATATGTATGGCATTTTCCTTGGAGTCAAATACCATGCATAAACGGAAAGTAAAAGGAGGCAATCTGGCATGTTTCATGACACGAAAGATCAAGTAGAAAGGTCTAAATATGGACCAATACCTATGGGGATAGAATAAAATTTACATCCCTATTCTGCTCAACTTGCATGACAATATTAGCTAAACGAGCACTTCGAGACTGCTTCGAGAAAAATAAAATATGTTCCTTAGATACCAACCAATCCAATCACTCCACTGTCTTTGTTGTAACTGGTGAGTGGCAACAGAACAAGTCAACAACCATTATTTATGTTTTTGGTAAAACCCACCAAGGTTGTACACCAGGAATAACAAGCTCAGTATCACTAACAGAAATTATGATACAATACATAAGCATGAGTGGACAAAAAGGGATACCTTAAAAAACAACTCCCATAATTTCTCAAATGGCAACTTGCCAGGAGTCAAAAACATGAAAGCAATTTTGGGGTTCCTGGATGGGAATGGTGGTGTTGAGAGGATTTGTCTGAAGACAACACGCGCAGCAGTCTCCTCATCAGTCAGTTCTCGGGCAGGTTCTGCTGGAAACCAGTCCCTAACAGGATACCAATCCCTAACTGGATAGGTATAATCCTGGGGTGGGTACAAATAAACCCATAGTATGGTGATGGCAACGAAAATTAGAACCACTGGTATCCATATATGTCTTCTTGGAGCCGCTCTTGCACGTGGCACTGGAACACCCTTCATATCCTTGACTCCTGATGGCCACAGCTCATGCCACTTCACTCTTTTCTTCCTCTCACAGAACAGTTCCCCACCTTCATCTCTCTCTGAATTCACCGGACCTAGAAAACAGTCTCAGCGCAACTTCCACTTTTGCTGCTACAAGTGTTCTGAAGAATCAAAATGGGGCAATGTTAGTTGAACTATGAGACATACCGCTGCAAATCAAATTGATAACATGATTTACTCGGGTAATCAGGTTATCAAAAAGTAGTAACTGATATTGTCTACAGAAGAGTTAGTCTGTTGTACAAATAGGAAAATGGATCTCCAAAATCATGTATGTTGCTTATCACTAAATGCGCAAAAACAGGTCAACCCATTTGAGGATTTTCACTATACATGCTTGTACTTAGATAAAAGAACCAAATGTTAGAAAGCCTGGAATTTACATTTCCACAAGATTGCATTCTCATATTCCGGTCATCAATATTCAACTGAGATCAGAATTACGCAAAATTCACTATATGTTCCTCCGGATTTGCTTTAGGGATGACATGTAATGCTGAGCAGATTAAAGCATGCAACCCAGTAAGTTGTGCAGACTATTTTATCCTGAACTGTCGCATGCCACGGTCTTTGTGGCGGATAAGTTGTCCAACACAAATATGATTGAGTTGTGCCTATGACAAGTGGAGCACTATGCAGGCCCATAGAATGTAGCGCACCTAAAAGCACGAAAGCAAACCAAACAGTAGAAATACATGGCTACCAAGGTGCAGGAAACTGCAGCAATGTGCAAACTAAATAGGCCATTTCAGCTGGAATGTTGCTAACAGTGCCCATGCTTCTATACATAGTTTGCTCCCTTCTGGTATAAACATCAAGAGCTCATGTGCCATCACCACATGTCCTCATGCCAAAAATTGTTCAGACTTCAGAGTCGTACAAAGAAAATAATATAGTCTTGGGAATTAAAATATATTTTCCCCTCTAATCAAACAAAACGTTGCATGTGTCAGATACCAAATGGTCTCAATGTATCAGGACTCCTTGGCCATGCGTGTTAAGAACCATAAATTTGGACGTATGCAATCAGAAAGACGAACCAAACATTGAATCACACATCTCTTACTCCCAATTTCCCTCCTGCCGATAAACAAAAAGGAAGAAGACGAACAGGGCATACCTAAAGATGGCAGCTTTACACCCAGAAACACCAATGCTCATCAAAATCCACCAAAATTTCACCTAAAGGATTCAGAATCAATGTAGCGACAACACTCACGCATCATCGCAGCCGCTCAATCCCCTAACCCAAGGGCAAATCCCCAGAACGATCCAATTAGGAGTAATTAGCAGACCGAATCGGCCACCTCCAAGAACCCCCATCAAGCATCCACTGATCACACGGCGAGGAAAATTAGAAACGCGCGCGCGGGAGTGGCCGTACCTGGGTCCGATTGGCCGATCCGAGGAGCCGCCCGGCGTGCGCCAGCAGATCAACGCATGCAGGATCTGGGCGGGAGCGAGTGGCGGGGCGTTCGCTCGCAGGAGGAGAGGAGGCCGAGAAAATTTGCTCCTTTTCGAACCCTTTTTCGTTTTTCTCTTGCCCGCCCGCTGCGGAGAACGCGCGCGCCGGCAGGTGTTGGCAAATGGAGTAGACTGAGGCAAAGGTCGTCGTCTCGCTGAAAAAAGTGTTCTTTGTAATTTTTCCATGCGAATTTTGTCTCCATCATAAAAAAAAACTAGTCATAGAAACCACGCTCGTACACCAATTAGTACGATCATTTATCACACGCTAAGAGGAGGTACAATAGATACACGTCTCTTAGCTGCTACCTCATATTTTTAAGTAGATAACGTTAATTTTTATTATAATATTTAAGTCATTCATCTTGTTTAAAAATTAATGTAAATAAAAAAGTATAAGCTATGTTTAAAGTTCCTTTAATAATAAGCCAGACTACAATATAATAAATTATACTTACTTTAACTTTTTAAATAAAATAAATGGTTAAACATCATATTAAAAGTTAACGATATTATTTATTTAAAATTGAAGAGAGTATTAGCTAAACCATGTCATCACTGTTATAAGTGAGAGAGAGATAAGTGGGTCTGCTAGCTATTAACTGAGCCATGTCATCACTATTATACGTGAAAGAGAGATCAGTGGAGACAGTGTGAAGGGAGCTCTTAATCTGCAGTCGGCTGTGCGCAACCTCCAAAAACAACATGCACATGCAGTAGCACTGCAAGCCGAGAGAAAAAGCTAAAAAAGATGGGTCCTACCTGGAATAAAATAAATTTGTTATAAAATAGATGGGTAAACAATATAAAACGTATCTATTATACTAGTTGAAGTTTATATTTGTTATAGATAAACAAGACATCTTCAGTAATAATCTATATTCTAAAGCCCTATAAAGCTAAACGGGGCTGCCTCATTTCCTGGAACAGGGAAAATGTATCCAACTTTAGCAATCAGCTCTATTTGTCACTCCTTATTTTTCTTTTTCACTTCTATTTCAATATACACCCTATATTCACCTAGTTTAGCACCATAATAATTCAATCATAAATATTTTTAACGCGTAGAATTTGATAATATTCAAATTAGCAATTTCAAACGCCACAATTTAAATTTAAATTCAGAATTTTTAAATATAAAAATAACGTATCCTACAAGTAATTGTTCCAGATACCACATAGCTCATACAAAATATAATAAAAAATAAACTAGTGAGTAACATAAAGTGCCTACAAATACTTTACATGATCATCTCGAGGTTACTTATATGCCTACCTGTTTTCAATATCTTGATGTATCTTGAGAAAAAAAAAAAGGGTATAGAGCATTAGTTGGAGTCAGCATCAGAGGAAATTACATCTATGTAGAAGAAAGTGAGCAGCTTGGAACTGAAAATTCATGAGGAGAAGATATTGTCTGTCAAACTTGCTACACGATTTTGTAATCTAGAGGCACTGCATGTGCAGACTAATAAGCTCAGGTCTCAACTCCAGTCTGTAAATTCAAAAATTGCTGGTCTGAATGAGAAGGTTAAAATGCTTGAAGAGGCTGAAGAGAAACACAAGACATTGACTGCCGGATTGGAGTCCCAACTCAAGTTGGCACAGGCCTAAACCATACGCCTGAAAGATAATGTCCGTTCGTTGAAAAGGATGCTAGAAAGCCAGAAGAACAAATTTGCCAGTCAGTCTGTGCTAAAGAGGCAGAAGTGGAGGAATAGCGAAGGAAGATAAGCAAATTCGCATAGTCAGAGCACAATCTTCTGAACTTGTTGTGCAATGTCAGAATTTGAAAGAGCAATTTCCCGGCACAGCTCTTCGCCAACCAATGAGCCTCTATGCCAAATAAAGAACTTCACATTAAAAAGGTGAACTCTATCATACTAATTGGGTTGTGGTCTAGAACCCCATAGATAAAGATGTAAGAAAGGATTTTGGGGCCTTCCTATTTTGGGCCCTGGTGGGGACCTGTTTAACCTAGTTTTTTTTACCCTCAACAACCTTTTTGGGGCTTAGTTTAGGAGCTTTGTTAAAGTTGTTCTTAGAGACTAGGGTAAATGATGAATCTCTAGTCTTACTAAAATCATATTGTAAGCACAAATGCATGTAAGTAACATTAGTACTAAGATTTAAACTCCATTGGATAAACAACCACGACTCCACGACCATGCCTATGATATTTACCAATTCTTATGTGTGCATTGAGTAGTTACAAAAAATCTAAAAATAAGTATATACCCATATTTCATCTACATATTGAAAAAAATGAGAAAGCCTATGAAAAGCACAGACCCACACTTGCGGTTGGATTTGTTATTTTTTGTTTATTTTGTATGTTAAATTTAAACTTATATGTTTGTACAATTTGTATAGGGATAGATGAGATACAACAATCTATGTTGAAAAAACAATTTTAAAAATTTGTCATAAATATTTGGGTCGCACACGTGACAGAAAAACACATGCCTAGGCATGTTGATGCAGGAAATTTACACTCACCTCTTTTTTTTCTCGCCAATTATATATTTAAAAAGGATAAAAGTTCACAAAGCTACGCATGTCTTTTATAATTATCACAAAACTATAGATTAAACCATACTATCATAAAAATACATATTTAACACCAAATCTATAGATTTTGTATGTTAGAACTTGAGGATAAATTAAACTCAAAATAAAAATAATTGTTGTAATCCAATAGTTGATCTTGGTAGGATGATTAATCAAGTTAATTAATTCTGCTCATACAACAACAACAAAGCCTTTCAATCCCAAGCAAGTTGGGGTAGGCTAGAGTTGAAACCCAATAGAAGCTGCAGATCAAGGTTCAGGCACATAAATGACTGCTTTCCAAGCACACCTATTCAAAGATAAATCTTTGGGTATATTCCATCCTTTCAAGTCCCTTTTTATTGCCTCCTCCCATGTCAATTTTGGCCTTCCCCTGCCTCTCCTAATATCACTGTCGCGCCTTAGGATTCCACTATGCACTGGTGCCTCTGGAGGTCTCCGCTGGACATGTCCAAACCATCTCAACCGGTGTTGGACAAGCTTCTCTTCAATTGGTGCTACCCCTAGCTATCACGTATATCATCGTTCCGGACTCGATCCATTCTTGTATGACCACAAATCCAACGCAGCATACGCATTTCCGCAACACTTAACTGCTGAACATGCCGTCTTTTTGTAGGCCAACATTCTGCACCATACACATTGCGGTCTAATTGCTGTTCTATAGAACTTGCCTTTTAGCTTCTGTGGTACCCTCTTGTCACAGAGAATACCTGATGATTGACGCCACTTCATCCACCCCGCTTTGATTCTATGGCTAACATCTTCATCGATATCCCCATCTCTCTGTAGCATTGATCCCAAATATCGAAAGGTATCCTTCTTTGGGCACTATTTGACCATCCAAACTAACACCTCTCCTCATGTCTAGCAGTGCCGAAGTCACATGCCATATATTCGGTTTTAGTTCTGCTGAGCCTAAAACCTTTGGACTCTAGAGTCTGCCGCCACAACTCTAGTTTCCTATTTACTCCCGCTCGGCTTTCATCAACTAACACTACATCGTCCGCGAAAAGCATACACCAAGGGACATCCCCTTGTATGTCCCTTGTGACCTCATCCATCACCAAGGCAAAAAGATAGGGGCTCAAAGCTGACCTTGATGTAGTCCTATCTTGATCGGGAAGTCACATGTGTCACCATCACTTGTTCGAACACTAGTCACAACATTGTTGTACATGTCCTTAATGAGGGAAACGTACTTTGTTGGAACTTTATGTTTGTCCAATGCACCACATAACATTCCTTGGTATCTTATCGTAGGCCTTCTCCAAGTCAATAAAAACCATGTGTAGGTCCTTCTTCTGCTCCCTATACCGCTCCATAACTTGTCTTACTAAGAAAATTGCTTCTATGGTTGACCTTCCGGGCATGAAACCAAATTGGTTCATAGAGACCCGCGTCACTCCTCTTAGGCGATGCTCGATTACTCGCTCCCATAGCTTCATCGTATGGCTCATCAACTTAATTCCTCGATAATTAGTGCAACTTTGAATGTCTCCCTTATTCTTATAGATCGGTACAATATACTCCTCCTCCAATCATCAGGCATCCTGTTTGACCGAAAAATGTTGTTGAACAACTCGGTTAGCCATACTATAGCTATATCCCCTAGGCATCTCCACACTCGATTGGGATACCATCAGGACCCATTGCCTTACCCCTTTCATCCTTTTCAACGCCTCTCTGACTTCTGATTCTTGGATCCTCCGCACAAAGCGCCTATTGGTGTCATCAAAAGAGTCATCTAACTGAACGGTTGTGTTCCCGTTCTCACCATTGAACAACTTGTCAAAATACTCTTGCCATCTGTGTTTGATCTCATCCTCCTTTACCAAAAGCTGCTCCTCTCGTCCCTAATGCACTTAACTTGGTTGAGGTCCTCGTCTTCCTTTCGCGAACCCTAGCCATCCTATAGATGTCCTTCTCTCCTTCCTTTGTACCCAATCGTTGGTATAGACCTTCGTAAGCCCGCCCTTTTGCCTCACTCACAGCATGCTTTGCTGCTTCTTTGCCATCTTATACTTCTCTATATTGTCCGCACTCCTATCATGGTATAAACGCCTATAGCATTCTTTCTTCTCCTTAATAGCCTTTTGGACGCCCTCATTCCACCACCAAGTATCTCTAGGTTCGCATCCACTCCCTTTAGTCACTCCAACCACCTCTGAAGCCACCTCCCGGATGCATGTTGCCATCTTCTTCCACATGTTGTTTTGCGTCGTCTTCTCCATCCCAAGGGCCCTCTTCGATAACCCTTTTCTTAAAAACCTCTGCCAACTCTCCTTTCAATTTCCACCACTTCGTTTTTGCAATCTTAGCTTGTTTGTCCCTACGAACGCACATCTGGAAGCGCAAGTCAGCCACCAAAAGCTTATGTTGAGAACCACACACTCTCCAGGTATTACCTTACAATCCAAGCATGCTTGTTTATCCTCTCTTCTTGTGAGGACAAAGTCAATCTGGCTAGAGTGTTGGCCACTACTAAAGTTTTAAGTGGGATTGTCTCTTCCTAAGAAAGTGTTGGCTACCATCAGATCAAAAGCTATAGCAAAGTCTAAGACTTCCTCTCCCTCTTGATTCCTACTACCGTACCCAAAACCTCCGTGTGCTGCCTCGAAGCCTGCATTTGTTGCACCTACATGGCCGTTGAGATCTCCACCTATGAAAAGCTTCTCGGTACTAGGTATAGCTCTAACCATACCATCTAAGTCTTCCAGAACTGCCTCTTATCACTCTCATTGTGGCCTACTTGGGGTGCATACGCACTAATTACATTCAAGACCATGTCACCAATGACAAGCTTGACTAAGATGATCCTATCTCCTTGTCTTCTCACATCCACCACACCGTTCTTGAGGCTCTTGTCAATCAGAACTCCTACCCCATTTCTATTTGCAGTTGTCCCTGTGTACCAAAGCTTGAAGCCAGTATTATCTACCTCCTTCGCTTTCTGACCTTCCATTTAGTCTCTTGAACGCATAAGATATTAACACGCTCCTAATCGCTGTATCAACTAACTCTCTCAACTTACCCGTAAGAGACCCTACATTCCAACTACTAAACGAATCCTAGTTGGCTCGACTAGCTTCCTTACCCTTCGCACCCGTCGAGTCAGATGTGAAGACCCTTGCTCATTTATCACTACACCCGGGCGCCGATGTAGCGCGCCACTAAGGAAGCGACGACCCGATCCTTGCTCACTTAACACCCTGCCCAGATCACGACACGGCGCGTCACGGGGGTGACGACCCGGCCCTTGCCCATTTAACACCATACCCGGGTTCCGATATGGCGCATCGCTAAGAGGGTTACGCCCCAACGGTTTTCTTTTGGGTTTCATCTCCATCTGATTGGCTAGGTTTTACATTGGCTCGCCAAGCCTAACACAACCTTAAAGGGACAGGGGGCCCTCTCCTCCTCCTTTACCAGGGCTTGGAACCTGCTATGTTGAGACAACATAGGCGGAGAACCGCTTTATAGTTGGGACAACATAGGCGGAGTTTAATTAATTCTGCTCATGAATTCGAATAATTAATTATGCTAAACTATTTTGCGAAATTTCTCATTAATACAAGTTTTGGTCAAAACTATCATTTGCTACAATTTTAGGTATTTCACAAAACTGCAACAATAGGAAAAAAAATTATCAGGAAGTAAACTGCAATCTTATCCTTATGTGTAGTGACATGTGAGCCCAACTTACAATATGGTATTATTTGCATCCGTGTATAATAGGTGGGCCCAAATTTGTCCGACAAACAATGTTGCAGCTTTCTAATAAAATCATATATCATTGTTGAAAGTAGCTAAATTTATTTGTAGCAAACTGATAGTTTTGATTGTATTTTTCTGAAATTTACTCAAATCCATAATCATGGGCCAAAACATAAATGCACTCATGCAGACTAGATGGGAAGATGAAATATTGGCAATGAAATTTTAATTTGTGCTGATTAATTACCAGTCAAATTAATTAGCAGTTGTCATGATTTAATTTTGAAATATGTGGTTTATGAGAAAACTGATGCTAAATATATAGTTTTGTGGTAAAGTGGCTTAAATCTATAGCTTTGTGATAAAAATCTATGTTAAATGTATAGTTAGACAACGTTAAGGCTTGAAAGGTTTTAATAAATGACGTCATTGACTTTTGTCGTGACGTTTGACCATTCGTCTTATTAAAAAAAAGTTGGTGCAAATATACAAAATATGAGTCATGTCTAAAGTTCTTTTAATGATAAACAAGTCACACCAAAATAGATTATACTTACTTAAATTTTTTTAAATAAGACGAATGGTCAAACATCATGTCAAAAATCAACGGCGTCATTTATTAAAAACGAAGAGTATAGAGTTTTGACAATTTTGTCAAAATATGTGCAGTTTGTTTTGAATTTAGATCAAAAGCCTAAGGCTAACTAACAAACATCATTTCTCTAGATAGCTACCTAGCAAAGATGCCTCTAACTGTATGCTAGTCTCAATTAAGTCAGCAAAAAATTAACTATTTTTGGATGGCGCACATTTACTATCAGAATCTTAAATCCCCCAACAGCTACAAACATTGAGGAAAAAATATAATAAAACCACATCAGGCAATTTGTTCAAGCAAAATTAGTCAGAGTAGTTAAGTTGTATCGAAAATTTGTTGGCACCCAGGGATGGAATTCCCGAAATACTTAGAGCGCACACTATACTAGTCCTATGATCAGTGGCTAGTACATGCATCCACAACTTGGCAACATTTTCATACAACACTTATTGACATATAAAGGTGGCAGAATATACATAAAGTAGGTTTTACGATATCGATAGGACCGGCTGGCCAAATATAGACAGAGTAGCAGCGGAAAACAATATAGTGGTTCACAGTATGCCCATCTAACAACCGCATAGGCAACTAACTAGAGGTAACCCCTAGCTCGAACTTTCCTGAAGATCAACATCGCCCGCATCGAAACACTCATAATCTACATCAAATTCTAAAATCAACAATATAGCAAGATTAAGTACAAGAATGTACTAGCAAGTGTCAATCCTAAATACATGTAGGCTGATATCAATGAGGGCTATTTGTTGTGTTATTTTAGCATAAAGCCAATTTTAGTTCGCAAATCATTTGCAAGGGCATAGTTTAAAACATTTAAAACATGTACATAATATAAAGTAATGTATAACAATATATTATCAAACTTGCGGCCATCCATGCGGCGACTCCATATTCCGAATTCAAACCACTCTTCGTTCCCATCAAGCCCATTTTGTAAACATATTTATAAACCATAAATCTATACTCATAACACTTCACCAAGTCACTTATGACCGAGAGCGCAGCTAATTGATTAGCTTAAATTACCTCTACAGAGATTGTACAACTTTACCCACATGAGATGAATTCTCTAGTTTGTCCGATATACATCGGTATCACCATACTCTACACATTGAATGCGGTCTAGAGGTCATAACAAGGTCGTTACATCACTTAAAGCAAAGCCTTGCACCAGCGACGGTGAGTGAGAACCCACACCGAGAAGCTACCTTGATGTCGCTAGGTAGCAGGCCCACACCTTAAATCTAACGCCATGCGACAACTACATGTTTTCCCATGAGGCACCACACCGTTGTATTGGATAAACATAGACACCCATACCACGGGCAGACTAACTGTCTCCACACAGACACATAGGTAGCTCCTCTGAACTAACCCCATAGAATAGTCCATACTACTTCAGCCTACCAATATGCTAGGCTAAACTCTAAGCAACTTAATAAGCCAAGGACATCCCATACTAACACATTGTAGACACTCTAAGACTTGTACCATATTTTACAACTCGCCACGTCAACACTAACTATTGAAGTGGTGGGGTCTCAAATAAAACCAAATAAATACTATAACCATCACACATCAAAGCAGACTTAACGTCATGAATGACAAACATGACACAAACTTAAAGCGTCGGACTCGGAACAGATGAGATACTCAACAAAATAGCCTTGCCAGTCCCCCCCCCCCCCCCCGAGGTATACCCGTCAACCACTCGATGGTGGTGACCAAGCGACTACATACCACAGAGGACTCGAACCCAAGCGACTATTAAGCAAATATCTCAATTGGTCCAAGCCCATACTCGTGCTCAGCTAGCCCCTAGGAAAAGTGACTAGCCCGCACTTTCTTTAAAGCATTGACATCCAAATAAAAGGTAGTACTAGTACGGATAGATAAACATAAAGTACGACTAACTATTACATAGGCCGACCGGTCAAATTATTTAAGTTCAGCGAAATGCATGTCTAACCATCCCACACAGGCAAACCGACTAGGGGTAGTCCCCTAGTTAGAACCATCCTGGAAATCGGCGTCACCCACAGACCACTCAACACTATCGAACATCTCACCTACATCAAAGTGTACACAAAATTAAGCAAGACTCAATACATTATGAACATAATGTATTGACAATGTCAAACCTATCATACATGCAAGCTTCATTCAAAGGAAGGCTATTTGTAGTCTTATTTTAGCGTAAAGTAAATTTTAGTTCGCAAGATTTTGTAATGGTAGTTATCAAAACATTTAAAATATATACAGAAGTAGATCATTGTGATCAACATAGTAACAACATAATATCATGCCTGCTGCCCTCCATGGCATCAAGCTAATAATCTCATCATCATGTATCTATAAATAAAGTAAATCATCCATCCATGTCCCATTTTCATAAATAAATTCATAAATCATAAAACTATACTCAATAAACACAACTATGTCGCTCATGACCGTGAGCACGGCTAATCGATTAGTTCTAACTCTGCAGAGTGTGTATGCTTTACCCACACGACGCAATATAGTAATCATGCAAGGCATGGCACGCGATACCAAAGGTACCCGATTTACTACTAACGACATAGCCCTTTCATTGCTCAAAACTTAGCCTTGCACCAGCGACGGTAAGTAAGAATCCACCCTAGGAATGACCTAGAGCCATAGGTAGCGGGCCCTCGCTTTGAACCTAACGTCGCGGTGGCAAACCAACCCGTTTCCCCACGAGGCACTACACCGTTGTATTGGATAAACTTAGACGCCTAACCATAACAGGTCTCATAGGTAGCTCCTCTAGATTAATACAACAACATAACCCATACTACTCTGGCCTACCAAAATACAAGGCTAAATAATGAGCAACTTAGTAAGCTATAGCAATCTCATACTAGCATATGTGGTCGTACTGTAAACATAAGAATATGACATTGAGTTCGGTCCTTAATCGACTCAGGCGAACACTCCCCCTATCGATATACAACTAGCACCATATGTATACCACTTGCCGCCCAAGTCTTAAAACAGTTTTTCATCATTTTAATTCACAATTATTCAGAGGATACACCTCTGTCCAGAAGTATAAAAATGCCCATTTTGAAAGGTATAAGGTGACCATGATATTATTTAGCAATTCTAGTAGCATGTCTAAGCATATAGGAGCATATTAATCATTTTAATACCCTTTTGAGCATTTGGACAATGCTCTAATCCCTTCTATGGTTACAAACAGTACAATAACAAGCATCAAAGGTGGATCATGCAGCAATTAGGTCATATCTACCTTTTAACCATATTTCAAATATTATACGTTATAAATATGCATGCATATTTGCAATCAAAACATTTATCCCCAAAACATAGGATCAAATTGGTCAAAGAAAGTGGGGAAAGGACTTGCCTTGTTCTTCAACTTGATCGGCAACACAATCACTCTCGTCTACGGCAACGAGTTAGTCCTCTAACAAATATAACGGTATACGAATAAATACCAAATAATGCAAAAATCTCAATATGTACTATCATGGGTGCTTTTCATGCAGTGTGTAGGTTCTGATTTTAGATGACCACTAGTGAAATAATTTCTATTTTATCGGTTTATATGTGTGAGATATTAATTTTATAAGTTTTATACGTGAAATACGGTATTTATATGTTACATAGATTTTTAGAGTATTTTAGGAGGTAGTTTTATTAGGTTCAGCTTTACAGGAAAATAGAGCACAATTTTATAAAATCACTGCAACTTGATTCACCTCATTTGGAGTTCATATGAATTTTCTATGAATTTTAGAAGTTCCAACATATTTTTATACCTTAAAAAATCCACCTATTCATCATACAAATTTTAGATGTCATTTATGCACTGGTTGAGCCAGGTTTTAGTTCACATGAATAAATAACACATTTTTGTGGTTCCAACAAATTTTAATTTGCTCCATTTGGAGTTAAAATGAATTTATTATGCATTTTTGAAGTTAAACTTATTTTTCAGTTCAACAGAAATGCATTTAGGTATTTATATTTGATTTTCTGGATTTTAAAAGGCTGAGGTCCACATGTCAGTGACTGGAATTATGAGCAAAGGCCCCTAGGGTTTTGGGAAAAGGAACCTGCAGTCCCTAGCACATGTTGAAAATGAATTTCATTAAGAGCCCTTAGATTTCTATAGTTATTACGAATCAGTCCGGTCCCATATGTCAGTGAGTAAACAATCTTACAGTTTAAACCCTATATTCTATCGAATTCGCCGAAGAGGTCCCTGCCCGATGCCAAAGCAGGGCAGCTATGGACAGCGGCCGTTTGGCCTCGCCGACGGCAAATGGCAGGCAATCTCGTGACGCGGCCAAAAGAAAAGTTGTAGAGAATCTCTATGCGGACCCGTGGGTGCTTATTTGATGGCCGGAGGTGACCGGGGCTGGTGGCAGCAGCGGCACAAGCGGCGGGCACTCTCGGGGCATGTCGGGCTAAGGGCTTGGTCCGGCCGCGTCTATGCATGCATGAGGTTCTACGGATGACGGGGAAGCTCACCATGCAGCTAGCAAAACTTGGCGAGGTCTGTGCGGTGTCCACGGCGTTGGGACAACCCGGTGACGACGGGGTTCCCTGGCGGCGGCGACCGTGGCGACGTCCGACGTGACCTGAGAGGGAGATGGTAAAATGGGTAAGGCGATGTGAGAGGATCACGTTCCAGGGAATATCTTGCTGGGAAGCTCACCAGCACGACGGCGACGACGATCGAACACCTTCCGGCGTCGGGAAAGACGACAGCGTTCCCGGCGTCCCAGTGGTTTTCAGGTCGGTTCTTTGTGGAGAACGCAATGTGGAGAGCAAAATCTCCCTGTGGGTGCGAGGGCTTTACTAAATACGCGAGGTCGAACAGAGCGAGGACAACCACGGTGCGGTCTTCGGCGAGGCGAAGCGCTCCGACGCGTGGCGTGGCTCCTCAGCGGTGGTCGGCTAGCTAGCAAGGCTATGAGGCTGTCAAGTGGGTCCAGGATTGGTGGGGTCCACCGGTTAGAGTGAGAGACAAGGAGACAGTGTCAGAAACCAAGTCTTATGCTGCTGCATTCAAGTTGTTTCTCTCTTGTTGTTTGGGTAGGTTAGAAGATGAGGTTAATTCGGCCCAAAAATCCTAGAGACAGAGAGGTACTTGGTTTGTGCACTGGTCAATCGGCAAGACTTAGTTTTCCGTGGTTTAATTGTGGTGAAAAAGCAAAGATGGCATCAGAGAGTAATTAACTGCTGTCCAACTCAATGCAGGGATTTTGTACCTAATATTTTATGTGCTTAACTTGGGATTTAGGCTTTGGGAAAATTACTGGTAGCAGAGGGCACATAGGGGAACAACTTGGCAGAGTTTAACTGGATGAAAATCTGTGGATTTTATTTGGTGAAAATGCAAATTTGGCTGGATTAAAGATTAGAATTCCATATTTCAGCAGACTTGTGGGATTTATTTTGGGTACCAAATTAAGTTGTAAAATCTTGGAAAAATTCAGGTAGGCTTTGGGTGATGTATAGTAATTTTGAGAATTTTTCAAGATTTTTCCACTGAATAAATTATTTTTAGATTTTTCTCTTGTCCACTTTAGTGCTTATGAGCCTATTATGAGAATGCAACAAAGATCGACAAACAATGAAAATAAAATATGGACACATAGAGGAGATGATTTATTTCTTGCACATTTTATTACATGATTTTTATATTACATTTTTGCGGGTCTGTGACACACATGTGGTTGTAATGTAACATTAGTTGGTGACATAGAGTTCAGTTCTTAATCGACCTGGGCGAGCACTCCCCCTATCAATACATAACTATGACCATATGCATATCACTTGCTATCCTAGTCTGAAATCAAATTTATACCCCTTTTCATTTTACAAATAAGTCAAGGTAACTCCTCCAACAACATTTTCATAAATCATCCCAAGTTTCTGGTATAACCATTCACAATATTATTTGTGTAACCTCTAATCCTGGTAAGGATAAAGTATATTTATAATCCCATGTGAATATCTAAATAAAACTCCAACCATTCCTAGGGGTGCAAATAACAAGGATAACAATCATCAAGGAAGGGTCATGCAACAATTAGGTCATAACTAACAATTACCAATATTTTAAATAATTATAATACAAATAACGCATGCAATTAGCAATCAAAATATTTTGTCCCAAAATTAGGATTCGATATGGTCAAAAAGGGGACACACTTGCCTTGCTCTGGAATGTCAAATTGTTCAGAATTTAATTCACTCTCCTCAACAGCAACGTAATATAAGGACGAATAAATATAAATAAAATGCAGTGAACACAAAATGCATTAAAAATGCATGCAACCTAGGGCTTTGTGTTGGTGCAAGTTTTAGATGAATTTAGGTGAAGTAAAATAAATTTTATCCAAATTCATTTGGAAGTTATTAAATAATCAAAGTTTTACACATGAAATATAAAGCTTACATTGGTATATAGTTTCAGGGGTATTTTAGGAGGTAATTTTGTCAAATTCAAAATTACAGTGTTAAAGTTCACAATTTTATGAATCCAACAAAATTGGTTTCACTTCATTTGGAGTTAAAATGAACTGGTTATGAATTTATGAAGTTTAAACCATTTTTCAGTTGTAAAATAAAGGTTTTGGCAATTTCCCGAAGGTTTTCTAATTCTTTTAAAGGTTTTATTAAAAATAAGTCCTCGGGTCCACTGGTCAGAGACTAGTACAATTGTGAAAAACCTCCTAAGGTTTCGGGGAAACCAAGTTACGGTCCCCACGTGTTTCAAAACACTTTATAGAGAGCGCTCGGATTTTAGGTTATTTACACAAAGGTTTAGGCCCCACATGTCATGGAGAGGATTCTTACTAATCAACCTCTAAAGTTTAAATTTCCTCTAATTCGGGTCCTTGGCGCCTAATTCATTTGGGCGCACATGTCAGTGGCACGGAGGCCGGGCGTAGCTCGGGGAATGGCCAGCGACGCTGTTCGCCCGTCGCCGGCGGTGAACGGCGGCCTATCTTGGCACGCGACCAGAAGGAAAAACAGAGGTCTTCCAGGAGAACCTATGGGTGGTCGGGTCATAGCCGGAGGTGGCCGGAGCTGGGCGGGCGGCGAGTTCTAGCGGCGGTGGTGTTCGGGTGGATGCTACGGTGTGGCCGATGCATGCAATGCGTTCTCAGGGCTATCAGGAGGCTCACCAAGCGGCTAGGCAAGGCCAGCGAGGTCTGGTGAGGCGCGGCGGCGGCGTGACAGAGCGGCGGCGGAGCGGAAGCTCGGACGGCGCATCGGCGGCTTGGCCTGCGATATAAACATAGATATGATGGACGGAGAGGGTTAGTGACCTCGTAAGGACTAAGTAGGGAGGAGTCGAGCCGAAGCTCACCTGCGGAGGAGGAATCGCCGGTAGCTGTGGTTGGCCGGAGAGGAAGACGAAGGCGTCGATCTCCGTCCTCAGGGCGAAATCGAAGGGGGTTTTTGAGGTGTTTGGTTCCTTAGGACGGGGCGAAGATTATGGCGAGGTAGGGTGGCCGGAAGTGCACCGTGGAGGCTGGGAGGATGACGACTCCGCGGCGGCGGCGCTCTGGCACACGCTCTAGAGCATCGAGTTCACGACGGCGTTCCGGGCAATCTACTGCATGGAATTGACCGGAACCATAGGGAATGGAAACGGTGTGATGAGGGGATTTCTGATTTCGATTGAGATCGAAGTCTCTGTCACGAATTTAAAGGGTTAGGGCTTCCTCTTCCTTGCGGCGGAAGAGAAGAGAGAGAGAGAGAGAGTTTTGAGGGCAACAGAGGTCGTGTCATGGCGCAGGGTTGGCTTGGAGAAGAAGAGATAAGGGATGGGGAGGTGCTTGCGCCGGGAGAGCGGCGGCCTCAGCCTCGCGTGCGGGCACGCGCTAGGCTTCGCCCTAGCACACGCCATGGCATGGCCAGGCCGTGTCCTCAAGGCTCCAACGCGAGCTGGGGCATGCAAAGGTGGCTAATTCACCCCTCCAGCGGCGCTGTTCGCCACCGCCGGCGGCAAATGGCGGCCGATCTCGGCACGCGACCAAAAGGAAAAACATAGAGGGCTTCTAGGAGAACCTATGGGTGGTCGGGTCACAGCCGGAGATGGCCGGAGCTGGGTGGGTGGCGAGTTCTAGCGGTGGTGGTGTTCGGGCGGATGAGGGAAGTGGTGCTAGATGTGGTTCAATCTAGGCCGATGCATGCAATGGGTTCTCTAGGCTACCAGGAGGCTCACCAAGCGGCTAGGACGGCGATGGCAAATAGCGCCGCCGGCCATTCCCCGAGCTGCGCCCGGCCGCCGTGCCACTGACATGTGACCTGGGGAGGCTGATAGGTGGGGTCCACCCCTCCTAGGTCCCACTGGATAAGAAGAAAAGGAAAGAATCTGCAAAATAGCTAAGTATTCAACTGTGGTTATTTAGGTACTTTGACCAGGTAAAAAGAGTTAGAGTGAAGTTTAAATCTTGCAAAAATTTAGGTGGGCAGAGGGATACTTGGTCTACAGTCTGATCAATTAGCTAGCACTGTTAGATGTGCAAGGATAAAATTGTAGTGAAAAAGTGAAGAGGGCATCAGGATAAGGGAGAAACCTTAATTTGAGAAACTTTGACTGAATGAATTAAGGGTTCAAACAAGGTTGTAAAATCAAACCCCAATTATGTGTCATCTGAAATGTCTAGTATTTTCGAGAATTTTTCTAGAATTTTTGGTTACAATGAAATATTATTCAAAATTTCCTTTGCTAATTTGATCTATATGAAATGCATTTATAAATGCTCCAAGAATTCCAAAATTACTCAAAATTCAACAATACACATGAGGGCATGTTTTTATTGCTATATTTCTTGTACTCTTATTTTGGGTATGTTACAAAATTAAATTTTCCTAACTTGCTTCCGTAGTGCACACCCGACTCTTTGTCCTCATTTTCTCTATGCTGTCAACAAAATTATAATCGCACATATCGACCAGTTCAACATTGTCCGCGTAGCAAAATTAACTAGTATGTTTTTGGATGGCAGAAATTATATATATTGGAAACTGGGGGTCATGTTATAATTAATTAACTTTGAAGGACTATGTTCAGTCATATATATATTACACCTGTTTTATTCTTTTCTCCTTATCTCTTTCAGAGTTCAGAATATATATACCTGCACATGCATCCATGAATTTACCGTCGTCGAGGTCAACATGCATCTCTCCAAGCAAAGCAAGGGTAACACATGACGAGAAGAGAGCAAGGTGTAGCCAAGGACAAACTTGCCGGATCAACATACTGCCAGTCTCCGGCCAGCGTTGCCGGTGAGTACTGCTCGCAGCCAGCTCCGGCAAGTCATCCTTGGCTGCATCCTGCTCTCCACCTCTTCGTGCATGGCCCTTAGCTTCCGGCACAGCTAGCTAGTGACCTACTGATCTATTAGTTTCTATTAGCTAGCTACCTCTTCTTCTCCCTATATATGGCGATGGAACTAACTCCTGTGTGAAGAGAATTGAAGCTCCAGCAATGGTATTTATAGGCGAAGGAAAGTTGTCATGGAATAACATTGCAAGGCGTACGTTTGCTAAGATTTTGACCTCTATATTCCATGCAACCTTTCTCAAAGGGAATCAGCCGCTAAATTGCAACGTGGCCACAGAAGCTTTGCCTTTGGGGGGAAACTGAAAGACCTATCGATCCACTTGCCTGGATTTTCCATCTTTTGCACACGATCTGTGGGCCAAAGCTTTGGTCGGCAGGCATCCTTGTGATACATGCAATATGAACGACACAACTAGTGCATGCATTCACCAAAAGGCCAGTTGAGAATTGGGAATTTGGTATATATATTAGCTAAGGATTGGAGTAGCACATGGGATTAATTAAGGTTATACTATGTATATAGTTTTTCAGAAAAGTTTTATATTTTAATAAAAATTAGTTTTATATCGAAAGGGTCGTGCTATATATGAATTCTGACCAGAGCCATCCATGACTGGCCATCATGCTGCTAGCTAGAACCACATATGTTAGTGCTCTAGGTCAAACTAATTCCATGTGTACACTACAAGAAAACCGAGATTTCGTGAGGGTTAAAATACCATCACGAAAAATGTTTCGTGACGGTCCACCCTCACAGAAAACCCCTCACAAATCAGAAACCAGGAAAATGTCATTTTTGAGGCGGTTAACCGTCACGAATTATTTTCGTGACGGTCCTCACCTCCACGAAAATTATGAGGCCACCCGGTCTGTATTTCGTGGTGGTAGGTTCACCTCCACGAAAATTACGAGACGGTGAGCACCCACCGCCACGAAAGAAAAATGTTTCGTGACGGTCCACCCTTACGGAAAACCCCTTATAAATTAGAAACCAGAAAAATGTTATTTTTGAGGCGGTTAACCGTCACGAATTATTTTCGTGGCGGTCCTCACCTCCACGAAAATTACGAGGCCACCCGGTCTGTATTTCGTGGTGGGGTTCACCTCCACGAAAATTACGAGACGGTGAGCACCCACCGTCACGAAAATAAGAGGATTTCCCAGGAGGTCACCCATCCTAGTACTACTCTCGCCTAAGCAGGCTTAACTTCGAAGTTTTGATAGGATCTGTTGCTTTAGTGCTGGTATGGTCGCATTCGGAATGCTCACGCCACCGGTGGGTCTAGTTCTTTCTTGTCCAAGTAGAGGCGCGATGGTACTGTACATTATTTCGTGAAGGGACAATTATTTTCGTGGCGGTCTAAAAAATAACTTCACGAAAACAACTACTTTTCGTGGCAGTGTGTCAAGCACCATCACAAAAATATGTTTTCGTGGCGGGCTTTGCTGCACCTTCATGTGTATCTAATCCTCTCAAGAAAATTCAATACCGTCACAAAATCCGAAAATTCAATACCGTCACGAAATCTCGGTTTTCTGATAGTGGTAGTTCTTGTTTTGTTGGATTTTGACTTTGTTCAGTTACTTGCTTTTGCTTAGTTTGAGCTTAAGCGCCATATGGTTCTTTCACTTACCTGGTAATAATACCCAATCCTTTAATCTTTGTGTTGGTCTTTTCCTTGACTGATTCAGTTCTGATTTGAGCATAATTGATAACTTGCAAGAATACCATAAATAAACAGAAATATTCTCTCAAAACAACAAAAAAAACAGTACTAATTGCAAAAAAAAGATAAAGATAGAAGAGAAGGATAGGAAGGAACAGGTTCTGCATGTCACTTTGCCGAACTAGGACAGATTTATCAATTGTGAATGAAGCATATCCTCGCATACTTACTATATTACATTGATTGCAGATTTGATATTGCAAAATGTTGTGCTCTAATGCTACTTGTTTTGCTCTGATACCATTTATTATGAAAATAGATACACAACGGAGACACGAATTTTTACATGAAAAATCTTTGCAGGAAAAAACCACGGCGCCAACCGGCAATGATCAATATTGAGGAATTGTTATAAACACAGAGGAATAAAAATAGGACATCACCCCTTCTCGTGTGCCTTACAAGAAATATATATGGGGGAAAATAGCAAGTCCTAATAGGTAAAGACTTGAAGTCCTATTAGGAAACTAATCCGAATATATAACATGTGGAAATTCGGATCACATATTTAACAATCTCCACCTTGAGACGAATTTTTCTTGTAGCACAGAAATCATCAATCAACAAAGAACACCTCATTTAGATAAAATCACCGCACGCCAAATAATCTCTAGAACTAAAATGTGATACCAACCAAGCTTGAGCAAAACTCAAATTTAGTAGAAAAAATTGGCTTAGTCATCATATCAGCTAGATTATCATGAGTATTTATTTTGCATACCTTGACATCATCTTCAGCTATAACACCTCAAATAGAATGATATCTTATATCAATGTGCTTTATTCTCTCGTGGAGCATATGATCCTTCGTTAGGCATATTGCACTTTTACTATCAAAATATATTAATGCAAGACGTATCTCCACAAAGCTCAGTGTACAAACCTCTAAGCCAAATAGCTTCTTTACAAGATTCAGAAATAACCATATACTCTGTTTCAGTAGTAGATAAGGCAACAGTTCCTTGTAAACTTGCCTTTCAACTAATAACACAATCTCCAACAGTGAAAACATAACCTGTGAGTGATCTTCTTTTATCCAAATCTCTAGCAAAATCAGAATCCACATAACCAATAAGTCCATCTCTAGAGCTCCCAAACTGCAAATAAGCATTAGAAATACCACACAAATATCTAAAAATTCACTTAACTACTTTTCAATGTTCTTTGCCAGGATTAACATGTATCTGATAAGTCAGAACGAGAATAAACCATGGCATACATAAGTAAACCAACTGTACTTAAATATGAAACTCTAGATATGTACTCAACATCATAATCTAACTGTGGATATTAATATAAAGATAGTCTAAAATGTGCAGCTAAAGGAATATTCACCGATTTAGCATTATGCATATGAAATCGACAAAGGACTTTTTCATTGTAACCTTTCTGACTAAGGTATAACTTTCCAGATTGTCTTTCTCTAGTAATTTCCATATCAAGAATTTTCTTCGTTGCACCCAAATTCTTCATCTCAAACTCACTATTCAATTGTGTCTTCAACTTTGCTATCTTTGAGTTGTCTTTTGTAGCAATTAACATATCATCGACATAAAGAAGCAAATATATATAGATGAACCATTAACAACTTTAAGATAAACACGGCTATCAAAAATTTGGTTTCCTAAAATTCTAAGAAAGCATAAATGAGTCAAATTGAGTAAACCTAGATGAAATTTGAAACCTCTGGTACACACGGGGTGCACAAAACAAAGTACTTGGATCTCCAGTTGAACCTCCTGGTACGCTGGCTATGTGGACGTAGCAATTTCGTTAGAAATTTGATCACTTTCATGTGATCCAGACACGAGCCTTCAACTCCCTCTCAGCGACTTCGCTTCTGTGTCTTCATAGTCTTCATTGGGAATTAAATCTTGAATCTGCCTATCGGCGAAACGGGACTGGGGGCCCACATTCCCCCGGGACGCGTGGATCTCCGGCCACGTCAGCCCCTCCGGGGCCCACATTCTGCACAAGCGACGGCCGTTTTCCCGCCAAGTGCCCGGGCCCGAGCACTGTCCGGGCCTAGGTACACCTTTCCCAGGCGCGTCGCGACGACCGCTCGTATCTACCTCGGACCCCGTGGCCCGGGGACATTCCCGAGCCCGGGTCTCGCCCCCCGGTCCCGGGACCCATAGTCTCGGTCCCGGGGCGCGTTCCCGGGGCACATTACTGGGACATCGCCGGGCCCCGGGTCTCGTCCCCCGGTCCCAGGACTCACCGGCTCGATCCCAGGGCACATCGCTGGGGCATTCCCGGGCTCGAGGCGCGCTTCCCGAGCCCAGGGCTCACAGCCTCGGTCCTCGAGGAACTCGGCGCCTTGTACGCGCGGAGGGCTCGATGAGCTCTCTGTCCCGGGCACGAGCCTGACTCGAGCGGATCAACTCTCCAACTACCTGCATTAATGACGAGGCGACGGGGCGTGTCGCGCGTGTCGCTCGCTCGGACGCGCGTGGGCTCTCATGATGGCCCCCCGTGGGCCCGCTCCCTGTGCAGTCAGAGAATATTTGACTAAGAGGGTTTTAGTTTTCCACACTCTGGCGGCGATGGCGTGCGCTGTCACGTCTTCATGATCTAGCAGCCCGCGACAGCCGAGCAACATGACGACTAGACGTGCCGAACCAACTCCGGCGTGGCTCAGCAGGCGGACTCGTGCGACAAGACATATCGTACCTAGAAAAACTTTCTCTTGGCATGTGTACTAGGCAGGGTGGACTCCCCTTGGACTGTAAATGGAGGATCCAGGCCAACAGAAAGAGGGCTTTGAGAGCTTCTGGTGAGGATTGAGTTCAGCTTCTAGAGAGACTGAGTTCCCAAGTGAGAGCTAGCTCCTGAGCGCCCCTCGAAAACATCTTGTAAGAACAAACCACATTCATCTCCCACATAGCAGAAACACACAGAAGTAGGGTATTACACCTCCGCGCGGCCCGAACCTGTCTACTTTTTCTGTCTCCCTTGCATGCCATCGACCAGACGCCGCAGCCGTCCTGTGAACCACTTCCCTGGCCGAACCTCAAAGGAGGGTCCCCAGACTCCTCGCAGTTGGATTTCCCTTCTCCGACAATACCGGAACGAATTTGTATAACCCTAGCAGAAACATGAACTCTGGTACATTTTCATGTGCACAAAACAATGATTGAATGAACTCTTGGTAGCCTTCTGTGCGCGTGTAGAAAACTTGAACGTGAATTTGGATTCAGGTAAATAGAGGCGATGCTGAGGCTTGACTTGATTTTCCTTGGTAGATATGTGTGCGTCGTAGCAGAAAAACCGCCCAAAAATTCAATCCTGATGGGAACAGCAGAGAATCTAGACTCGGTTGATTTTTCTTGTCCTCCTCGGGAACCGTGCAAGAGAGCCGATGCACTGCTATTTGGCAACGATATAGATGATGGGCTGCTCCGCTGCTTGATGATCGGTGGATGCCGAACAGATCGAATCGATCTGTAGTTGTCAAAGACGGGGCGATGACGACTCGAATAGCTGCGTCTCCACTAAAACTCGATCTCACCGAACAGATTGATTTTGACGAGATAAACACAACAACAACCAGGCAACAGATTGATATCGCTGAATAGATTGAATTGGCAGAACGAGGAGTGCGACGGTGACGTGGCAGTAGATCGAATATCTAATGCTCTGATACCACTTGCTATGTTCTGATGCCACTTGTTATAAAAATAGATACACAACAAAGACACGAATTTTTACATAAAAAACACTTGCAGAAAAAAACTAGAGATGCCAACCAACACTGATTACTATTGAGAAGTTGTTACAAACGCAAAAGAATAACAATCGGATGTCACCCCTTCTTGTGCGGCTTACAAGAAATACATATGGGGGGAAATAGCAAGAGTCCTAATAGGTAAAGACTTAAAGTCCTACTAGGAAACTAATCCGAATATATTGTATGTAGAAATTCGGATCACATATTTAACACAAAATATATATTAATTAACTCAGAAAACATCTTGAATGTGTTAGAATTGGGGTTTCATCTGAAAATAAAAATTAATCTGAGTAATGGTTACATGAATAAAACAAATAATATCAAATTTCAAAACGTACTAATTGAGAAATACATGTCAGACTTATGGTAAATGTATGGTGGTACTTCTTAAAAAAAACTCGGCCGGTGAGAAAAAGACCGCCCCCACGGTATTTCACTAAGAAGAGCTCAACCGGAGCCCGACCGAGAAAGGTCACGAAAGCTGCCCCCCCTCCCCCCATACATGGGGACGCCGCCTCCTGTGGTTTAGGCCTTAACCCGTGCTTTGAGGCCCAACCCACTACCAGCCCCTTACACGAGGGCCCGCCCACCACAGGTCGGTTCACCCATGCCGACCAGAGGACCAGCGAGTCACCTTTTTCACCCAGCCTAAAATTCGCTCCCACAGGAATTCAAACCCAGGACCTGGGGTGCTATTAAGGACGCTGCAACCACTAGGCTAGAGGCCCCTTCACCTTGTTTTGACACTATCTGAAGTGTCACTGGATTTCCTATGACTCTAAATCATCTAACCCTTTTAGTGTCTCAAAAAGACAAGAAAAAATGCTTAAAAGAGTTTCCAAATTAAATAAAGATGAAGTATCTCTAATAGCATATATTAATATTTCGGCTTGGTTAGATTTGGTCAATTCAGTTTAACACTTTTAGTTTCAACCCTACAAATGAAAGAAAAGAACTTCAAATATAAGCTTGATATTAATTATGTACAACTTCAACGGTTGGTTCACTATCATGATAGACTTTCCTTTTTCCGCGGTAGATTCTTTTCAATCATCGATCTGATCTGATGCTTTATCACTACCAGAAAACCAGTTTTTCTTGAAGGGAAAAATTAAACGCTTAGGCGCCACATGGTCCACCAGGAGAAGCTGATCAATCCTCTAGAGATGATATTTCCGACGCAAAAAACTCATTTGTCTTGTCGGAATAGGAGAATGTTGTACTTAATTATCTTTCACAGAGGCCATGAAGGCCATGTATTGGCATGGTATGCACAAAAATCTTGGATAAGTTGATTCATGAAAAATGAAGTTAATTGAGGGGCTTATGTGATCATGACAACCAATGATGTGACAAAATCCTAGCTAGTGGGTAATGGTTCTAGAATATATACAGAAAAAGCAAGGTATAATATCACATGCAAACATTTTGACCACGAAAAGTTAATGTTTATATTTTGTTTGCAATTATATGTTCAACTCTACTTTTGTAAATCTGATAGCACTGCACACATCAGCATCTTATCAGTTCGTGCTAACTTTCCAATTTAGAGTACCATGAGAGGATCCAGGTTTTTTGAGCTAGCAGAATATTATTGTATAGGCACGAAAAACAGCACTTAAGAACTTCTTCGAATCTTGTTGACTGTACAATATTCTTCTCTTCGTTTCTGTATTATGGATCGGAGCGCCAAAAGGTCAATGGGAACAGGATAACTAAAGGTCCAGCAGCACCTTTTAAAGATTATTCTCTCTGAAAAGGAAGCAATGTGCATGCATGATGATCTAATGATTGTAAGTTGTAACAGTCTAACTAACAATAATCAACATAAACAAAAGGCATGCATTTTCTTGCACTTTACGGAAAATTAGTACTGTCTTGTCCATGTGTTGCAATATGTCTCAACTATAAGTATACTTATAAGCCCAAACATAAAATAAAATAATTAATGTGAAACGATATACATAGGTATATAAGCAATTGACCATATAGCTCATATTCAAAGATGCACCAAATTTTAAAAAGAATCATATAAATAATACACATATGCCTACTTATCTATAACTTTCAAGTGCAAATAAGGATTTTATTCTTATAGTAACATATCTGCGTATTGCCACAAACTCACACACGACCGGGAATGGGTTGTGCGGGCCCTTATGATGGTTGGGGGTGTGGATCGAGCACAAAACATTGAATTATGTTTTTTCTTTAACCAACCGTTTGTTTTTTTGAGGGAGATGGTGGTTCGCATTTTACATGACGTAGGGAGGAGGGGATGGATGACTTTACTTTTTAACTAGTAGATAATAAATGAACTAGACGAGAGAATCTCAAGTGTTACACAACAGTTACATGCTAACAAACTTAAAAAGTGTATTTAAAAGTGCACAAAAATGTGAAAAAAAATGTGTTGAGATGTGCAAAACCATTATCCTTAGTACCACATAAAAAACCAACTTAAAATTCAATGTGGACACACAGAGGAAAAAAAACAAATTCATGCTCCAAAAAATGTTGCACACTATACTATATATTCATAGAAAACTTTGCTTTTTCAAGTATATCTCCATGTGTGTATTGAATTTTGAGGTAATTTTGTGTGATCCTGCATGTCGTAGTGTTGCACATCTCCAAAAATTTCACATTTTTTCATATGTAAGTGCATTTTGGTGCTAGGTAGCACAAAAGCACATGATAAGGAACCTACTATCGCTCCCAATTACATGATAAGAAACCTGATAAATCGCTCCTATGTACACGGACTACTTTCTTTTAAGAAAATACAGTATAAGATGAAATATTTCTGCAGCATCATTGTCAAGTATTAATGGCAGTACACATACACATAGATGTATTTAATTATGTACTGGTTGAAATTCCATACCACAGTTTTATGATTCACCCGTTGAAATTAACAAAAAATCAAATATTCCATGTTTGGAATTTACTTTTATGTACACATATAATAGTTCCATGTATGGCATGCGTATCTAGTGACGACAAGAATTTAACCAATTTAGGAGCAACATAATCCTGAAAAACTTAAAGTACGTTTACATAATATTGTTAACAAATTAGATTTAAAGAAAGGTTTGTGGTACTATGACACAACACAAGTAGGACTAGCTGCCCTACCTCTCTGTGTTGTGCAGTAAAGCGAACGTACCAGGGGATGTTTAGTTTACACCCACATTTTACAACAATTTTGTCTAACAGATTTGATTAACTTAGACTAGTATTTGGTCTGTTGTCGCACTTTTGGCATGCCATAACAATTAGCTCAATGTCCCGCACTTATAATAAACACAATTTCTTAGGCACGAAACATGTGCCACACCTTAACTCAAAAAATTTGACAAAGTGAAGCATCCAAAATACATACTGATATTTTATTATTGGAGTTATTCTGAAGATTCCTGAAGAAAAAAAAAACATGGCCCAAAAAATCCAGAGCCTACGATGATAGTAGTATACACTAACAGAGGGTCCATGAGACCCAAAACGTGAATAAACAGAAACTTGGATCGGCCCAAACTTCTACACGAATGTGGCCCGGTAGGCCCATTTGGACCTGCCTGTAAAGCAGGTGGGGTCCACTCGAAAGATGAAGGGGAAAAAACCCACGTGGGAGAGGAGACGGTCCAAGGAGGCGGCGGCGACGGGATGGATGCCACCGGCGGCGGCGACGCGGCGGCGGAGGGGAGGAGGGGGGAAGGAGGAGGAGGAGGCGGAGGGGCAGCGCGGTGGGCGGTGGGCTCCGTGTGCGGCGGGCTGGTGTACTACCACTGCGCGGTGCGGCGGGCCAGCGCGGTGTCGCTCGCCGCCGACGTGCTCCTCGTCCTCCTCTGCTCGCTCTCCATCCTCGGCCTCCTCTTCCGCCACCTCCACATCTCGTCCGTAAACCCTTCCTCCCTCCCTCCCTCCCTCCCTTTCCTGATGACGCACACGCCGCTCACCCTCTTGTCTCTTCATTTCTTGAATCGTAATGGTTCTTGTTGATTCTCTCGTTGGTGTGTAATGGTTCTTGTTGATTCTCTCGTTGGTGTTGATTCATAGTAAGGGTTGCATAAGATTTCAGCTGTTGTTTCTGATGTCACCAAACCTGCGATGGTATCAATTCTGCTTCGTTAAAGTAGGTAGAGGTTGAGAGCTGACTTACACTAGGAATTAAGGCATTTCTAGTCTCCTATGAAAGGGGGAGGATGCAGGAAAGTAAAATGGAGTTATTTAACTATGGATCCCCAAATTGTTAGGACTTTTTTTAGAAAATATTAGTATGTTATTACTAGTACATACAAAAACACTATACTAGAGGCGGATTTTTTTAAAAAAAATTTTGCTTCTTATCGGGAACCAGCTTCAAATGTATAATTTCCTATGCCTCTTTTCTTTTCATTGTAAGTTCAGTAGTAGTGATTGACTTGTGCTAGGTTTAAATGTGCTTCACAACAGTTATGTATTATTTTATCAGCAACAGTCACTAGTCTGTAATCTCTTCCACATCTATGTAGCTAGTTTGAAATATGTTGTGCATTTTTGCATCTTCTCCCTCTAAACATTTATGCTATGCTACCCTCCTTACAATACTGAGCAAATTATTGAACTGACTGTTTTCTTTTTTAGTTTGCACACTCCTGTGTTTTCTATATCACAGATTCCATGTAAAATATATCAATAATTAAGCACTTTTGTTGCTGCCATTTTGTTTGCATGAGCAATACATTTAAGCAATTATTTTATTGAACAAAAAATCGTGGTGTTCAATGATAAAGATGATGTCTCTGCCACTCTGATTTGGTGTTTTTGTTAGTTTGTACAGTTTCTTATTTGATTGATGATGGCAATGATTTTCATGATTAAATTATGACAGCTGTTATGCATTTGCAGAGTAGTAGCCTAGTAGGCTAGTAGTGGTAAATGATGTTAGCATAGTTGCTTAATGGTATCAATTTGGGAAAGTGTTTGCGTTTGGGTCTGCTTGACATCTGCATCGCTAAAGAATGTGCAACATTAGACTGTGATCGCTCATCCATGGAATAGAGATTAAGAGCTGGCTCACATTGGAATAATAGCAATTTAAATATCAAAAGGAAAAGAACAAAGGAGATAGGAAGTAAACAAGAGTTATCCAATAATAGGTCCCCAGATTTTTAGTATTTTTGAGGAATGCTAATACGTTATTGTTATAATCCGCCATAAAAATTCACAATAATTGCGACGGATTTGTCTTGATGGACTCCAAATCCAAATGTATCATTTCCTTTCCCATTTCTTTCTGTGTTGTAGGCTTTAATACTTAACCAACAGTATTGTCAACACTCACTAATCTATAAGCTCTTTCACATCATCATATAGCTGCTTTGGACTATTCTTTGCATTTTCATACATTTTCCCCCTAGACATTGCTGCTCTGCTAACTGAGATCCCCACATACTGTCCTCACCAATTTATTGGAGCCACAGATTTGTTGATAGTTCGTAAACTCCTTGTTTTGCTATTACTTACGAGATTATCCCAAGTTCCAGGTCTATCTACTATTAATTGCTCTTATTGTTGGTGTCCACACTAGCAATACAAATAATTGATACAAGGTAACTATCAATATTGAATGAAATGGGTGACATCTCTGGTCCGTTGCTTTGGTGTTTCTGTTAGTTTCTACTTTCTACAGCTTATTTACGGAATTGATGATGGCAATGATATTGATGAGTTAATGATAACTACTGCTGTGCATTTCAGTTTTTATAGTTCTCATTTTGTCTTATAAGTAAAGTAGTTATGTACTTATGTTTGACCATTTGATATGAATGTTCACATTAAGGATTCTTATTTTACTCTCATTATTTTTGCATGTAGGGTGCCAGTGGATCCTCTTGAATGGCAGATTTCTCAAGAGATGGCAAATAGCATAGTTGCATCCTTGGCTAACACAATTGGAGCTGCAGAGTCTGTATTGAGGGTGGCGGCGACTGGACATGATAAGAAGCTCTTTTTCAAGGTATTTATCAAAAATGTAACTGTAGGTTTGTTCTTTGTGGAACTTTTGAGTGAAAGAAAAGTTTATATCCGTAAGATATTTGCAAGTTACCGTCTTTATCTTGTTGACACCTAATTAAGGTTTTCTCTTTTTTGGAAATTGCAACTTGGCAATCATATGCATCAGGTAGTTGGTGAATTTACATTGTTACACCTATCAGTCTATCACCAGGCATGCACAAAGGGAAGGAACAAAAGAGATCAATTTCCCCTTGCAAAGGGAGAAATTGATTTATCCTCTCTTGTTTCGTCCTAATGCAGCTTCAGCTGTTTGACCTTTTAGCTATATTTGCTACAACACTAACCATCTTGTACAGAAGAAATTGTTTGGCTTACAGGGAGCTGGCATACTTGTGTTAGAACTTAGAAGATGCATATGTACATATTGTTTGGCTTACAGGGAACTATCATACTTGTGTTAAAACTTAAAAGGTTCATATATACATATTGTTTGGCTTACAATAAGCTATAACCTTGCAGGTGGTTTTTACTTTGTATTTTCTAGCAGCTCTGGGAAGGGTGGTGTCAGGCGCTGCAGTTGCCTACGCTGGTAAATATACCTTATTAACTTACTTTGGCTCTGATTTATTCCTTCAATGCTTTATATTTGTCACATGACACCTATGTGCTCTCGCTCTAAAATGAATTATTGCTCAACATGTTGTGACCAGCGCTCTGCATTTTCTGCCTCTACATGTTTGCGCAAAGCACTGATCTGTTCGATCAGCTCCCTTCTTGGGTTCCTGTAGGAAGAGATTCTCTTGGCGGCACTCAGGATACAACATGATTCGCATATGTAGGACTATGAGTTTGTGTGTGTTTGTGTGTAACTCAGCAGGCCAATGGCTTCTTTAAACTGTAAAGCATCCGTTGCTTCTTTCACGGCTCACCTCGTATGTATTGCAATTATTGCCCCTGTTGAACTGTAACTGGAGCATCAGCATCAGCTCTGTATATCATATACTGTTGCTGGCAACTTTCTGCAGAATGTCACTTGCAGTTTCATTTTCTGTTGTGGATCTCATCAGTCCGCCAGATGCACGTTCGATATAATGCAACTCAATTGTGTGTTATACTATTCCCTCAATTATCTTTATAAAGAAATGTAGCAGCATTTTTACCCAACCATAAGTTTCTTCTCTGTCAACCACTCATTTCATTTTTACCCAATCTTACCCGACCAACCTCTCATCCCCCCCTAACGATCTCTTCTCACCCCTTAACGATCCCTTAATTAATAAGAGGCATTATGATTTTTTCTTTATTCTTAATCTCTGTAAAAAAAGATACAAGTCGTTATATTTTAAGATGAAGTGAGTATTTAGCAAATCAATCCCTTAACTAATTTGGTAACTGAAAGTTACAAAAAGCACGCGCTAATCATGGGTGCTAGTTGTGCAACGCATATAGTACCAAAGCATCGGTCGATCATTCGGAGCATTCACAACCTAGCCATTTCCGCCACGGAATGGTCTATACGTACAAAATTTTTAGTATAAAACTCTTACAAACACTTGTGTGATATATCATTAGTATATCCAGCTAAGAATTTTGTTTGTAAGATATTTTTAAGTACATGTAGCCGCAGTTTTTCGGCCACCCTCCCTGCCGCTGAGCTCAAGCGGAGCGCCCGCACACTCGATCCGAGCCCAAGCGATTAGCTAGAGAAGCTTCTTCTTCTAGAACTTGACTTAGTTTCCTTCAACTTTGGACCACGTACGTGATGTATTGCGCATTCTAGAACTCTTCGTGGAGCATATATATTATAGACAAAGTTGGATGATGATTAAGCTTGTTACAGTTAAGACAAGCTAGACCGTAAAATTGAGTCTACGATAAATAGATTTATATAAATTAAAAAAAAGACTAGCCATATAAATACGTGTGATAATCACTTACCAGTTGCCTAAAAATTATTACGATATGCCTAAGAAGTGGTGTGGTACCACGAGATACCCAACCAAACATTCTAGAAGCTTTCTCCAGTAAGGTTTAATAATTAATCCAAACTGTTTACTTATTCTTATATCACCAATGCACAAACCAAAGAAAATGACACGAAAACATGCCTTGCAACTTCAATAACAAACCAATTTTTAATCACAAGACATTGGCCCTGCTTAAAGCAGGTATAATAGTCCTACTTAGCAGGCTATAAAAATTGACACATCATTTTTTTGCTGAGGTGGAATGGAGAGAATGTGAGGAGAGAAAAAATCGGGCTCTTGTTTTGTCAAGCTCCTATGCAGCCTGTAGGACCCACTAGTGGCTCAATCTATGGATGACCAACATGATGGAGGCTAGCTAAATGATGTGATAGCATGTTTGATTAAAAAAATAATTTGATACTTATATAAAGATCTTTATAGTACTACTAGCCAGCTATTGTATACATCTTCTTCTCATGTGTTTTTTTGCTAATGTGAATGTTTTTAAAGCTAGCAGCTAACTATACTCTCGAACTTGCTCTTACTGCTCATAGTTATATTATATGTTTCTTAGCCTTGAAACATTAATTACCATATCTTCTTTGCGTTCGGAGTTTCCACGAGTCAATTAATATCTTCTGTCTGGAGCTGGCTCGTGGAAACTTTATAAGTTTAGTGTCCTTCTGAAACATAGAATTATAAAAATACACGAATAAAAAATATAGAAATATAATATTATACCCATTAAACTCCTACAGGAATTAAAAACTAAGAAAGTTCCAAAACTATTTTTTCGTTTGGTTGATACAAAGTAGAAAAAGGGAAATTAAGAGTCATAGAAAGATGAATTAGAGCCTTGTGCTTATTTACCTCTAAAATCTATATAGAATTGTTTATTCTATAGGAATTTCAAATAAAAAAAATGATCCAATCCTTTATTTCAAAGACCTTCTTAGAAAATATTAAGTTTGTTAAGTGAAATGGACCGGCCCAAATCATTTATCCTGGTCCAAAGTACATTTAAGACAATGACACATGATGTTAAGTAAAAATACTAAGTTTGTTATGATCCGACCTAAAACTTTGATTGAAAAAAAGTTGGCGCAAACTGAAATTTACTCCACGATAACCTATACCATGTGTTTCATTATCGCCGTATGTCTCTAGAACGGAGAGAGAGCAAGCAAAGCATATAGCTGAAACTGAAAGCCTCAAGGAAGGAAAGAGGAGGCGGAGCTCCCAAAGCCAAACAAACGGCAAAGCCCCCACAAAAACCCATCTCCAACGCTCCAAACAGCCACCCTCGTTCCTATCGCCACCTCTCCATCCTCTCCTCGATTCGCAGCAGCAGCAAAGCCAAGCTCCCTCGCCTCTCCGCGCCAATGGAGGCCGCCGTCGCTGCAGCGCCCGCCAGATCCGCGCTCCCCTTCCCGGGCCGCCCCGCCGCCCGCCCCGGCCGCGCGCCGCTCATACCGCCGCCGGCGCTGTCCGCCGCCCCGGCGAGGCGCCTCGTCGCGCGCCGCGCCGCCGGCGACGGCAAGGCGGTGGAGGCTACGGAGGCGCTCCCCATCGAGAAAAGTCGGTTCCTTCTCGTCTCGTCTCTCTCGCCGCCTGGCGTCGCTGGGTTATACGAGTTGCTTGTGTTTGGCATTAACTGAATGAGAGATGTCGCTCGTGGCGTGTGGTTTGCCTCGCAGGGTTCCCTCCCTTCCCGAGCGTCATGGACATCAACCAGATCCGCGAGATCCTGCCCCACAGGTGAGCGAGCTCTACATGCCGCTGCTGCTGTTCTGGGCTTTGCTTATGTGCTGCCCTTCAATTCGCTTGTGAGATGATGGCATTGTGAAACTATTCAAATAACTTGATAGTAATTAAAATTATCATTTCAAAATTCGACAAAAGAATATGAACTATGCATACAATCTGTTGAAAAAAAAACAAATACTCTTTTTTTTTCTAAAAAAAGGAGGAGAAGCATAGCCCTCTGAATTACTGGAGTGCTACAGTAGACAGGTCTATAATTATGTCCTTTGAGCTCACTTGGGGAATAAAGGCATGGCCTTTTTGACTAGAAGTAAAATGAGTCTTGAATATCTTTATGCTTGTCTATGTGGACATACAGCTGATGGGCCCAAGTGACAAAAATGATTGTCCATGATTCATGAATATGCACTTGTTTAGTACTTTCTACTAACTGTGCATATGAATGTGCATGTTAGGTTTCCATTCCTTTTGGTTGATAGAGTTATTGAGTACAAAGCAGGAGAGTATGCAGTTGGGATCAAGAATGTCACGATAAATGATAACTTCTTCCCTGGGCATTTCCCAGAACGACCCATAATGCCTGGTGTTCTCATGGTTGAGGTATGATTTTCTATACTGGCATCCATGTGTAGTTCTGAAATTGTTCAGTGTCTAGCTTGTGTTGTTTCCTGAGGTGTGATCATCTTTAGTTGAGTTATACAGTGATTTTTTTAAAATTGTATTGCCATCTCTGTTTGATCCAATCATCCACTTTTCTTTTAGTTTAATGACATTGTCTACATTATCTATAGAAGCGCCAGACCATCCTACATTACTTAGTTTTTCAGTTAATTTTACAATGACCTCGTTCTATCATATTTATTGCTGTCAAAGCACAGCGTTGATACTCCTTAGGCTTAAATTCTGCCATTTCCAGGGTACCAGTCTCATTTACAAAAAAAAAAACAAAGGTCGAACTTTATGAAAAAACAGTAACTTCTCAAATCCATTTACTGCATTTTTCAACACAGCTGACAAGAACTATCAAGTAATATGGGACTTGTATCATTTCAAATGTTTATTTTTTTCTTGTATTTTTTTGCCCTCTTCTGAGAAGTATTAATATCCAAGTAGTCAGACAACAAGTAGGTAGTGGGTAACTGGGTACCATTAACAATGATTTCATAAGTGTGGAAGACATGGGCCCTGGGTACCCACATGGGAGGCCTATCTGACTAGATGGAGAGGAGGTGGGCCGAGCTATAGAGTTAGAGATTGAATAGAACTCAGAGACATGAAGATGTGCCTCCCAAGACACGGGATAGTCTTATACAGACACCCTCATGTAACTTACTATAAATAGAATACAGAACCAAGTCATACTTGGTTTGGATACCTAATATGTAACCCTGCCCCCCATGGTAAATAAGGGGACCAAGGGTCCCGAGACAGGGGGAGAAGCAATCACAACAGCAATACAATCCGTTGGGTTCAGATCCACCAAATAGGTGTAAGGTATTACCTCTTGCCGAGAGCCTGAACCATTAAGCTCTAGATCCAATGCATAGCCCAGTTTCATTATTGCCGATTATAAACATCGACAATAAGGGATTTGTAGCACGATTTCTCTGCAAGTATTGTTTTTATAATCCTGACAGGACCGATGCACTTATGCACAGCTTAGAATCGCACAACTTGCATAGCTGTGTTCATACTTCATTCTGTGTATTCTGCTAAGGGCTTGACTGGATGTTTGTTAATTGCTTATTGTTCTATTATCATGTAGACACTATCTGAACTTCCCTCACGTGAGGTATTACATTTCTACAGGCTATGGCCCAGGTTGGGGGTCTGGTGATGCTGCAGCCTGAAGTTGGCGGATCTCGAGACAATTTCTTCTTTGCAGGGATTGATAAAGTGAGGTTCCGTAAGCCAGTAATTGCTGGGGATACCTTGATCATGAGAATGACGCTGACCAAGTACCAGAAAAGATTTGGTCTTGCCAAGATGGAAGGAAAAGCTTACGTTGGTGGCGACCTAGTGTGCGAGGGGGAGTTCCTCCTGGTTAGTGCAACCGAATAGTGCAAAGGGCACCTAGTATTGCGTGATTCTCTTGTCGAATCATTGATTACAATGGGATGAGGTTCATTGCTTGAGAAGAGTTGAGTTTTGAACTGAACTTACGGCTTTTGAGGCTATCTTTTCAGGCGCTTAATTCTACCTACCTGGCTGTGTGCTGTTGTAAACTTGTAATACAGGATACAATCTTTTCCATAGGAATTTCATGAAATAAACAATGCTTGTTGCGTTGTGCTTATATTGAATTTCTGAATGAATAAAATACCAGTAATAAAATATCAAAAATTTTATGTAATCTTCTCATAGTATTCCTATTAATTTCTCTTATCTCTTGGGCTGTGAGGAATTGAAAGGGCAAATTGCAGTCATCAGCCTCTCACTGACAGAAGATAATAACAAACAACATTTGTCCTTTGACCTTTTCTGTTGCACGAAGGCCTTTATTTTGTCACAAACAACCGTAGGAAGAAAGGGATTAAGAAGTTAGGGGTAAATTACAATGTCTACTCATCGTAAACATACAAAGTCAACTAGAATTATTAGTCAACAAAAGCACACCATCATCACATACCATAGCTGTTGTCGTTAAATAACAACTGAACTTTTTAAGGCACCATCAAGATCCAAGTCATCTCGGTTGCCTAGTCAACTCTTCGGTTCAGAAGCGATAAGCAGGCTAACTTAATGTTAATTAAGAGACTCTAAGACTGCTTGATATATAGTCAAATCACTAGGTGTCCTGGGTTGTCTTGAGGCTGTTAGGATAGCTTTAGAAGATGGCTAATCTTGTGGCAATGAACATGAAGAGGAAAGAACATGCTGAAGTGGCCAACCATGGATTGTCCATCTTTCTTGATCCAAAGAGGCTCAAATTGCAGGTATGGCAACTGGCAGATGGTGTTCTCTCTCCTCTGTATTAATTTATATAATTAGAATTTTGTTTTTTATGAGATCGAGTTAGAAGCTAGCAGTATTTGCACTAAATCGCAGAAGGCATGAAAATGGAAGGCATAAATTCTGGTAAAGAACCGGTATAGGATGGAAGATCCTATAATAACTCTTCCATTTTGCTGTCATAAGTTTGTAACTTATTTTGCTTTCATAAGGATGTGAATTCTTGCATAATGAAAGGATGAGATCATCAACATGACAAGATACCATTGTTCATTCACTTTTCACCTCAGCTCATGATCTGCTTGAATTATTCCACTGCCTAAACCATGACCAATGCAATGGCAACCAAGAAGATGAACTGAAATAATAAGTTCAGTTCATGTTTTGAGGGCAATTGAGGCATTTAATCCATGGGTTGCAATGTTTTCCTCTACTTTCTGTCATCAGGATGGTGAGATTCCTGACATGATGGAAGAAGAGAAACCATCAGCTGGTGTCCCAATTGATCCTACTGTTGCAACCATGGTCTCATCATGGCTTCTGCCAACTCAGGGCCAAGAGGCTGTCTATCAAACTCTGAACACTGCATATGGGATGGCACCTTCAGATCCACCATTCAGGGCAGACCAAGCCACCGCCGCGGCGCCGATGGACGTTGAGGTTCAGCTCTGGCAGCGGCAGCCTCAGGCGCCGCCGTGTCAGCAGGCTCCTTTCTGGTCAGGTTAGTGAACAACAGATGATGCTAACTAGGCTATGTAGGCTCTTCTTTTACCTGTGAACAATAGCCTTCAGGATTCTGGTAGTAAGTAGAGCTGAAGCATCATGGTGTCCCCCACAGTATTGATGAATGCGTGTGGGCTGGATTTGGGAAATATTTGGAGAGGGAAGATCAATTTAGAAGTAATTTGATTTTTTTTTTGCTAATTGAAAATTGAAATGATTGTTGCCCTACCATGCAGGATTCTTCTGAACTGCACACACTGATGACAGGCTGCTTGAATCGGAGATTTGGAGTAAAAATCGCCAACTCCTAGATTACTGCAAGTTGATCTGAGCATGATGTTAGTTAGCATGTGACTAGCATATTCCAATCCATGTTGTCATAACATCCTGATCTTGACCAGTACGTGTCGATCTTTGTATGCTGATTTGATGGTTGGAGTGTGCCATGTGACAGTCATCTGGTGATTCTTTCAGATGAATATCGTCTGCAAATTCTCTCTTTCAGATGAATTTCGTTTGCTGATTTCTCTGTGAGAATCTTATGAACCTTCATTACCATGTTATGTACATCATGCCATTCATCTGCAGTCAATGCCATGTATGTATACAACGATATTTCAGCTGAAAGTAAAGACATTTTCATCTTCAGTGTACATTGATACAAGTATCAGGCACTGATGAGGTGGCAAACTGAACAAAACATTTTCAGACAAGGCAAATCAAATAAATGAAATAGACCACGGTCATCGCACAGCTCATCGTCTCAGAAATGTCGTTTGGTACAATTAGGGAGTATGCAACTCTAATCACTCCGCACTGTTAAGTAAATAACATACAAGTATACAACAATGGTTTGCTGATCACCTGTTCAGCTATGAATATTGTCCCCTCCAGGGACAACAAAGTAAAAGAAGAATCATGTATGTGAATTCTTGCTGTTAAGTGGACATTCCTGCCGGAAAGGGGGCCAATAGTAGATTTTTAATTTAGTTCCTTCAGCTGGTTCCCATGCTGAATGGCCATCAAATATAACTGATTATGACCTTTCTATAGCCGAGTAAGTGTTGCAATCTCTGTTGTAGAATAGCTTGAATATATGTGGCGGCATGCCTTTCCTCTGTTTTAGTGCAAAAATAAGTGCCACAATATTTCTGAACCATTAATCTCCAGAGACAAATTTCTTTTGTGTGTAGTATCTGTCTTCACTTGCCTTCTTTTTCAAGTTCCTTTTCTGTTTCCAAAAAATAATAACACATCAAAAATGTTCAGTAGAGAAAATAGCAATAAGGAAACCTAAATACAAACGCTATGCATACATGAAGTAAATCCCCGAGACTGAAAACGTACCTTGTAAGCTTCATGGTTATCCATTATTCTGGTAGCCACTGAAACTGATGTTGTAGTTTTGGGGCTTGTGATCGTTTGGAAAATATTCATGCTCTTTGGAACAGCGTATGGATCAATACCACCCTGCAAAATGCATTCATCCAGTTTCAAGTAGAATTGAGCAATTCATTCATTACGATAATCTTTTAATCAGTATTAATAAGATTAAAATGAGGTGCTTACTGCAGAGGTGCCCTCGGTTACTGTCCCATGCACGACCAATGAAATGTTAAATGTGGTGATCTGCACAATATGGTAAGAGAAGAGGTGTGACTCTTATTCAATTGTCAAAAGATGTCACATGACACTGCATTTTTTGCGCTATGATAATTGTTTAAACTTATTCATGTAATCATAACAAAACATATATGGATCAGCTCAGAAAAGTTTGAACATACCATATCCCTTGAAACTTCCCATGGTGCACCTATTATAACTTCATCAACATAGCGACAGGCAAGTACACTAAGAGTACGCTCATGGAGGTGCATGATAGGACGATATCCTCTTCTATCCCTGGACATTTAGTTTGTGTAAGCATCTTATATTAACTTATAAAAGACAAATCACATAACACAAATTAGTCTAATATTTGATGTTCACTTGTGGCTAACTAGTTTCCCTGCGTATCTTAGGTGAAGAAACCAAATAAGCACCTGATAGCCTGATCATCATGGACACCAACAAGAAGGAAGTCACCAAGTTGCCTAGCACTTCTGAGGATCTGCATTAAACAACAATATAATATTAATTGCAAATCATGTGAACAACACCAAAGAACAATTGGGTGAATTATGATAAAATGATTGGCATATGAACAAAACTTACCTCAACATGGCCGGCATGGAAAAGGTCAAAAGCACCATCTATATACACAACACGAGCACCTGGTGAAGGAGCCTGAGTGCATATGAGCATAATGTTCAATAAAAGCAATAGTGTCATGTCATAGAAATATGTACCAAAATTGCCAACTTTATACTGTTAAGATTATCATTCATGACCAAGATTGAAAAGGTACAAATGGATGTATAAGATATATTAATGTGTGAATAAGTCAGGTTAGCTCAGAGATACAGCAGAATATTTTTATCCATCAACGCCCTACAGAACCATAAAAATGTTGAGTAACCTTTGGCCCTGACATAACTGGGAACAGAGTTCCTTAAATTATCATACCTGTCCATTTGAAAACTGCATTATGCGGCGAGACGTTGGAAGAAAATTGGACAACTGACTTTTCACTTGATCACATGTATGAGCTCCAGCGTTCTGATTGACAGTAACATTTGCATCTGTGGTAGTTTCCATACTGCCAGCCTCTTTCTGCTTGAATGTCAGTAGTATCCTCCCTGTGTGGAAATAATGTTGTTCCCACGTTAAGATTACAATGGACTGAGAAAACACACCGTTTTAGGATGAGCATGAAAAGCATTCTTCATGTCAAGCATGATCGCTTTAATAGAACATCAATGGTCAACAAGAGAATTTCCCAAAAGAATAGTGTCGATACAGATCCATGTGGTCAACTTACCAACTATATCAGTACTTGAGACACCTTCAGTGCGTTTGATTTGCTTGTAGCGTCCAACCTTCTTTGCCAACGCATAAGCATCCGTTCCATCAGGTAGAAGACAAGGATCATCTCCATGTATGATGTAATCAATGTTGTATTTATTGAAGAGGGTATTCATGAATTCTTCTGTAATCTCATAGGGCGCATTGGGAATGACCTCGTCCACCCACTTCAATCCACTAACAAGTGTCAACCTATACAGAAATAGCAAGTCAATGGAGAGCCAGAAGCTTGTGTATTTACCGAAAGGTGAATTTGTAGTTAATATAAAAATAAGCTAGGACTAGGCAGTTTATAATCCCAATCACTTGTGAGGACAATATCTTAATTTAACCCCTTAAAAAATACAGACGGAATGTGTAAGGGTATACAACATCACCGGTAACATAGTAGACTACTCAAGTAAAACGAAATCAGAATATTTTACATTATGCCTCACAATATTAGCAAGGAAACCCAGATCCTAGAGTGAATTTCCAATTGAAGATTAGGTAATTCTATAAACACCAAGAGGTTTAGAACTCTAGCTTTTAAAAAAAGTTTTGGACATTAAATGATCATATGGTGATTCTAAAAGCTTTCCCAGTCAATTTTGCAATCCTACTGCTAATCAATAGCATAACTTTAAGAAAAAATTGAAAGTGTATTGCACAAAACAAAAAACTACTTTCTGCAATACCTCTCTTCCATTGAAAACACAGGTGGACCCTTGTTCGCCACAATCTCCTCATCA
This sequence comes from Oryza meyeriana var. granulata, assembly GCA_003991445.1. Lineage (NCBI taxonomy): Eukaryota > Viridiplantae > Streptophyta > Magnoliopsida > Poales > Poaceae > Oryza > Oryza meyeriana. Next base: position 167,933 of record RYFJ01000315.1, read on the forward strand.
CTGACAACTCCCACTACAAGGAGATCCCCCAACAACTTGGCCTGCCGCAGTGCATTTGCATGGCCATAGTGCATGAGGTCAAAGCATCCATCCATGTACACTCTCACAGGCCTTTTCCGTTCCTTTTTCTTCGGAAGTTGTCCTAGATATGGCCAAAAATATGGAGCAAAAGGAGCACCAATTCCTCCAAAGTAGCCTGTCGATAACCAAAGAATGGCAACAGTGACCATAACTCCTCCAATTCCAAACAATTGGGAATAATATCCACTATTCCAGAGCCCTTGGTTGCTCTCAAACGCTAGCAAACCCATCATCATTTGACGAGCAGGTGTCTTATCTTGGTATTATTTCTGAAATAAAGAATAAACAACCAAAATGAGATCCCAGAGTTGACGGAATTGTGACATGAAAGGGTAGCCATATACATAGAGATGGAAAACGTGTCATTGTCCAACCAATGAGAATTCATCCTAATTTCTTTATTATTTTAAACAAAAGAAAGTGGCTGGGTAGAAGGAAAGAGCGTATTTTTTTCAATAATTTATTATGAAAGGTTTGACGGAAATTAGACGCATAAGCAGAAGAAATAGCTACATTTACTAAATGTGATTAGCTACCAAGTCATGCTGAACAAATCCTAACAACCAGATATATTTCAGAAAGCTACATACGAGCAAAAAAAATGTTGGGACTTGGGAATATATTATATTGCGTTTGCAAGAAGACACATAACGACAACCAATGGAGCCAAATAATGCAAGCGGATTGCATAAGCTGTGTTCTTTCTACCTTTCCCCATCGGGTCATCTCAGAACAACAACTTCGATATACAAAACACAATGAAATGTTCTTCTATCACCAGCCATCACAAATCAAATAAAATAACCATTGGAACAAGCGAAGTAAAGGAAATCTAGCGACAAAAGGATCTATGATCCACCATTCCAAAGTGGCAACAAATTTGTTTTACGTTCTATGCTGTAGAATAGTTTAGGCAAATAACTAGTACCAAAAACAAACAAAACAAAACCAAAGAAGAATTTGATTCTGATTGCTTACGCCAAAACTCAAACTTTTTTAGCGGCAGTCAACCCTGAGCAACTAAGCAGCGAACCAGAATCTAAAGGAGTGTGGCGATCCACCAAACAAAACAAGCACAAAATTTGAGACACATAGTACGAATCCCCAACCAAATGCCGTCATCGTCCCATCCACCAGCGATCCAATGAAACACAAACCACCAACCTAATCTATCTATCGAATATCGAAGAGAATCAAATGCAATTTGCAGAGGGAGAGAGAACAAATTCCGCGTGATTTCGTGAAGAACAAGGCGCGAGATTCAATGAAGCGACGCCCCTCCCCCCAAAAAAAATCAACGAAAAAAATCACGGATTCTCCATCCGTTCGAACAATGCAAAGCGGCGACGGAACAGAACGGCGGGACGAGCTCAGGAGACGGGTGGGAGGAGGATCGAGAGACGGACCGAGATCGGGCGGGGGGGCGGTATGGTACGGCGGCGAGATTCCCGCGGGATGGCCTCCTTCAGGGGAGGGGGAATGGGTGGCGGCGAGCGCGGATCTCGCGCCGGATTCCGGCAGAGGCGGCGGCGGCGGCGGCGGCGGAAGATCTGCCACGAGGTTCGAGCGCTCGCTCGCCCTCTCCTCTCTCTCTCTCTCCTCTCCCCTCCCCTTTGTCTTCCTCCTTTCGGCGTGTGCGTGCGTGCGTGGCCTCCTCGTTTTGGGGGGAGAGCTCGCCGACGAGCAGTCTTGCAATTGGGGGCGTGGCCTCCTCTCTCTCTCTCTCTCTCTCCACCAACTGCTTTCCTACAGGGACTCAGGGTCAGGGTCCCGCACGGGGCTAGGAGATAACTTTGCAACTACACCCCTGCACTTCTGTTGTCCTTCATCCGTACCCCTCGATGGATATCAGGCGATTGATTTTAAAGATTTGTAGCAGTAGTAGACTAGTGGTAAATACTTTTATGAGTGAATTGTACTTATGCCATCTTTTATTGTAAGTGTTTTATTTTGGATTATCTTTTGTTTATTTTTTTTACTTTAAACTAGTAATTTTATCTTTATTGTAATTTCAATCAACTAAAACCACTTGTTGATTGAGTATATCGGTTTCGGCATAACGGTAAACTCCTTGATCTATGCGTATGCTATGTGTTTGTCAGACGAGAAGCTAGAAATGGCTAGAGAATAGACTTAAAAGGTAGTGTTTTATTCGGCTTCTTCACCTAGCTTATAAGCCACACACAAAACGAGAAACATCATTAGTGCATGATTAATTAAGTATTAACTATTAGAAACTTAAAAAATAGATCTATTTGATTTTTTAGAGATACTTTTATATAGAAAATTTTTATAAAAAATATACCATTTTACGTTTTGAGAAGCATATTAACAAAAACCGAAACATAAGCCACAAACCAAAAGGAACACTACCTAGAGTATAAAGTGCAACAAATATAAGTTAACTAGTCTAGAGTGAAAAAATAGAAAAAATATGGGTGAAATGTCGGCAATAAAAGGTAGCTCAAGCTATAATTCGCTATTATATGGTAACTTTTTTAAACTCATCTCGTCGACTTAAAAGATAATGGGGCTCTACTTTAGACTGACTGTAGTGGTAGTAATGGTATGAGCTCAAGTATAGCCTGCTAAACTCAATAGAAGATGAACTTTAGTGACGCCAAGAATGCAAGATTGAGTGACATATTTGAAGTTTGAGGTGTCTGTGGTGAGATTGAGCGAGAGCAGCTTATACTAGCTCGAGAACAAACTAGAGACACAAAGAAAGAGAAAAAAAATAGGGTTGACATGAATATTAGTCTTCCACGAGATTCAGCGGAACATTTTACTTTTCAACTTTGTTTGCTTTCTTCCAATCAAAACACACCAACACGTCCAAATCATCAAGTCTTTATTTAATTTTTGTTGTGATACCCTCCTTACTACTTACCAAATGGGGCCTAAGGCATAATATTACGTAGCACTGTTAGCCTATGGTGGAGATTTATGGATCTACCTAACATATTTATGTAAGATTCAATCCTTTTATGACAGAATGGTTATGTGATGAAGCAAAAACTAAGTAAAGGTTTAATCTATAACTGATATCAGCTTAACAAGAACATAAAACTTCCATCCAATAGTCCAACAACTACATCACCGAAAGAAAAGACTTCCAACCAAACAGGCTAGTACCTAGTAGTATTGAATTGGAGTAGGTTATATCAAATTTTCAATAACAACAAATTACAGGGATGTAGATGCAAAAAGTTCGCTACGGGACGAAATTACAGAAGAGGAGCAGAGCAGAGCCAGACGAAGCGATATTTGCGAGGGGGAGGCAGCATGCGGGGGCCCACTGCCAGTCTGCACGTCGCGTTGGCCTCATGCCACTGCCGCGTGGGCCCCTGCGAGCCCGACACGAGGGTGTGGGACCCGCTGCTTTGACCGCGAGATGGAAAGTGATTAAGTGAGAAACAGGAGAAAAGGTTTGATTAGCAACGAAGGAAGGAAAAGGAGGACGAGTATACGTGAAGGACTGCGACTTATACTTGGCATGTATTCCAGAACGGTATACTACCTCAATTCGTAGAAAAATGTAACGTGCCTGATGCAGCTGGTTGTTGCCTTTCTTTACCCTGGTGAAATTAATTAATTTTGGTATGTAGTTAACGACTAGTAAAACTTTGTGAACGTCTGATCATCTTTGGCAGGGGTAGCAGATAGAGACCGCTAGCTGGACATTCAACTATTTGCTATTATCTCTCTCCCAAAATACAAGGAGATCGTCGAGTATCAGAATACTTTATATTTTAGGAACATACGTGGTACTCTTAGTAGATCTATTTATAGATCTATTTAATCCCTCTCAGAACATACTCTCCTACAAAATGGTAAATCCTTTGTCACTCACCCCTATGGTGAAAAAAAGTCAAATATCCCGCTAATTGGGTGTTGGCCCAAAAACGTGTCGTGCTGCACACGTGAGCATCTTATATGCAACTCCTAACTAGGACATCCTCTAACACCGTAGAGATGAGAGGCGATGAGCAATTGGAGGTGAATAGACGTGGGATATAGGAAGAAAGAATGGATGGAGATGTAGAACATAGAGAATAAGGGTAATAGATTGATTTTAACGATTGATTGATTCTTTTTTTAATAGGTCTTGGCTCCGTATATTTATAGGAGGGGTGGTCTTGCGTCTACTAGGCTTTCTTCACGTCCTATTAGGCTTAAAGATCACTTAGGACTCGAAAAACCCCAGCTTTAAGCAAGGAAACACGAGAAATATCAAAACTGGATTCGGACTCAGGGCTGAAGGTCAGACCATCCGAACATCTGAGGCTAACCCGCCATTATGCCGTCGGTCAAACCGGCCTTGTACAGAATGTTTAGATCTCTTCTAGTCGGACCACTTAGATACCTGCGGTCAGACCAACCTTGGCGTAAAGGCTTTAATCTTTTTTAAATTTGGCTTGAATTTTCTATAAATTCAAACTAGTGCCAAATTTGAGTGTCAACATATGCTTCCTACCTTTTTGGCAAACTTGTGATTCAAAAAACACTAAGTACAGGGTTAATTAATGATGATATTCACCAATACCGGGCATGAACGCCTCTAAGGCTATATGTTTAGTAGTGATATAATAATTTTACATGAAGAGGCCACCTTTTTTTCATATATTATTGTGCTTTGCTTTGGGCTCCACTCTTATTTCACTATTTTCTTACGTTAACTCCTTTGTGACTGATTCTTTTGTCTCGACCGGCTATGAGATGAGGGCGGTTGATTATTCAAAATCAATCGTTGAGGTAATGCCCATAATGAACAATAATATTGCATATAAATAGGCTTCATCCACATATAATTGAAACTCTATGGTCTATACCAAGGATAAAACCATAAAAAAGAAGAAGGATAATGCCGAAAATCTGTCTTTGTTCGTCTCCCATCTTTCTTGGCAGGTGATCTCTATCTCTTTGGTCGCTTGTCATCTTTTAGAACCTTCGGCTTGTCGTCTTGCCCCTTGAGCATTGATGTCTTCAATGTGATCTCCTCCTCGCCATTGGGGTTCTTGTTCTCATTGCAACTCAATGGTGTTTACAGAAAAAGGGAGCTCATCTACTAGTATTTTCGTAAATGTCAACCGTATTTCATGAATGGCTGATTGAACTTGTCTATGGAATACATTGCACTTATTGGTGACATGAGAATAAGAATTGTTTCACTTACAATATGCTCGTCACTTTAATTCCTCTGGCAGCGGTATGACATGGTCTTGCGACAATTTGATTTGTTTATTTTTTAATAAATAGTCAAATATCCTATTGCATTTGGCCACATCAAATGTGATTTTTACTTCCTCATACTGATACTTATAACCAATTGGCATGAGAGCGGAGCAAACGAATGGTTTAGACTTAAAAAACCAAGCCCATTCGGCTGTATACGCTTCAAATGTCTTATCGTCCAAAGATTCAATCTCATAATCAACTATATTAACATGGGGATGATCAGACTTAACCTTTTGGGAGACTTTGGCTTCTGTAGCTCAACTTTCTTGAGCCAGAACTTTTTGAAGTAATTGGCTTACATCTAAAAAACTATGACCATCTAGTTTTTCTTTTAAGTATTCAAGCAAACCAGAGTAAGCCAAATCAGCCAAATTTTTATTAGAAAAAGTTAAACTACAACACCGGTTTCTTATGTCTTTGAATCTTCTAATAGACTAATTATGCTTTTGTTTAACTGATGTTAAGTGCGACAAATTTAACTCGGTTTCACCAGTAAAGAAGTAATCATGAAATTTTTGTTCTAATTGAGACCAATCATGAATAAAATTTGTGTGATATAAACAAAGTAAATGTAGCACCAAATAAAGACAATGGAAAAGGTCTAAGTTTTAAAACATTACTAGTACTAGCTTCCCCACATTGCACGATAAATTGACTAATATGCTCTAAAATAGATTGGCTATCTTCTTCAGTGAATTTGATAAAATCAATCACTCTAAACCCCTGAGGATATGGAATATTATCATAGGAACCAGGATAGGGCTTCTGATATGTGCGCTTTTTAACCCTAGTATTTATATCGAAGGCATTTTTGAAATCTTCAGCAACCCATCTTCAAGGCTTTTGGGTTGTGGTTGTGCGCCATTGACTAAAGGATTTAGCAAGATTCCATGTTGATTAGTAGAATTTTGAGGTGCCACAATAGGAGGAATAGGGGCAACAACGGTATAAGACATTAAAGCTTGTCCTAGAACATAGCTACTGGCCATAGGATAACTAGGAATGGCCGATGTAGAAACTGATCCCAAAAAATTCATCGGGGGCGTTCTGACCGGCGATGCCCCCCCTTCCCGGTCGGACAGACCGCTGTCTCCGGTCTGACTTGCAACGTAGCGCTGGTCCAACCGGCCGCTACCCCTAGTTGGACCGACAGTGTTATACCGGTCTGACCGGTGTACAGTGATGCAGTGGTGAATCTTGGATCTACTGTATTGAGAGGACTATAGGTATTTTTCATTAACCAATCTTGTTGTACAGGTATTTTTGTATATTAAAATTCGATAGAATACCATACATGGGATCACTATTATATGAAATAGATGCACCACCTAACAGTCGGCTATCTAGCCGATTATGTAGTTCATTCATGAAAGCATTTAAGGTTTTCTCAAAGGTAGTACTAAAAGATGTAAACCGATTATTTAAACTAACAATAACAACACCATCTACTATTTGAGAAACTTCAGATGCACGAATAGAGGTATTGTTAGAATCGGCTGTTACCTTAGATTTATTGTTGACGGGCAACATAAATTCCTTTTGCTTCATGACACCTTGCCTTGTCTTCTAGTAGTATGAAGCCATCTTTCTCCGTAGATCTTTAATTTGAGCCTCGAACGCCTGACGATCAGCTTCTGACAGCTCTCTATATTCCGCCGCTCTGATGTTGTCTTGATCCAGCTTGGTGTGAGAGCCCATGGTAAAGAAGTAGAATTTTGGTTGTAACAACAGCAATCGTTCTCTAGCGGAGTCACCAAAAAGTGTGTTAGCGCAAAAACCTATCGCGCCACATACTTGAGCACCTTGTATGCAACCCCCAACGACACCTAGAGACGCGCCACCACAGGAGGGTAGATGCCACCGAACGATCACTCGGGCGGGACCCTACTAGGGTGGATGCGCGCTAGTTCATGCTAGACTCGGCATGCCAGCTAGGATGTCCTCTAACACCATAGAAACAAGAGACGACGAGCAATTGGGGGATTGGATGTGAGTAGACATGGGATATATGAAGAAAGAAGGAGAGAGATATAGAACATAGAGGGTAGGGTAATAGATTGATTTTGACGATTGATTGGTTCTTTTTTCAATTGGTTTTGGTCCTCTATATTTATAGAAGAGGTGGTCTTGTGTCTATAGAGTCTTCTCCATATCATATTAGGCTTAAAGATCAATTAGGACTTAAAAACCCCGGCTTTAAGCAAGGAAACACGAGAAATAGCAAAACTGGATTCGGACTTAGGGATGAAGGTCAGACCGTCCGAACACCTGCGGTTGGACTGGCCTTGTACAGAAGGTTCGGGTCCCTTCCGGTCAGACCACTCGGACACCTGCGGTCGGACTAGGCTTGGCATGAAGGCTTCGATCTTTTTTAAATTTTGTCTTGAATTTGCTATAAATCTAAACTAGTGCCAAATTTGGTTGTCAGCACTGGACATTAACTAATACTAATTAAATACCCATGCATTACGGTAGACAAGAAATATTAGAAAATTTTTGTTGTATCATCCTCCTAAAGCCACTTGAGAAATATTAGAAAATTTTGTTATATCATCCTCCTAAAGCCACTTGTATTTGGCACGAATTTCGTTGCAAACAATGAGAAGTTAGATGTAAATTCCACAAGAGTTCGTCTGATCAAAACAGGACCTCTGTGGCTCTGCCTATAGCCTTTTCAGGCAAAAACTGCTCGGAATCCGCTCACATGTGGGAGAAGTGTGTAAGGATTCTCACAGATCACACAAGTCATAGATGACTTGTTGGCGAAGTGAACAGTGCTACTAACCAAAGCCATGGTTGCGCAAATGGCATGACCATCTTCTCCAATACTCTTCCAACACCCTTTTCCTTTTCGAAAGGCTTTCTGTTGATGTATACAGGGTTATTAGCGTGTTGATTTGTTCTTCAGTTGTTATACATGCCTGCGATAACCCAAACAAATCATGCGCTGCCAACGTGATGAAACCACACGAATACTTGGCCTTGGCACCGTACGTACGTTCGGTTTGGATGATCTCAGCCGGATTATCAACTGCATTTTCTGCGCCACGCTTTCAAAAACATAAATTTCCAAAAACTTTTTTCATTAGCATTGCTTAGAAAACTTCTTTCAATACATTTGTTAGTTTATAATATACGATATTTAATTTATTTCTATAAAGGATACATCATCCATCACCTATAGTCCGCTTCTTTGTAAGCCACCCTAAGAGAACAGGACAGCCAAGGGCCTCCCCTTAGAGCATTTTTTGGCCTGCATCATGCAAGTCAAAAACACATGAACAAAGTAACAAAAAACAGTAGTTTTTGTGTATATAACTTTTACACTTCTATTTCTTGTGGTCCAAAAGCAAGTTAAATGAGGAAAACGAAAAAAAAAACATAAACTAGCAAACTAATTCCAGAATTTAATTCTGTGATTTATTTAAAATTGGGAGCAGCTCATCAGCCGAAGCTGAGACGTCTGAGTACCCGAGACTACGGCAGAAACAAAAAAGAAGAAACACCTATTAATCAAACGTTTTTAAAAAATAAATTCATTAATACATATATTTATGATTGAGTTATATAAATTTGTAACTAAACTTACACGTGATCGATAAGTTAGATGCAGTTGCATATAATTATGACTGAGTTACATAAATTTATAACTAAATCTACGCGTGATTGATTGATAATAACAACTACAACAAGTTAAAAGTAACTACAATAAATTAAAAGTATAACTTGAAATTCGCTTTCTTCATCCTAAATCTCAAAATTTTATCCGCCAGCCAGTTGTTTGACAGAATTAAAAAATTCAATAGTTTGATTAATAGCAAATCTGTAAAAAAAAATGACAGTAATCGTGTAACTTGCTGTTATTCCATTCACATCAGGTCGCGCCCGAGAGAGACATGAAACATTACAAATGGATACCCACGTGCTGCACATGAGGCTGCGAGTTAGTAGCGTCTTTGCGAATAAATAAAGTTAACCAAACACGCGCCCAGCCGACGCCCTGGTGTGATGATGGGGACCCCCCCCCCCAAATCGATGCAAAAATTCGCGATGCAAACAAAAGACACGCATCCAATTCCTCCACTTAAAAAAAATCTAATCGAACTTCTCTTTTGGAGGTGAAATATTTTACTCCGGTGACTAATGCCAACAAATTTTCCACACGCTAAATCAGTAAATCAATGGAAAAAATCAAGTTCATATGCGTTGTGAAAGAAACATTTGATTCCATCATGCATGCTACCAAGTTACAAACAACCAATACAAGTGTTTCCTCCTGGGATCATCAGGACTACGAGGTGTACTCAAATGGCTGGGGAGGCAGGGGCTCCTCGTCAACGGCCATGGCGGCCGCGCCTGAGCCTTGCTGGCCAGCGGCGGCGTTTGTCGCCTGAGTTGCCGGGGCGTCAGTGAGGACTAGTTCCTCTGTCTCGGTGGGCTTGAGGTCCCGTAAGAGGACGAATCCAGAGGGCGCCAGCTTCACAGGGTCGTACCTGCCACCCTCCAGAAATTTTATGAACTTCTCCTGGGCTGGGACAACGCGGGCCGGGTTTGTCAGGATCTGGAAGGTCGGTTCAGGTTCAGGGGCCTTCTTCTCTGCAGCACCATCAACCTAAATTCATGGATAGAGACATGTGAGAATATGTGATAATGTCACGAGTAATTTGGAGACAACATAAGATGTTATTGTGTAGCAAATACATGAACAATCAGAAAGCAGCTCCTACCTGAATCGAAGTAGAAGCATCTTCACTTGGTGGTGCTTCTGCTTTCTCCTGAGCTTTGCTCTCCGCTTCCTTCTTTGCCCTAGATTTTGCCTTGGCATATGTTGATAAGATGGCCGTAGGCAGCTTAACTGAAGCAGTCGTGGTTTGTTGGGTTGTCGGCTTTGGGTAATCGAAGTGTGACGGTTTAGTGTTTGACAGGAACTCAAACTTCGGCACTTTCAGGTCAGAGTTGAGGCCGATGAAAGCCGTGGGAGAGAAGGCCAGGCTGATGAAATAGGTGAGCGGGTACCAATACCAGAACTGGGTGAAGACAGCAAGGCCAACAACAGCAGTGAGCTTGTCATGCTTTGACCTCGACTGAAGCCTGATGGTAACGTTCCTACCACCAGCATCAAGGATACCAGTAGCCAGTATGGCACCCATTTTGCTCATGGTGTCCTCATGCTTGTCGAGAATGATCTTTTCCAACTGACGCCTGAATGTTCCAACACGAGAGTCATATGATTCATTAGTTTGGATCATGACCATTGACATTGCAATGAGAGCACCTTGTCGTACGAAGTCAACAACATCAGATGTAAGAGGCTCCAACAAGGAGATGGCATCACTTAATCCTGATCCTGCACAGGATATTCCAACAGCTAAAGCTGCACCATAACGGACATGCGGATTATATGATTCAGAAAGCAGCGACACAATCCTCGGAGTCTGCATTGACAACAATTTTAGGGAAGTCAGATTCAAATTAAGTGACTTAAAATCAAACGAGAATTTTAACAAAAAAAATTGATAAGGCAAAACTAACCTGCTCAGGCTCATTGTACAGGACAAAGCCAAGAGCCAATACTGCAGTCCTCCGGACATCATCGCTCACATCCGACACCGCAAAATGAAGAAGCTGGTGGATAGCTTTGTTATTTGCAGTTCCCCTGTATGCTAGAGCTAATGCGTACATACCACCATAACGGAGTATGGGATCTTGATCTCTAGTCATTTGTTCAATCAAGGTGTCAGCTTCCTCTTCCCTGCCATAAACTGTGAGTGCAATTCCAAGTGACAAACCCCTGGAGAAAAGAGGGAGACGGTGTATCAGAACGTGATATTTATTGTCTTGAGAAACAAATTTCTAGTAATAGATTACAGTAAGAACTTGCTTGCCAAAAAGTTAAAAAATTAGTCACCTGATAATTTTCTCGTGCTGTGTGTCATGTGCATAGGCAAGCATCTCTCCAGCTTTCTCACTGGCTGTTCCAACCATAAGCAAGCCCATGCCAATGCCAGCAGCCTCGCCAGCCACAGCACTGTCAGTGTAAAGAATATTCTTCACGTCCTCAAATATTTCCTCGTCAGCTGTGCCTAGAGCTGCAAGTCCAAGTCCCAGACAAGCACCATGCTGAACGACCTGTATAATAATGTTTGGAAGTTTAGATATCTTCTTTATGATAGGATTGTCTAAAGAAAATAAGGGATCATGGCCCTGAAAAAATACCTCAGAACTAGTGTTGCGAAGACTCTCACGAAGAAATTGTTTGATTCCTTCACCATGGTTAGCATGGATCAGACCTAGAGCATAAAGGGCACCACCTTCAGAATATGGACTACCACCACTTGCAGCACCACTCTGAGGAAGGTATGGGGCCATTAAAGCTCTGCCTTGTGTGAGATGGCCTCTATGAATGACACCTAATCCAGCAGTTGCACTGAACTTAGCCCAGTTGGTTGCCCTACTTAGCCATTCCTGTACCACATGATTACGTATGCACACAAATATCAGAAAGTGAGAAAATACAGTGAGTAGAGAACTGCTTTAACAAGTAGGTAAACTATGGATGTACCAAGTTTTCTCTTAGGAAGGTATCAACTGTTGTTCCTGCATGCATGATTGCATTGGAACATATAGTTGCACTATGGCAAACACTATTCCTCATTTCCAAAGCTTGCTTTATGGTCTTCAAAATCAAAAGATCAGACCTGTCAAATCAATTAGCAAAATCAACATAAGATTCAAAACTTAAATACATGATCAGCTGTAATAATTTTGTCAGATATTATCACATTACCTATTATGGCTATATAAAAACTGCAACGTCAACTGAATAGACGTCTCCCCTGACAGTATCCCCTTAATTTTTGTCAGCCTATCAGCATGCGCTACTTCATTTGGATCTACAGTGTGCGCATTTCCATTTGGTGTGATAACATTATCCGTCATTTGGGCATCTGCAGATGGTTCTGTACCAGCAGTTTGATCACTAGGTAAAGTCTGGGCAGAAGTCTGCAAACTCAGCGTGTCAAGGTGATTTTTCACATTCAGGAGGAAAGCTTGATTTTCATTTTCAAAAAGATCAAAAGCAATTTGGAATGCAAGGAGAGTATCATCCTGTAGAGCAAAAGCACATATTAGGGCAAAAAACACACTAAGCAGCAATTAAACAGCTAACAGAAAGCACAATATATTTTCAACATACCTTGCTTCCAGAAAGCAGCTTGCCCAAGATATTCCCAACAGTTTCAGGGTCACCCAAGAACATAAGGCACTGGCAAATGCTTAAGTAATCTGGATTTGGCAGTGTCTGGTATATTTTTACAAGACATCGAAGAATCTGTATAAATCAAACAGAAGTTCTTAGTAATAATATGCCATTCCCAAATTTATGTACAATACTACCAATAAGAAATCTAAGAGATAGCTACAATTTAAATCTGCCATGACAAGACCTTACGTCCTTACCTCACAGCGATATTCACGATGACTAACATATTGATGAGATAGATTGATGCAATAAGCTAGAGCTCCATTAAGATTATCACATTGTGATATAGCTTCTTCCAGCTTATCAAGTCTCTTGCATTCAACAGACATACCCATGGCCTGTTGATATTTGCCATCAAAGATGCACCTGAATGAAAATATTGAGATGAGAACTGTATTTTACTGAAAGAAAATATTGAGACGAGAATATAAATTAGCTACTAAATGATGGAGGATTCTATCATACTTGTCCAGCATTCTCTCCACAATGGCCTCCAATCTTGGATCCATCATTCCTTCTTCCGCTGTAGCTTTCAAGGAAGCTGATCTGATGCTGGCATATTCATCTAACGCTTTTGCTGAAAAAAGGAACAAACAAATGTTAAAACTATGTCAATATTGTTTCTTTGAAAGATGCAAATCAGAAGATGGTAATGAATTTAGTCAATTCCACACCTAACAGTGTTTGAGTATAATCTGAACCATCAGAGAGATCAAATAGTGGTCCAGCACCAAGTGCGTACGACAGAGAATCATCTAATTCACCAAGGTAGTAAAACACCTTGGAAACAACCAATGCTGCCAGCCGTCTCTGGTCGAATTCCTCATCTTCATATAAGCTCTCACTATAAGAAGTAATATTACAAAATAAGTAACCAAAAAACACGATCTCAAAGCAGAGAAGAAAGTCAGAAAGCTCTCATACAAAAATCAATATCTTTTGCAACTAGTTAACAAGATTACGGCTTAATAGATTAGTCCTATAAAAGATTGAGTTCTATCAAGTTATTAAGTACCAACGAAGAGCATAATTTCCAGAAACTAAAATACCAAATTGCAACTGCCAAAACATTTAATGGACATGTCTCTTCCAATGTAGATAGCTCCCATTAAATCCATGAACAAATCATAAACAAGAAACAAGGCGACACTTGTTTTAGCTCAGTGTTTTTACTTGACAGGACAGGCGCTAAAGATCAAACAAAATGTCCTGCCACAGTCTTGCAATTCAGACATTTAAAAGTCAGGATTTGCATATTTCCTCAAACGCAACTATAAAACAGAACAAAAAGGTCTCAAGGTAGGCTCCATCCTGCAGGAACGTTCAAATTAAAATTATGCTTCAATATCTTTAACCCTTCAAACAAAAGCCTGGGCAATCGGAGCCTAAACACAAATTAGTTTAAAAAACTTATTTTTTTTCGGCCACAGCACTCCTCAAATAGATGAACCAGTTTGAGTTATCGTCTCTACAAAATCTAGGTTTCCTACTACCAGTGACACTAACCGTCCAATATAATCCCCTCCAAAATCTCCAGCCTAACAGACCAGAGCTAGGGTTCATACAAAAACCGCCAGATCGAATATAACCAGGCTAAACGATAGTAATCAATGAATCCCCTCACCGCCGCTTCCTAGCCGAACGTCCCATCCAAAACACATAGTGCATCAAACCAAGCCCCCCCACTCCACGAAACGAATCTCGACGCCGCATCGGGCGCAGGGGCGGCGGCGGAAACTAGAGCTAAAGGTGAGGGGGGTGCGGCGCCAGGTAGGGGAGCACTCACATGGCGGGGACGCTGGTGGAGATCTCAGGCCAGAAGACGTGGACGAGGGAGTTGAGGTTGGCGAGCGCGTGCAGCTTGAGCTCCGCCGCCGGCTCCTGCAGCATCGCCAGCAGCCCGCTCGCCGAGCTCACCATCACCGCCGCCGCCGCCATCTTCCGCGCCGCTGCTCCTCCTCCTCTTCGTCTTCCTCCGCTGCCGCGGCCGCTGGATTCGATGCCGGGGTGGGGGCTCGGTTTGATTCGTCGGGGGCGTTTGCGTTTGCGTTTGCGTTTGCTTGGAGGGGAAGAAGGTGGGGAGGAGGAGCGTACATATAATAATAATAATAAGTGAAATCTGTGTGGGCGTATTAGCGTATAGGAGCGGAAGCCGGGTAGGACACCGGTGTTTTAGCCTTTTAGGGCGTATCGGAGTATGTTTACGTGTATTTCTCCTATTGGAATTTGGAAACGGCTCATCGAATTGGCATCGGGTACAGCGTATTTCTGTATTGATGCATACTCTGGCCTTGGCCGCCTCCACAACAGAACAAGAGTCCCATGGACTTTTACCAAAAAAAGAGGTCTATATTACCTCTGTTTGCTATATCATATGTACTACGATTTTACTCTCTCAACCGCAAGTGTATGTGTGTGTGTATATATATATATAATTTAAAATAAATATTAAATTGATAAGGTATTATCAATCATTTGGACATGACCAGTGACCAGTGAGCTAATTTGTAGGCTAATAATATCCCTAATAATAAAAGCTAATGTATAGGCTAATAATGTCCCTGATAATGAAAGATTGAAAAATGTCTCTCACAGAAGTCTTGCTTTCGGCGGAGTGACATAAAGAAAAGTGAAGAATCTTGCTTTCGGTGAAAAAGTGAATAAAGAACGCCCGTGAATAAAGAAAGGAAAAAGCAACAGCATGAAAGTGGCGTACTCGTGAAGCCACGGTGCTGTGAAGATAAGCACGAAGTCTCTGACGAGCCTCCCTCCCAGAGTATCTATAAAATGAGAGGTCTACCCAGTGAGAGAAGACACATCGAAGAAAAAAGATTTCCTCCGAGCAGAGCTCACATCCACTCTTTAGCCTTAGTAGTAGTAGCTTGATAAGAAGATACCTTGCAAGTATATAAAAGCAAGGGGTGTAAAATATATTAGTGTAAGGTAAGCTAGCTAAGCTTGTTCGTATCATCCTTCGGGGTTCCCGAAAGGGAAAACCATATGTAAACTTATTTGTTTAATTATGAAGTAGTTTTCTTTACGTTTATCTGTCTGTTTATTTCTGGAAGAGTGTTTATGCTAGGGACCCTATAGAAGAAATCTCTTCGATAGTTCTCGTTTATAGCCTGCATCTCGTATAGGCATCAGGAGAACCATTATCGATAGAGAAGTGTTCCCTTCGGGTGGAACTGCCTAGGGAGAAGATAAACTCTCTGTCAGAAAAAATATGACTAAGGATAACTAAGAAAGTTACTTCTAAAAACAAATAGGTGATAAATATGATGAGTACCGAGTAGGATAACACAAACTAATTGTATTACACCCGGCTGTACCAGTGGTTTTGCCAGCCATAAAAGATCCTAAGAATTTGAAAGTAAGTATCTAAAAACGATTTATGAACAGTAAAATTAATTGTGAACAGTAACCTGATTGCTGTGAACAGTAAAACTAATATACTTATTTTCAAAACTGGTAATTGCATCTTTTAGTTGGATTATCTTGACAGTATTTCTGTCTTTTAATGTTATTAATTGTTCTTTGAATTTAGTGTTCTGTGAAGCCTTTATTTCAGGTAGAGTCTTACTTTCACAATTATTTTTTAAATCTTCTAATTCCGCTTCTAATTTGTTTATTCTATTTTCTAAAATTCGTACTCTGTTGAAGAGTTTTCTATCATCTGATTCTAATTCTACCTCTTTTCTCCATTTTTGTTTGTTTATTCTTATACATTCAGCACATGCTTATTTTAGACATATACTACAGGTTACTCTATTATCTTGACTCGGATAATAAATACAAAAGGCGCATTTAATATTGTAATCACCTTTTCCTGTGATCCAATCATATTCACAACTTAATTGATCCATCATTTCAATTTTTATTCCTGCTAGTTCGTCAATTAAATCTACTTCTTCCTCATTAGACTCATATTCTTCATTAGTATTTTCGATTTCATCTGTTTCTATGATAGAATATACAGAATCATCATCCTTTATTTCATCGTCGCATACTAATATATTTTCATTTACACTATCTATAATTAGTACTCGCTCTTGTTCTTCATACTTACTCGAGTATCTTTTTTGGTCTTTGTTGGGATATGTTTTACTTAAGTGATCAGGAGAATTACATATGAAACATCTGCATGTCCTATCATATATTTTCTTAGGATTATATCTTCTCACATTTCTTTTATGTAAGAATGGGGCTCTATTATCTGATTTTCTTAGAAAGTACCTTCTTTTTGTTCTAATATTATTACTATTTCTATTTTGAAATTTATTATTTCTTTTAACTCTAGGCTTATCTTTCCCATATAACAAAGGTATCTGAACTATGTTGTTGTAAAAATTATAGTCAGAGTATTTCATAGATCTTTGAGCTTGTATTCCTATACATATTTTTCTTAGCTGTTTAAACACAAAGGTTATTGCTTGTGAGATGTTAATTTTGGCTCCTTCAGTTTCCTTTTTGTATTCTTAAAAAATCATGCTTCCTAATGGGTCAGGTACTTTATTGAAATATCGTTCAACTATGCCTCTGTTATATCCTTGCTTAGCAATCGTTGCGTTATATAAATAATGTTGGGAGAATTCTTTTATGCCTTTCCAGCTTATTAATGTTAATTTCTCTATTTCCTTTAATTTTTCATTCTGTAGGGTTGTATACCCTAATTCTGGATCTTCAGCTATAATAATGTTAGATATCACATTTGCAAAGTTATGATGATTGCTACCAGCTCTTTTTAGTTCTTCATAATTATTAGGATTCTTTTTAATCTATTGTTCCTATAGAACCTTGGCAGATTCACCTAAGAATGTTTCTGAGTAAGTTATCATATCTTCTACCTTGTTTCCTATATTATGCTGGTTTTGTATATATTTTTAAACTATTAACCCTTTCTAGATGCTAATAATGTTTGCCCAATCAATAGGGTCATGTGTGACTAAATTTAATATAGCACCATCACTCTTTTGATTTTGAAACTTTACTGATCTCTCAAATTCTGTTCTCTTAGTACCCATATGTTTATATTGTCTAGGGATGTAATTATATGAATATTCTTCTCTTTCTGGAGACCATTTGCCTGTTGCCTTTATTGATCTCTCTCTTTCTCCTTCATTTTTTACAGAGCCCTCATCATATCTTTTTCTCTTTCCTGTTCCTAAGTCTACTTCCATAGCTTCCATTGCATTGTCTAAATTTTGTAGACCTATATCGTCTAAAGAGTTTATAAAATCATTATATTGCTCTGAACCATCTTCTATTTCTTCTATATTTCCTCTTTCTTGTACTAGTCTCATTTCTTCTTCATAGCTTTCTAAAAGCAACCTCTCATTCTCTTCCCATTGCTCTTCTTCATTTAGTTCTTTTTCAACCCTTTGTTTTCCTTTATTATTATTTCTTTCTTTCAATTCTTTTTGTTCAATTTTACTATCTCGGATCATGGGGACTTTTACAACCATGTCTTTATCCTTTTTTGATTTCTTTAGCTAGCTAGTTCTCTATAAAAATAAAGTTCTTTATCCTTTATTTTAGGCCATTCACTCTTCATAGAGTTATTATATTCTATAGATATTTCTTTTAATTTATACTTGTCGGCGAAGTAGGACAGGGGGTCCCACATGCCCTGGGGACGCGTGGGTCTTCGGCCACGTGGATCCCCGGGGGGCACCCTTCCACCGGCCCCGGGCTCGTGCCCGGGGCGCTACCGCCTTCGGTCGCTGACGGCCCCGGGCTCGTGCCTGGGGCGCGACCGCCGACGGCCTCGGGCTCGTGCCCGGGGCACTATCACCATCGGCCCCGAGCACGCCCCCGGGGCATCGTATATATCAGCTCGGCCCCGGGTCCTCTTGGGCCTCGGGCCCGAGCCTTGCCTCCGGGCACAATTCACTGCCTGCCCGGGGCCCACATGTCGGTCCCCGGCAGGCTCTGGACCAACTACTCTGCCACGTGTGGGCGTCTCCCAATGGCCCCCCGTGGACACCCGACTGCTGTCAGAAACCTTTTGACTTCTGAGGGAAGAGTGTGCGCTGAAGTCAAGAAGAGTCAGAGACCCTTGACTTGGAGGCGTGCGCCATCACGTCTCCACGTTCCAGCCGTCCTCCGCAGCCGACCTACCCGGCGTGGACGCAGCAGGCGCCAGCAGGCGGACGTGCAAGACAAGACGGCGACAAGACTTTGACAAGACAGATCATACCTAGCTCTCTCACGTGCATCCGGCGTTGTGGACTCCCCTCATCTATAAAGGAGGATCCAAGCCACAGGCAGAGAGGGAGGAGGCCGAACCGGACAGAGCTTTCCCTGTCTTCTGCTCCCGTGCTCCTTCTCTAGCCCCTGTTCCTCTTCTCCGGCTCCGGCTGTGAGCTAGCTTACCTTGTAACTACCGTACTACATTCGTCCACCACAGATAGCATACACACAGGAGTAGGGTATTACGCTTCCGAGCGGCCCGAACCTGTATAAATCCTCGTGTCTCCTCCGAGCGTGCTGTTCATCGTCTTCTTCGCGTATCTTTCTTTTGCACCCAGACGCCGGCTTCGCCTGAGAACTACTCCCCTGGCCGAATCTCAAAAGGGGGGTCTCCCGACTCCCCGCCGTCGAGGTTTCATCCTCCGACAGCTGGCGCGCCAGGTAGGGGGAGTTTCCTTTTCAGGTGGTACGCCGGCGCCTCCAACACCAACGCACTCCATGGAGGAAGGCCATCGTCCGCGGGACTCCAACAATGGCCACGGCGACCTCCACGATTGGTTGGACCGGACGCAGGTTCAGGAGGACGCCCGGGTCACGATCGAGCGGCAGCGCGAGCGGCGCGCGAACGCTGCGCAAGTCCTGGGGCCCCGACCAGGGTCCTGAAGAAGATGGCAAGCTTTCACGTTCCGCGCTGCGGCGGAACAGGAGGAAGCGCCAGAAGGCCAAGGCGGCAGCCGAGAGCTACGCCATGGCGACTACGGGCAGCTCCCGGAGCTATGATGCCCGCGGAGGCGATGGTCGCAGCAAGCGGCGAAAGGCCGCACGCGCGCCGCCGCCGGGCAACAGCCCAGAAGTGGTGCCCTCTCCACCAGACGGACTGGCACGACATCACGGAGTGCCACGCCATCCAGCGCTCACCCGAGCGTACCGAGCCGGCCATAGTTCGGGGGTGTGCCCTACCACGACGCGGACCGGCACGACATCACGGAGTGCCGCGCCGTCCAGGGGATGGCCGAGCGTCTCAAGCCGGCCGCAGCCCGTGGGTGGTGCGCCTTCCACGACACGGACCGGCACGACATCACGGAGTGTCGTGCCGTCCAGCGCTTGGCCGAGCGCCTCGAGCCGGTCGAAGCCCGGAGGTGGTGCGCCGTCCACGAGACGGATTCGCATGACCTCGTGGAATGCCGCGCCGTCCAAAAGCTGGCCGAGCGCGTCAAGAAGCTCCGGCAGGAGCAGTAGCGGGCCCGAGCCCGACCGAGGCGGTTCGGATGATCCGAACCCTTGGCGGACGGTCCGAATCCTGCTCCCGAGCCGGAACAACTTCGACGGGGCACGAGTACCCGGACAGTACCGCCTCGGCAAGGGCGGACCCGGGGAACCCGTCCTAATACGGTACATATCCTTACCCGGCACTTGTCAATCAGCTTTTCAGTTAGGACCCTTGTCTGCCCGGTCGGAGCCTTTGGCCCCGGGCGCGTAGCTCGCCCCGGTCGGGAGCTCGGCTCCCGGGCGCGTACTTGCGTACTTAGCCCGGTGGGAGCTTAGCTCCCGGGCACATGCTCGCCCCGGTCGGAGCTCGGCTCCCGGGCGCGTACTTCGCCCCGGTCAGAGCTCGGCTCCCGGGCGCGTACTTGCGTACTTAGCCCGGTGGGAGCTTAGCTCCCGGGCACATGCTCGCCCCGGTCAGAGCTCGGCTCCCGGGCGCGTACTTGCGTACTTAGCCCGGTGGGAGCTTAGGCGCGTACTTCGCCCCGGTCAGAGCTCGGCTCCCGGGCGCGTACTTGCGTACTTAGCCCGGTGGGAGCTTCGCTCCCGGGCACATGCTCGCCCCGGTCGGAGCTTGGCTCCCGGGCGCGTACTTCGCCCCGGTCGGAGCTTAGCTCCCGGGTGCGTACTTAGCCCGGTGGGCCTTGACCCCCGGGTGCGTAGCTCGCCCCGGTCGGAGCTTGGCTCCCGGGCGCGCGTAACTGGCCCTGGTTGGAGCCCTTGGCTCCTGGGCGCCCAGGTACATAGGGAACGGCTGCTCGGACTCCATCGGATGCGATGGCAAGTCCGGGCGGTTCGTCCCGACCCAGTCCGGGGCCTCCGGGTCCCGGTGTGATAGTCCGGACCACGCCGCCCTGTCGAGCGCGAGTCCGGGCAGGCCGCTCCCGGTTGAGGACCTCCTCCCGGTGTCGAGAGCTCGCACCCTCGAAAGGGAAGCTGAGCCAAAACACTGCCCCTGACAGGCCAGAACTCGAGAGCGTCCTCGCTACCCTCGGTAGCGGGGCTCGTGCCCACTCCTCGCGCCGTGGCCTCAGGCCGTGACGCGCGAGTCGATGGTTGGGCGTGCACCAATGATATTCTGCAGGCAGCAAGCGCGGCGCTCGTCGTAGAGCACCCCTCGCCCAGGCGAATGCGCGCCTAGGAACATGGCGCCCGGAATGACCCTCACAGGGCGCGAGTACCCGGACAACATCGCCTCGGCATGGGCGTGTCCGGGGAAGTCGTCCCGACGTGGTCCATGTCCTTGCCCAGGCCTCCGTGCCCAGGCTCATGTCGACCATACACATCAAGTTGTATTTCAGTCCGGGGCCTTGGGTCCCGGGCACATATTTGAGCCGAGCTCGGATTCCGAAATCCGCGCCCCGGGTCCGACACCGAGGAGCCGAACCAGGGCGGCATCGCCAAGGCGAGTGCAAGCCTAGGAACGCGACACCCGGAATAGGGCGCGATAGCCCGGATAGCACCGCTCCGGCGAGAATGCGTCGGAAGGTGTCTGACATCCCATATTCAAGCCCGGGCCCCGGAACCCGGCTTATATCAAACGTATCCCAGTCCGGGGCCCCGGGTCCCGGACGTATATCCTTAGCGCTAGCCGGGGCCCCGGGGCCGAACACATACCGGACTCGGGCTCGCGAGGGAAGCTAGTCCGAGCTCCATCCCTAGGCATAACAAGTATCTTCGCAAATCCATCTGTATAAACATCCTGTAAGTTGGGTAAACCCGGGCCAGCGCTGGACTTCTCCGGAAACTCAGCGCTAGCCTGGGCCCCATGTATAATACACTTTACATAAGCAATATTTTTAATATTCTTCCCAGGTCTCGTTCCTTTCGTTGTTTTCCATGTGTTGCGTAGCATGGGATGGACAAGGGAACGGACCGGACGCTCTCACAGTTCACTATGCGTAGAGTAGACCTTTCCCGGCGGTCCCGGGGACGACTCATACCGCACAAGCTTAGCGCCCGGGGAGGCCCAGTTCTTCCTGGTGTACCGGGCCAAAGCCGTTCTGTCGCCAGAACTCTTCTTTGGCTCTCGAGTACGGCGCTACATCGACAAACATCAACCACGACAATATGCAGCTCGACAACCTCGACTTCCTCGAGGAACGAAGGTGGCGCGCTCCGCTCCGCGTCGCCCGTTACCAGCAAGCCTCAGCGCTACCTTGGCGTCAGGTTCGGGCCGATCACTTCAGGTTTGGGGTTCGAATCTCCGTCGTATCTTCGTACGGGCGGAATGAATCTTCCCCCGTGGGAAGCCCCTCCCTGGTGATCGGAACTTCCCAACCGGGCTTGGTAAGCCTGGGAGCATCTTCACAATATATCTGAAAGCACATCCTGTAAGTGCCTCTAACCTCAGCACTGATCGAGGCCGATGTGCATTCGCTTCCATAGTAATGCTTTTATTATCGTTTCCGGGCTCGTGCCCTTATCCTTTCTTTGTGTCGCGATCGTGGCGATCTCCCCCGGGGGCATAATCGGGTCGCGCCCATGCGGTGGCTGGGGTATTGCGCCTAAGCATCTGTTCCTTACCAGCGAGCTACCGTATCCCATCTGCTAAACCCCGGACATCGTCTAAGCCCGGCTTGCGGTGCCCCGCTCTGGTTGGCTTCGGGCTCGTTTTTTCCGCTGCTAGGGGGTAGATTCCTTATGCGCAATCCTTTCCTCCGGGTCGCGACCGCGAAGAGGCCCTAAGAGGTGGTAGACGCAACGGCTCGCAACATGGAATGGACAAGGGAACGAGCCAAGTGCTCTCACGGTTCATCATGTAGAGCCTGTCGTCGCGGCATCGCTGTGCTCCTAGGCCAACGGGGCCTGGGGGCACGAAGGACCCCGAATCCGGAAGACGGAAGGGACCGAGCCTCAACCAATTCCGCAAGTCTCGCGCTCGGGGTGCCCGCGGCACTTGGGTGCCAGGCCGGGCCCCCGGGGACCTGGGCGCACGGCGATTCACAGGGATCGGCCCGATGCTCGGCGCTCCCGAGGGAGAACAACACCCCTGGTCCCGGGATGGTGCTCGCGAAGCATGCCGCCCTTCGCAATACCCAGATACGTAACCTTATCCAACTTTACATACTACTCAACTTGTATTCTTCTCTATTTGCATGGTCAGCCTAGGTTCCCGGGGGCGCGGAGGCCCCCGGGACCCGGAAGATGGGCAGGGGCCGAACCTGCGAACTTCGTCGCTCCGCCAAGCTCACGTCCGGACTGCTCGCGCCCCCGGGAACCGAGCTCCCGAGGCGTCCGACGGTCGCGTTCGCCCCTCCCGGGGCCCGAAACTCCCGGGGCAAGCGGCTGCGCCGGGGCCCGGACAGGGGTCTCACACCCTACGGCTGTTCGCGAGTTGCTGGCCCTCGATGTCGGACGGCGCCCGATACTCGACGTCCCAGACACGGGACCCCAAGTACAAGCGACCTCCGAACAACACAATAAACCAAGGTACGAAAGTATAAACATGACCATATACATATGCAAACATCTCTCTTTTTACAAGACAGGCAAAACCGGAGCGCAAGCACGAGCGAGGCCCGGAGACGCCGTCGCACGGGGAGAGGTCGCTGGCCTCCTTCGGACGGACCGGACGACGACAGAAGAAGGGCGCCCGGGGGCATGGAGGGCCCCGGACCCGAAGGCGCCGCGCATAGCGTCAGAAGGAAACCGGCGTCTTCCTCAACCTCCTCGTCAGGCATCAGCTCTACGAGATGGTCGCCGCGGTCGAAGAACCCTGCCTCCGGGGCAGCGGGCTCGACCACGGCCTCCCGAGACTTCCTCGCGAACCGCCGCGACGTCCTCGCGAACCACCGCGACTTTCTCGCGAACAACCGCGACTCCCTCGCGCACGCCGAACTCACACCCCCGGGACGCGAGCCCAGCCTCTTGGGCCCGGACGCGTTCTTCCCGGGGGAGTGTTTCCTTCTCCCGCGCCTCCATCTCGGGCCAGGCGCGGGAGAACTCATCGGCGGCGGATTAGGTGGCAGCCTCCAAATGGACGACGCGCCTCATTGCTGCCGCGGCCTCCCGACCAGCGGTCACCACGAGAACTCGGTGGCGACAGTACGGGCGGCAAGCTGCGCCTCGCCATCACGACGCTGCGCCGGCCTTCTCAAACTTCGTTCCATGATTCCAGCCCGGGTCCGGGTACGTATCGCATCTAAATCAACAAATCGTCAAGCTACGTCAGTGCATGACGAACCAGCGGACCCAGCGTCCCTCCTTTCTTCAAGACGTGGCCTGTTCCTGGCCGGGGCAGACCCCAGCCGAGAACAGGGCCAGGGGCCACTGTCGGCGAAGTAGGACAGGGGGTCCCACATGCCCTGGGACGCGTGGGTCTTCGGCCACGTGGATCCCCGGGGGCACCTTCCACCGGCCCCGGGCTCGTGCCGGGCGCTACGCTTCGGTCGCTGACGGCCCCGGGCTCGTGCCTGGGGCGCGACCGACGGCCGGGCTCGTGCCCGGGGCACTATCACCATCGGCCCGGGCACGCCCCCGGGGCATCGTATATCAGCTCGGCCCGGGTCTCTTGGCTCGGGCCGAGCTTGCTCCGGGCACATTCACTGCCTGCCCGGGGCCCATGTCGGTCCCCGGCAGGCTCTGACCAACTACTCTGCACGTGTGGCGTCTCCCAATGGCCCCCGTGGACACCCGACTGCTGTCAGAAACCTTTTGACTTCTGAGGGAAGAGTGTGCGCTGAAGTCAAGAAGAGTCAGAGACCCTTGACTTGGAGGCGTGCGCCATCACGTCTCCACGTTCCAGCGTCCTCCGCAGCCGACCTACCCGGCGTGGACGCAGCAGGCGCCAGCAGGCGGACGTGCAAGACAAGACGGCGACAAGACTTTGACAGACAGATCATACTAGCTCTCTCACGTGCATCCGGCGTTGTGGACTCCCCTCATCTATAAAGGAGGATCCAAGCCACAGGCAGAGAGGGAGGAGGCCGAACCGGACAGAGCTTTCCCTGTCTTCTGCTCCCGTGCTCCTTCTCTAGCCCCTGTTCCTCTTCTCCGGCTCCGGCTGTGAGCTAGCTTACCTTGTAACTACCGTACTACATTCGTCCACCACAGATAGCATACACACAGGAGTAGGGTATTACGCTTCCGAGCGGCCCGAACCTGTATAAATACTCGTGTCTCCTCCGAGCGTGCTGTTCATCGTCTTCTTCGCGTATCTTTCTTCTGCACCCAGACGCCGGCTTCGCCTGAGAACTACTCCCCTGGCCGAATCTCAAAAGGGGGGTCTCCCGACTCCCCGCCGTCGAGGTTTCATCCTCCGACAATACTCATAGTATTTTATTTCACTTTCTAGATCTAACTTTTCCATGAATTCAAAGACGCTATGCCTTCTATTGTCTATGATATCTTTATCAGTAGTTTCTGTATCTAGGTCATCTGCAGCTCTAGACTTATAATTTATAAACCTAATACTGGTATTTTCTTTATTATTCTGGTAACTTATGTAGTTTTCGGGCTGGCTTAAAGTTTTACTTTCTATTAAATCACTGATATTCCATTCTTCTCCTGCTCTTTCTTCAAAACTTATTTTTAATGGGCTCATAAATGTTATGCCTTTAGATTGCATACTCTCTATAACATCACTTATATTTAGTTTATATCTAGAGGCACTTCTATTAGTTAGTCTTCCTATAAATTATATACTTATTAGCAAATTTGTCCCTTCAAATTCTTCATACCCCTTTGTTTGAAAACCAAAACTCATTTTATCTATAAATTCTTTTACGGACATCATTAAGTCTGGGGCTATATAGGTTATTAATCTATTCTCATTCATATCTCCTTCTAAGAAACCTAATGCTGCTTTATATATTGTGTCCCATCTTTTATCGAGCAAGGTTATTAACACTTTTACACCTAATTTCTTTCTTGTCATGCCCTTGATTCCTATTATGTATATACCTTGGTGAATATACTTATAACATGTATATTTTAATCCATTTTCAAATTCCTTAGCTACAATTTTTAATTCGACTGGCTTTGTTAAAACACTTAGTTCTACTTCTCTAGATATTCTGTATAACCCATTTTTATTTTCAAAAAACCGCATGTAGTATATCTGTTGAGGTTTTATTGCTCTTAAGGTGTCTCTCTGATATTTTTCAAGTTGCTTATCCAAATATGCGATATCTTCCAAATCATCTATTTCATCATATTTACTCTTTTGCTTATCAGCATTACTAAGGGTTCTGTCTGCTCTGTTTACTATTCTTCTAAGGAGACTCCTAGATAAGTTCATTTTTCTGAGTTTATAGCTTGTGAAGAAGCAACTATTCCTGATGAGGCCAAAACTATTTCTTTATTATCTTGATTAGGAAGCACTAAAGTTTTTACTTCTTCTATTACCTTTTTAATCTAGAATATTTCTTGGTCTAGATTTTTCAGTACTTTTTCTGTATTTAAAACTTTGTCTACCCTTTTACTCAAGGGAACAAAATCTTCCTTGATGTAATCACTATTTTGCACTATTTTACTTTGTTTTTCCTTAAATTCTTCTAGCAAATTTAATGCAGAGTTTAGCTTATTATTAAGCAGGGAGAATTATTCTTCGGCTTTCTTATGTTCTTTATATAACCTTTTAAATTTTAGCTCCAAATCGTCTTGTCTTTTGCCCCAATTTAGATAAAAATTATATATTAAATCGACAATTAGATTTAGTTGACTATTATTAGAATGGCAGCTATGGTCTTCAGTATGATTCAATCTACATCTTAAACTAATATTTTTCTTTGTATTAATTAACTTTCCAATATTAACTTCTAAATTTAAATATTTTAGCCTTTCAATGATGACCAGGCTTTGATACACATTAGCAAGTGACTGTCTATATATATATATATATATATATATATATATATATATATATATATAAAATGTAAATACAGTATAATTATAGTGTAATTATATTGTATTTAGTAATATGCCCGTGCAATGCAATAAGAAAAACTAATATGACGAAAAACATTAGATAATTAGGATCCACAATAAAGGGGAGTGCCGGCTTGATGAGATTTAACAAAGTACAACAACAATAAGGATAGTGGTTCATATTTGTGCGACGAAGACACTAATGGCTATATGTGGACCTTTCTTGTCCGATCATCTAGATAGGCATAGAGAAGCCTACGTTCCTTGTGCAGACCATTGAGATGTATAAACTTAGCAATTAAGCAATCTTAAGCACAACTAATTATAATGCAACCTAAAAAAAATTAATTGCTAAAAAAGTAGATGGATGCATCCAGGTTGTCATCCATGGAGATGGTGTCATCACGGTGGCATGCCTTGCTGCACTGCATGAGGATGTGTTCATCTCCAACACAAGATACCAGCTTTAGTTGTCACGCAGCCATATGTTAAGGTGGAGGATTTTGAACGGTTCCTAACCCTCGACGGTGTGCAAGTTGTTCATTTGAACCGCCCATCATAGTCCCATTCCCTCGCTACTCTACTCCAGTGCCTCCATGTACTCTAGCCATGCATTCATTACAGTTACCACCGACCCCATGCGCGCCCAACCAGTAGGGAGAGGTATGCCACAGTCTCGCCATCGATGCTACCAATGGTTGGTGCAACTATGGATGGAAACAATCCCATGGGTGCCTTGCTAATGGAAACAGAATCGCATCACGCGTGATGTGTGTGACGATGGATGAAAGAAGCGATCGCATTGGTGTCTCACTAATGGAAACAAAATCAGATCGCGCATGACCTGTGAGACCGAAAGAACAGAGTTGGATCACATGTAACTTGTGCAATTCTGTTTAGTTGCGCCGCGGATTGAGAGGGAAAAACAGATGACAGATACGTGATCGTTATTATGAACGAAAACAATTTGTATTTTTTTAAGTAGGTAAGATATGATAAAATTTGGGCCAAGCGGAAATTACTTGGAATTGACGGAAAAAAACCTAGATAACAAACATGAGCACTTTCCTTTTATAAGTTAGCATGGAAAACTATCTATACATCTGTCGACAATTCCCCTACTCCCAAATTTTTTTTGTTAAATAGTAATATAGTATAATTGTAGTGTAATTACATTATAACTTGCATATAACTATAATATAACTTATATGTAACTAGGATATAACTTTCGAAAACCCCAGTGATAGCGCGCTATTTGCATGAAGCGGGTCACAGTATCGAATCCCTCACCTTGTATGCATGAATCTTGGAGCAAATCTAACGGTCCAAATTTTAACAAATTTTCTCTAGAATTTCTGTCGATAGATATATCTAACAAAATCGTGCCAAAAATAATGTACGATTGTTTCTTTAATGAACCACAATCAGGCATGCAATAATGCATACGTGAATTATAACCTCATAGCTCCGATCCGATCCAAGTTCTTGCACTTTGTCGTGAGAGAACTCGTATAAGCGTATCGGATGCGATTTGCAACATGCCAAGGTGATGATGGAAACAACTCTAATTTTTAAGGGTTAATTGGATCCATGCCATTCTTCCTCCTTCACCCCCTTCTTCCTTCTCCTTGCTCATCTATTTTACCGGCAATGGAGCCACACACCGGAACACCAACTCCGCCACTGCCTTGATGCTGGCCATCACAACGGCGCCCTCGCCGAGCACCGGCTAGGTGACCACCTCCCTGAGCTCGGACAAGGCGGATGTGTAGGCGTGGGGTAGGGTCGACAGAATCAAGGGAGTGGCGGGGGAAGTGGTCGTGCTCGTGGCCAGAGGATGACGACGATGATGAGAGCGAGAAGCAGGATGATGCGAGGGAGAGTGACGCGTCGGGGTCCGAGCTGTCATGGAGGAATAGCACGACGGCAAGATTCAACACGGCGACACTAGACGCATGGCCGCCGTTTCGGTACAGGAGCAGCAAGTGCAGCGACCTGGCCACCGAAGAGTTGGAGGATCTCGACGGAGTCACTGCCGTAGCCGTTGGCCACGGCGATGGAGACGTCGACGCCGCCACCGTCATTTTCTGCTGCGTCTGCACCTTCATCAGTCGGAGCAGGTCCCTCCACCTGCTCGAGCACGTTAGCGCCTTGGGGGAGAAAACGTACGGGTCAACAACCACTCCAGCCGTCGCCGTCGGCTTCCTCTCCTTCCTCCACCACCGATGCCTGCCGGTTTCTCCCTTTGCTCCTCTTCCTCCACCACCACCGGCCTCTTCCTTCCCATCCACACACGGATCAAGGTGGGACGGGGCTAGCAAAGTTCAAGGTGTTGCAGATCAAGGTGGGGCGTGGCCAGCAAGCTTGAATCGGCGCGGATCAAGGGAGAGTGTGGCCAGCGAGCTCGCGGCGGCGCGGATTGACAAGCTTCGAGGCAGCTGCAAACCGGCGTAGATCGTGGCGGCGCCCCTTTCACCACCGCAACTTCGTTCAACAGGGGAGCGGCGGTGGTGGTGGCATCCCGGTGTGACCCTGCATCGGCGGTGGAGGTGGTGGCGAGCAAGGAGAAGGAAGAAGGGGGTGAGGAGGAAAGCAGGGCATTTTGGTGCAAAAATTTCATAAAATGCTGAATAGTGGCATATCTCCAATATTGTTAAACTGTAATGGCATAGCTCCAATTAGGTGAATAGTAATGATATATTTCAAGACTGAAGAAACTATAATGGCAAGGATCTAAGGTGGTGTTCTTTTTAGCTTCTAGCTTGTGGCTACTCCCTCGATTTCCGTTAGCACGCTCTCCGAAACACAAAACGGTGCTTTTTTAAAAAACTTTATATATGAAAGTATCTCTAAAAAAATAGATCCATTTTCAAGTTTTTAATAGTTAATACTTAATTAATCATGTGCTAATGATGTTTCTCATTTTACGTACGGCTTATAAGTCATACCCATAAGCTGATTCAAACACTATCTTAGAGCATCTCCAATAGGGACCCTAAACAGGGCCCCTACTCTATTTTTTGAAGCCAGACAAAAAATCTCAAGTCTAACAGGGCCCCAACTCGAGTCCCTACTTTATGGAGGCCCCGAAATCTTCCTCCTCAGCCCCATCTCCCACGGGTACGTAGGGAGCTTCCTACTCTACGGTTGGGAGTTTTTTCTCTCCCGCGAAACAATTTTTCCCCTGCGTGTCTCGCCCGTCCGACTCCCTCCCGCGCCACCGCCTCCTACCCTCCATCTACTCGAATACCCCTTCCTCCTTCGAGCCGGTCGCCGGCGGGGAGACCTCACGCCGCTGGTGCCTCCTCCCCTCGCCAGCGCGGCCTCCATGTCCCCCCAAATCCCACTATTGGCTCCGCCGCCCCCTTTCACCCTCCTTGGCTCTGCCTCTTCTCCCGAAGCCATCTCCACCACCTCCTCCTCCATGAGCTGCGACGCCTCCTCCACCTCCCTGCGCTCCACACATGCATCCTCCGTTCGTCCCAGACGCCGGTGTGATGGCGTCTTGTCACCTTCGTACTTCTATCTCATGGGATTTGCAGCTTGAATCAAACTCCGTTGGGTTTGCGGCTGGTGAGCATGCTGAGCAACTGAACTTTTTTAAAAAAAACTTAAATTGGGAATGAAGATGCTTGAGTTGTTTGCCGAGATTGAGCCCATCAATTTTTCTAGTGTTCAACTGTAAAACTAAGTATTGAACCTTCCTTGATGGCATTGAGCTGTTCAGAAATTGTATACTCTCTTTTGCAGAGTTTAGTGATTTGCTTCTTGTTCCATTCCTCCCTGCAACTGTGACTTAGATTTTAAAAAAACAGTTATTTTTTCAGATTGTTGTTGTCAACTGACTCAAGTTTTTTTAGTAGAAAAGAAAAAGGGATTCTCAAATCGACTAAAGTCTTTAGTTTTCTCAGGAAGCAAGACTACGTATTGAACCTTTCTTGATGACATTAAGGTGTTCAGAAATTGTATACTCTCTTTTGCAAAGTTTAGTGATTTGCTTCTTGTTCCATTTTTTCCCTGCAACTGTGGCTTAGATTAAAAAAAAACTTTTTTAAGACCGCTGCTATTGACTCAAATTTTGTGTAGTAGAAAAGAAAAAAAAGGGTTCTCATGCAAAAAAAAAAAAACTTTAGTTTGCTCAGGAAAGAGGAAACAAGAGCTTTGCTTAGAGAACAACATGTTATGAGACCTAGTAGGATTTGTTATTATTTCCTTTCAGTGTTACTGAATAAAGATCATTCCCTGTATTTTTCCACGTCTATTTCACTGTGATTTTAGATAATGAGTCAAGAGAATTTTTTAGGCGATATGTCTTTTGGAAATGGCTGAATAGTTCCAATTGGATGTGGGCAATAGCACCATTTACTTTGTTGTTATAAGAATTAGATGGCTATATGATTTTTATGTTTGAAAAAATTTGAATTTAAATTGTCTTATTTGAAATTATGATTTGAATATGGTTTATTGTTATGGTTTATAAATATTTGAGTTTGAATTTTAGTGATGTAATATGAAGAATATACATATAGATTATATTGTAATATAAGAGAAAAAGAAATAGGGACTCAGATTCAGATTTAGAGACTTTTGTTGAAGTTAGGTATCAAAAACAGAGCCCTAGAAAGTAGAATGAGCCTATACTCAGAAAGTAGGGAGTTTGTTTTTGTTTTAATGTAGTAGAGATAAACGAGGAAATATCCCGCTGCACCATGTAGGTTTAATGGGATAAATGACTCACACAAGACTTCAGATGCTCAGATCACGTCTTCGATGCTCTCCTTCCCAAACGTGTAGATTTTGGTCTTGTGCTTCACCATCAGGAGCTCCACCTCCTCCTCAGCTCCGCCGCCGGCGCCGGGCAAGGCGACGATATCTAGGCCACTCAACACAGCGAACCACGGCGCACCTATGTCCGTACGGAAGACCTTGAACTCCTTGAACACGCAGAACCTACCGGACCCGAGGCTGACGACCCTCATCTTCGTCGGGTCCCACTCCTCTGACGCGTAGTGGTCCACCCAGGTGTGGCGCGCCGGCGGCGGCGTGTCGGGCTCCAGGGCGGAGAGGTCCGCCGCGCACAGGTGGTAGGGCGGCCAGGCTCAGAGGCCGAACCAGAGGCCGTTGAGCTCCGGCGCGTTCTCCCCGCGGCCGTAGAAGGGCAGCTCCCAGTCGCCGGCCTTGTTCCATTCACGGCGCGCCGTGTCGAAGCAGAGGGTGGTCGCCCCCGGCTTCATCGCCATGTAGGAATAGGCAGTCACGCAGATGGTGGCGCCGCCGCTGACCAGCACGGAGCACCGTATGATGTATGGTTCGCGTGGGTTGGTCGGCGGCGGAGGGACGGGGTCCCAGAGCCAGGGCTTGACGCGGAACAGAGGAGGCTGCTTTCCGGATACGCGGGGCGCGCCGCCGCCGCCGCCGTAGGAGAGGACCTCGAAGCTGCCGCCGCTGTACGGGTCTGTGGCTTTGCTCATGGCGTAGAGCCCATCCGCGGCGTCGAAGCCGGTGACGTCGAAGAAGATGGGGTCCGCCACTAGGGGCTCTCTGGGCGCCTGGAGGCTGGCCATGGCGACCACACAGCCCGAGCCACCGCCACCGCCGCCGCAGAGGTCCTCGTACAGCGCGGCGCGGCCGGAGCCGTCGGAGCAGAGGATCCTGCGCTCGTCGCCGCCCACCGAGAGCGAAGTCCATCTCTAGCCCGGGGTGCGGCGACCGGAATCTGATCCGCGGGGCAGGCGGCCGGCCCAAGCGCTCAGTGTCCGCCGGCAGATCGGCGCCGTGAACCTGCTTCTTGGCCTTCGCCGACGTCGCTGCTGCGGCTGCCTCCTCCGCCGCTGCCGTGGATAGGTGGAAGAGATGCGGGGAGAGATTGAGGCGGCGCAGCGTGTATCCGGCGTCTCCGCTCTTGACGATCAGATTCAGAAACCTTCGGTTCATCGTGAATGTCCCGATTGCTTTGCCGGCGGCTGAGACGCGGCCGAGGCATTGGGCGCTTCTTCTTCTTGCAGCTGCTACTGCTCATGGGCTCAAGGTTCACCAGGCCGAGTTGGGTCGTGTTTTCACATTGGGCCGGGTTAGTGAGTCCGTTCAAACTAGGTCTGTGCTAGTTCATACGAACGATTTGGACGAATAACAGCCAACGGAGGTATGGACGGTAAAAGGATGCGTCGGGCGTCCAGTCCGAGAAAAAATATTAACATTTTTTTTACTATTATAAAATTCATAACGATTTTAATCGTCACTTTGATTTCGTCCATCGCCATACGCTTTCGTCCGATGTGACTTCCCAGTCCGTGTTCGTCGTGGGTTCTTCGCGTCACGCACACGAGATGTTTGAAGCCACCGAACCCCCACGGCCCACCCCCCACCCCTCACCCCATCTCCAATCCGATCCAGAGTACTACGTCACCTGATTCCTCCTTCATATTTGTCACACCCTAAATTTCCCTTTTAAATATAGCCACACAAAATATACCAAATAAAAAGCCTCAAAAAATAAAATTAAAGGGCCAAGTGAATTAATTAAAGGAAAGAAATGCAAAATAATAAATTATCATGGATGAGAATATTTTTCTTATATTCCTCTTGCCAAAATACACTAACAGGATTTTTACTAGAATTTTTAGAGCACTGAAGGCAATTTTAATAAATCAAAACAAATTATCGGAATTAAAATCCTTCGGGAAATTCTCTTTTTTCTTTTCCTTCCTTCCTTTCCTCTTTTCCTTTTTCTTTCTTCCCGCTGGGTTGCGGCCCAGTGCTGTTCCTCGCCCTGCCGCAACCCATGTCGCCCAGCGCCCCTCCCTGCTCCTCCTCACTGATTGGCCTGGTCCAACTGCCAGCCACGTCACCTCGCCTGCTAACATGTGGGGCTGGGACCCACATGTCAGACCCATTTTTAACCTCCGGCCGACTCGGCCGGAGGGGATCGGCCTTCCTTGAGCGTCAAATTTTTGCCCATCCTTGCTCCCCCGCCCCTCGCCCCTTGATTCAAACGCCGCGGACGGAGTCCCTACCCGTTTCCCCCACCTTCTCCGCCCCTCTCGCCCATGACCGCGGTTGAATCACGCCCACTAGCCACCACGGTCGCCGCCCTGAACCCCGAGAAAATCGGCCAACTCGGCCACGAACTCCCGCAGCCAAGTATATATAAACCCTGCCCATGCCTTGTTCTTACTTTCCTCTCAGTTGCCCACATCTGCCGAGTACCCAAATCCCCTCCGCGCCGAGCTCTCGAATCGCCGCTGCACTCCACCGACTCTAGTCGCACGCCGCCATTGCTACAGCCGTCGTCGACTACCGCGATCGTGCTCGCTAGCTTCGCCGTACCCCGTTGCATCTTGTCCGGCAGTCGGCCGCCTCGGATTCCCGCCAGAACTCTATTCTCTCCGTCATCCCCTTTCGGTAAGCCTCTCCGCCGGTAGTCGGCAGCGAATTTCCGTCGACCCGCTCGGTCTTTCTTTCTCCTAGCACATTCAACACCTTCTCTAGGACCTCCTGAGCATCGTCCGCTCCTTAATCGCCAGTGATCTTCACCGAAGCACCCTTTCGCCGTCGTCCCGAACCTCGGCCACCGCCAATCTCCTCTGTTCATCGCCGTTCGCCGCTCTCCGTCGGCCGCCGTGCCTTGTGAACATCGGCCGCTTTCCTCACCTCCTTCGCCGCTCGCCGCTGCCCTCCGCTGCACCGGATGGTCGCCGGTGGTGATCATCGGGCCATGTGTGCCGTCGCCGCGCCG
The DNA here is from genome assembly GCA_003991445.1 of Oryza meyeriana var. granulata. Taxonomy (NCBI): domain Eukaryota; kingdom Viridiplantae; phylum Streptophyta; class Magnoliopsida; order Poales; family Poaceae; genus Oryza; species Oryza meyeriana. Next base: position 202,576 of record RYFJ01000315.1, read on the forward strand.
CGCACGCCGGCGGGGCTCGTTCCCGACTAGGTCTAAGCCGCCCGATCTGCCTCGGTAGATCGGGGCCGCTCGTGTGCCTATGTCCGTGGTCGCACGCACGTGGACTGTGTCCACCGTGCGCCATACTCTCATGTGCCGCTGACCCGTGGGTCCCGCCTGTCGGCGCCAGCTCCCCTGGGTCCGATGATGCCTTTAATTCTTTTAATTGCACAATAAATTGTTTAATAATTAATTTTACATGGGAAAATCACTGTTAAACTTCAATATTTCATAACTAATTCATGCGAACTCCGATTAAATCCATTCAAATTTCATTAAATCTAGAAAAATGCCAAGAATCCATTAAAAATACTTTTAACTCTTGATTGACTACCCACATGTATTGTTTTTAATTGTTTGTGTGTGGTTCGCTATAGAATCCGACGCCGTCGATTCTCTCGTGTACTACGAGGTCGTAGCCGAGTATGTCAAGTCGGAGTAAGGCAAGTCACACTGTATTCTTGATCATTTTGTACCTATTTTTGCTGAAATATTTGTTTGCTTAAATAAACATATATGTTTTTATTATTTCATGTGGTATGGATTATGACCTTTATATAGATAAGATTATGCCTTAGTTGTTGAACCTTGTTCCTTGTCACCTGGGTAACAACATGATTAGAATATTATTTTTAGGATGCTTAGCCATGCTTAGAAACTATTAGTTCACCTAGAAATTAAATATTATCATTTACATTCATGGTTTGACTCTATGTCGGGAAATGTAACATTGGACATATTACTGCTAAATTACTAAAATGTGACCCAAATGGTGGGCTGTGGGTGCATGGTTTTGCTAGTCGCACCCATGGCAATTAAGGACCGGTTCGTGGGAACCCCTTGGGCAATTACTCGTACTTTCTACAAGTCAGCGTGGGCAACGGCTGGACTTGTAGCGTCTTTTCTCCCTCTCCTAGGCACCGATGGCGAGGATGGGCGTGATGGAGTTGGGTCGGCCCGAGGTAGGGTTGATCGGCTTCCGGATCCATTGTAACGCAAGGGTGGTAACCTAGCCAATGTGGGGTATCCTGGCGGCAGGTGCAACATCAGCGTGGTGTGGATGGTTAGGGAGAGGTTGCGTGAACGGTTCTGTCACAGCCTCTCGCGGGGTGTCATGGTGATACGCCGGCACACGGGAACGTGTGTGGGGCTGTGTCTTGTGGGTACAGTTGTACACCTCTGATCAGAGTAAATCTATTTGAATAGCCACGCCCGCGGATATGGGCGATTGATCAAGACTCACCGTGATTAGTCACACATTTACTTAATTAACTTGACTTAATAGAATTGGTATAGTTCAGGTGGATGGTTGGGACTGGTTAACGTGGTGTAACGTTAATCAGTGGAGGATTAATATTGTTCAATTAATCAACCTTTTTATCGTTTGTGAACTACTATTTGAAACTACATTTACGCAAATAAACCTCTAGCCTATTTTTGTCTCCCGTGCATTGTGCATATTTGTGGGTGTGATTTGTTGAGTACTGTGGGTGGTACTCAGTCTTGCTCCTTTTTCCCCCTCTCAGTGGTGGAGTACATGTCTGATGAGGATTAGCAAGAGGACTAGGCTGGCTCTGCCGTCAAGATGCCTGTGGAATGGAAGCCTTCGCTTAGCTAGTTGTATATAAACTTTATTTATCTTTACTGCTGCATTTATGTAATATAATTTTACTTTGTTTGTAAAACGCACTCTGTATGGCAACTTGGAATTGTGTACCTTGGCTTTTCTGGACAGGGATTTAATACACACGAATGTTTAGAATTTTGGTGGTGAATTTCTGGGCGTTACAATATCTGACTCTAATTTGGATTATGGCAACGAGATTTACCAAATTAGGGCTCATTTGGAACAAAGGGTTTTCACGTGATTTTCGTAGGATTCACAATTCCTTTTGATTTGCTACTATTTATGCGTTCGGATCATATGAATCGCTCAAAAAAATTTTAGAGGAATATTGTAGTCATTCCATTAAAACACATGAATTCCATAGGATTCCAAAAATCCACTCGACCTCTTTAATTTCATGGGCTGGCATAGGATGAAGGCTGATCACATCATCAACATACCATTAGCCACTGCCACTCATCCAAGAAGAGGAGGAAGAACAGTCACGAACTAGAGCAAGAACAATAATAGATAAAGAATGCACTTACACACAAAAAAGATATGATTTCTCATTTCTCCCGAATATAAATGTCCAATCCAAACAAGAGTGCATCCGAATCATCAACTAATGAAAGATACTCAAATGAGAGAAAAGAACAGACAAATAAACATTTTTTTTTCAGCCAACCTCATCTGTGAGCATGTTGACACCAATGGAGAGGATCTTGGACTCCTGCCATGGCCTCAACGAAGTGAGCTTGCAGTGGGCCAACAACGCGATTGCTCCTCGCCGGCCATTCGAGTTGGTGCCACTAGCTTGAGCTCGTTTAGCTGGCCATGGCTCACAGCTGCTTTTTCCGCTTAAGCTCGCATCGCTAGCAAAGGTTCGTGCTACCGATGGCAGCAGCTGGCCTCTGCCTTGCGCATCGATGCGGCTGCCGCCCGCCACTATAGCTTGCTGGATGTGGTGGAGAATCAGAGTAGAGAGATGAGTTGGTTTGGTGATTGGTGAAGCAAGGGCTTGCCAACTTGGAGCTGAGGATAAGTGAGAGAGAAAAATGTTGTGGGTGAGAGCGATTTAGTTACTATGCCTTTGGATCCATTTCGATGCCTAAAGGCTCATTAAGATTGCTGTGCACTCCAAAATTTATGCGTTCACAATAATCTTGTGTTTCAAACATTCTATCCTATAAAATTCCTCTATTTTCTAATCCTCTGTTTTTCACCTACAATCCTATCATTTTCCTGTGTTTTTCCTACCCTGTATTCCAACGAGTCCTTATTAGGGAATCCTAGAATCATAGCCGAGGAATCCTAGAATCATAGCTCAGCTTTGTTCTTGTAGACGTATCACTTTGCATGTACAGTAACGAACATGGTGACTCCAAACCGGCGAACACGGCGACCTCCAAAACGGTGAATGTGGCGAGGATCCAGTAGAATTAGTCGAGGTGGGCGTGGTTGATGTCGTCAAAGGACCAACTCTCTCCTCTGCTCCTCGTGGTCGCCTAGTCTATCATCAACATAAGCATGTCGTTGCCATTGCTCCTGATGCCTAGCACGCTCAGGGACATGGTGAGCCTGACCCTGCGGAGGCCGTCGGGCACCTGGTCGTAGAAGAACTCCTCAGGCCCGATGATGCCGAACACCTCAGAAACATCGATGAGGACGTACTATGGCACAAGCCACAGAAACCACACGCTCATCGCACGCCTCGTTGAGCCGATCGAGTAGGCTGGCGTCACTCGCGGCACAGAGCCGCTTGGCCTCGACGAACGCCGGCCATGGCGAGGCCAGATATGGCCATGCTGACACTGATGTCCTAGAGCGTGGTGATGCCTGCAGGGTGCCTGGTGAAGCGGCAGTGCGGCACGATGGCGCGGTTGTATATCGGCAATAGGGTGGAGGATGGTGACACCGATGGTGGCGAATTGCAGCGAGGCGGGTGGCACGACGAGGCCCCCGCTAGCATCGCTAAACGCCTGTCCATTGTGCTACCCTACTTGGTGAACAGAGTGACATCCTGCGTGGCATTGATGACAAACGCTATGTTGGTCACCCAGAATTGAAGCAGCTTCACGACGAATCCCTTGGCATCTACCTCTTCTTTGGACAGAAGCTTACGTAGATAATGCTAATTAAATTGTGAGACATTTTATGTCACACCAGGATTGCAATTCGCATTTGTTCTCACCGTTCCGTGCAAATCGTGTCCTTCCGGGAACCCTATTCGTCCACGCGTGTGCAACCGTGCTAGACGTCTCGGCGAGCCGTGCGAACAGGGCGCCATCGATGGATAGGTTGCTCAGTGCGGTACGTTCCCATGACGAGCAAGAAAATGGCGAGGTACATTCGCCACCATCGTTGCCTAGGAGCTACGAACCCAACGGTCCAGCCGATGTTATCATCGACGTAGCTTAGTAGCATCGTGCGACGGCATAGCCCTAGAATATGGAGAAGTGGAACCATAAGGAGTATCGCTGTTCTAGAAAGACCAAAAGTAGTATCCCGCTGTTTGACTTACTGAGATGATTACATGATTTTTTTCAGATTTTTCCCGCCCAATATAGATCATGTAATGTTACATGTGCATCACTGTGATAGTCTATTAGGGTCAGGGAACACAAATAGCTAACTATCAAAAATTATTGTCAACACTCAACGCCATTCGGTTTGATTCAACCAAATAGTCTAAAGTTATCTGCTATTATTATTTTCCTTTTATTCTTTGGAGGTTGGTGCAGCATGCTGCTACTAGGGTTTGCGTTGGCTAGAAATGCAAGGAACGGGTTTGATTTAATTGTTTTGATTTTTTTCTTAGTAATGGTTTATTAATTTCTGTATGATTCAATGTAGCCGTTCAAACAATACAATTCTAAATAACCCATATTCTAAAGTGCCTTGTGAGTTGTGAACTTTTCAATCAATCACTTTTAGACTTTCCCTATGTTACTACTAATATAATGACTTATTTAGGATGCTTTCAAAATCAATTTGTTGGAGTGGTACATAGAGAGCACATTAACAATCAACTGTCTTTACATGTTGCAATGCACGTGCATCTTTTTTCTAGTGAGTGGATATATGAAAAATTAACACGCAACGAAGCAGCAATAGAAATACACATATAAAAGATCTGCAATACAACATCAAGAATAAATAGAGAAATTTAACACGGTCAAGTTCAAATTGAAACACTTTGTTCCCACGTTTGAAACATTAAGGACCTTGTCGAAGGACGAAACCTCGACGGCGGGAAGTCAGGAGACCCCCCTTTGAGATTCGGCCAGGGGAGTAGTTCTCAGGTGCAACCGGCGTCAGGAAGAAAGATGGTTAGATGAATCGGCGAAGAAGACGAGAGGAAGCAGGGTTCGGACCGTCCGAACCGGGGCCGGACCGTCCGGAGCCTAGGGGCCCGAGCTGGAGGCAGGGAGGTCCGGACCGTCCGAACACGGTCCGAACCGTCCGAACTGTGGAGATCACGTGGGGAAGACGATGAACAGTGCGCGCAAAGGGGGACACGAGGATTTATACAGGTTCGGGCCGCCGGAGCGTAATACCCTACTCCTGTGTGTGTGGTTTGCTATCTGTGGTGGATGAATGTGGGATTACGGTTACAAAGTGGACCCTGCGGGGAGCTCGGAAGCTAGCCCGGGGACTTGAGATTCTGAGAGAGAGAGAGCCGAGAGCAAGAGCTGGCCTGGGTTGCCTGAGGCTGGAGCTCAGTCTACCGAGAGAGAGGCATGGATCCTCCTTTATAGGCGAGGGGAGTCCACAGTGCCAGAATACGGAGAGAGAGCCTTCCGGTGAGCTCTCCTGTGCACACGTCTGCCTACGACGCCCATGCCGGAGCCGTTGCTGCCATGGGCGGCTGGAGCGCGCGTATACCCGCAGCCGCCTGTTGCGCCACGCCTGGAGGAGCCCCTGTCGGGTGCTGCGGGCGGCTGGTCTGGTCGCCTGACCCGGGCAACACATGCCCGGAGGTGGCGCGTCAGGGCACGGGCGACACGCGCCCGGGGCCGGAGGCGGCGCGTCCGGGCCCGGGGGGCCGCTCCCGGGCGACACGCGGCGGGCCGGAGGCGGCGCGTCCGGGCACGGGCGACACGCGGGAGACACGGCCTCTCGGTCGGCCGCCAGTCGTGCAGGACGTGGCCCTGGGGAACTGACGTGGCCGAAGACCCACGCGTCCCCGGCGACTGTGGATACCCCCAGTCCCGTTTCGCCGACAGACCTATTTGGTAGGACTCCAGCTCCTAGATCCATATTTCCTAGAGCTAGAGCCCAACCAAATGGTTCAGCTCCACCAAAAAATAGAGTGGAGTTAGCTAGAGTGATCTGGAAAAAATGAACTAGAGGGGTAGAGCGGGGTTCGGGTAGCTCTACAGCTCAGATGCACATCTCCACTCCATAGTTAGAATTTAGAAGTTGGAGCTCTACCAAACAGACCCTAAGTGTCAACTGCCAACTACTGAAACATCAAAAGGGTTCATAATACCAAAAAAATTAAAATGTGAAACACGGGCATATCCTACTTGAAACATTTCATTTCTTGGACATGAAACATCGATTTTGAACAATTGAAACATCAAAGTTTTGCAAGAACACCGGTGCAAATAAGGCTTCTTCCTCCATTCCAGTCACCGCTTCTAGGTTGTTGGTGTCGAGGAACGCCGGCACAACCACCACCAGCGTCAATCCAGAGGCAGCATGCGCATCACCACCCATGCCGGCTCCACTTCTACCTCGATGGCGCTTGCATCGGTGGTGAGGGGAACCACATTTGGGAACCATGGGCAGCGCCCGCGGTGCAACTCCCCCTTCCTCACCATTCGCCACGTTGTTGGTTGTCCGTTGTGCCACAATTAGGAGCGACTGGGAGGCCGTTTGCGTACGCCTGGTTGCCCATTCTCCTCATCGATGGCTGGCAGTGGTGATAATGCATCAACCTCCTTTGGTCCTTCCCCATGTTGATGTCATCCCCCACTTTTGAACCACCTGTGTTTACAATATCAAATCCTTGAATCAGTAGTTTGGTACATACACAAATACATCGTTGGTACACAATGCTTGCATCGATTAAGTCTTTCAATACATAATATTACAAGGGTTGTCTGAGTGGGACCCAAATAGACCGAGCATGGTCATGTACATTATAGAACTCCCAAAAGACTATAGCGCAAAAGCGGAAGCGAAGCTGTGGTGGTACAACACAACTTCGTAAGCAATGACTGGGGATCCAAACCCTAAGACACCTCCTTAGGCTCATCTTCCTCAGACGGGACACACTCGTACGGGTTGTCCTTGGCGTCTACCTCTAAAAAGGGGGAATAAACAATGGTGAGTACGAACGTACTCGCAAACCACCATGACAGAATGCATTAGTGCACTAACAGGGGTCAAGGATGGCTTGGTTCTTTTGCATAAAGCTAATTTTCCCAAAAGTAGTTCACAAACCTATGACCTAGCATTTTAACTCAAAATCTTTGCAAGGTTCAAGCTGTTTTAAGGACTTATTCGCCTTCCCAAGCTTCCCCTGGTTCTGTTTGCCCTTGCGTACCATTTAATCACCTTTGACTCCATTTCCCATTCTCCCACATGTCAGAATGATCCATTCCATTAATCCCCACCTAGACTTAGCAAGATTAAAAACTTCTGAGGCTAGTCAAGAGTAGTACAAGTCCCGGCGCTCCTTTAACCGTGAGCACAGCTATTCGAATAGATTATTTTTACTCACACTGCAGTTTACGTACGCTTTGTCCGCAATCCATGCCGTGCCCAACACATGAGCCTAGTCCCAACATATGAGACTTGCCATGGCCCAATTTTTTGGTTCCCCTCGCATTGCGGTACTCGCTTCAAGGACTATATACCCTCATGCACACCTAGCACCCATACCATCTTACTAGTGGTGAGTGGAGTCCTGGACACAGAGGTTTCAAGGTAAGGGAAGTAATTGTTCATTTTAGTTGACATGTAATTTATCTCATCCCTTATACTCATACTCCGCTAAACAGTTCCCACCCACATGATCAGAATGACAATGACTAGGGAGCTGCCCCACTTGGGTTGCCTAATCTGCCAGGTCTACGCCCACATTAGAAATGCAGTCGTACTCTATTCATTTCTCGCATAGTTTCTTGACTCGGTCCTTAATTGACTAGGGTCGCTGCTAACCTTTGCATAGAACCACCAAAAGCTTCCATGCTGCCCCAATCAAAATCAGTTTATATATTGAAGTTTTGATTTTCGCAAACAATTTGGATGTGAAATGCGGATGGCGCTCATGTCTCCACCCGCTCTTTGATAATCACTCAACCCTAAGTAATCATCCCCCTTCACTTCCATAATCGCATCATGAACATGCAAGATATGATCATCTAGTGAAGCATAGATGACTAGGGACAATTAAATAACCATGGCAACAAGGTGCAGAACAACAGAATTCAAAGCGTGGCCTTTAATAAAGTTTTAGGTTCGTATTTTTCTAATTAGCATGCAGTTTTAGTTGCAATCAACACATTTCACAATATACGATCAATATACTCAAGGAGGAGGGTGCAGTGACTTGCCTTGCTCAGTCAAGGGCTCCTCCTCAACTGCTGCGGGCTCATCCTTGCAAAAGTACCTTGCTTAGTGAATGACTAATCAAACTTGTGACCTAATGATCCAATCGATAAATCCATAAATCCTACAAAATTGGTAAAAATGCCAAACCAGTGCCAATGGATAGGTCTTGATTTTAAAAGAAGTTTGGTGAAAGTTTTGTCCAAATCCAATTTAAAATGAGTGAGTTAGAGCCGTTTAAAGTTTCAAATTTGAATTAAATTAAATTAATTGCAAAACCCACTGTGCAGCCATTTTCCATTTCTGCCCAAATTATTTTTCTAAGGGAAAAGAGTTTTTTCACTGACAAGTGGGTCCAACACCTTTTTCTTGTAAAATCATTATCTTTCCCATGGATAAACCCTGAGTGAATGACAGGTGGGGCCCTGGTCAATATTGATCGGTCAATTTGACCATCTCCTGGCCAGGGGCCCACATATCCACATAACAGGAGTTTATTAACCATTGAAATCAGTTTTTAAGTTTGTGGGGCCAATCTGTCAGTGAAAGAATATTTAAAACAAGTTTAAAATACATTTTCTTAATAGACATGGCCCACATGTCATACATGGATACTGATCTCGTTATTAGCTTAATCTACCGTCAATAGTGCTAATCATGTTCATTAGCTTTAAACCACAGAGGGCCCAAATGACAGTCTCACACTCCTATCTTCTTCCTCTCATCCTCGCTCCGCCCTCTCTCCCTCTCTATCGCGTGGGCCCGATGCTACGGTTGGCTTGCGCGGGGCATAGCCGGGTCGGAGGTCGGGGCAGCCGGCGAGGGGAGGCCTGCGGGGCCCTCCGCCACTGCTGGGCAGTGGCACGGCGGTCGGGGAGGCAAGGATTGGCTCGGATGGTCGGTCATGGCGGTGGGCTACTTCAATATTGGGGCGCACCAGCGAGCGGCGGCTGAACGAGGGAGTGGAGGCTGGTGGCAGGGTCCTAGGGTCATTGGAGTACCACCAAGGGCCACCTGGTGACCGGTGGTGGCTGGCGGCAGCCACGGGGGTGGGGGTTCCTAAGCGGCTAGAGGCGCGGCGGAGCATAGCTCGGTTCATCGGCAAAATTTGCCGTGACGGTGGGGCGACGGCCGGCGGCTTGCTCCCGTGGAGCTTCACCGGGGCTAGGGGAAGGTTTACCCCCACTTGGCTAGGTTGAGACAGGTCTCCAATGGCTCAGACTATGGCAGCCTCTTCTCGGTGCGGCGGCGCGATCATGGTGCCGGCGACAGGGCACAATCGACGACGAGGGCGCTGGGGCTTACTAGAGGGAACACTTGGCTACCGTTGGACGGGCAGGTGGAGCTGGAGTCCCGGCGGAGGCGGCGAGGCGTCTTTCACGGTTGCGGCAGAGCCGAGCAGAGCACGGCTCATGCGTGGCCGTATGCGTGCGTACGCATATACAGCAGCATGGTCGTACGCCGACTGCGATGGTGCCGTTGACGTAGTGGCCTTGGCACATCACAGGCAAGCGGTGGGGGAGAGGAGACGGGAAGGCGGTCAGGTTCTCACTGTGTGGCAGCCTAGGAGCGGCACACCAAGGAAGCGACAGGTACAAGCTACAGGCGACGAGGTACTGGCTGGTGGAGGTTGGGCCCGTGGATCGTCCTCGCTCTCTTGACAGCAACGACGGCGATGGTTGCATTGCATGCAGATCGTGTGACTCGCGGTTCGTCCTTGGCTCGGTGGTTTCCTCCCGCTCGGGGTCCTGCCGGAGCTCGGCCTTGGCTCTGCCTCCCAAGAGGCAGTGTGGACAGCGTTGATGATGGCGGCGAACTGGTGTGAGTGGAAGGGCAAGGATGGTGAGTGGAGACGAGAAAAGGAGGGGCACCGAGTGGCCGATCGACGGCTTTTATAGGCAGCAGTCGGCCATTCTCGCCGTGGAGAGCACAAAAGGGGGAGGGGCTCCAAGGTCGTTGCGCCATCAAAGCGGCGTCCTTGTCCCCCGGTTTCTCGCGCTGGGTACGGGACGTGCGTCGGGTTCCCGTGGTCGTGGCTGGTAGAGAACGGAGGGGGAGAAGGGCATGGAGCATGCTATGCAGCGGCGCAAGTGGGCATCCTGCACGAGCCGAAAAAGGGAAAGAGCGGCGTGGTGCGTAGTCATCCATGGCCCATCGTGGAGCAGTCCATGCCATCCTCCTCTGGCGAACAATAGCAGCGTGCAGGCTGCTCAGGCCTGAAGCAAGCGGCTCGGCGCATGGAGGGAGCAGGCGGTGACGTTGAAGAAGACGTGGCCCGCCTACAGTTGAACCCTTGGAACCCGGAGGCTGGGCATGGTGACCACCGAGTGCGGGATGCTGCCGCGGCCGTCATCCTCGTATAGCGGGACATGGCGGTCGGCATCGGAGCAAATGATCTTGTTCCCGTCGCTGCCCGCGGGAGCGAACTGCAGCTTGCCACACCCGAAAATTATACAACCATTTCTAAACATTCAGTATATTAATCCTCATCCCAAGAAGGCAGGGTACACTATAACAAAATTATTAGCAGAAACCACACTTACGAATAAGTAGATAATGTACTTTATTACTTGGGTGATCATAGGCCATTACATATCAAAGATAAACAAAAGATAGCAGAAGACTATGGTAGAAGTATCCACAGGCACTTGATGGTGGTACGAGCTAACAGTCCAAGGCTTCTTCTCTAGAGCATCCATCTTCTATATTGATGTAAGCAAAAGTGAGTATCACCCATAGACTTAGCAAGCCATACCGGAAATGCACAGTAATGCATAGGGGGAAACAAGGGAATGGCATAGTAGGGCTCGTTTTGCATAAAGGCATAGTTCAAACAATTCTTGAGTTTAAAGTATGTTTTAAAACACGATCCTAATCTAAGCCATAGTTAAGAAGTTAACAAGGCTACGAACCCTCACAACCATTGCAGGCTAAACCACCTGCTTAAGTTCATCATGACCCATTCTCCAAAGGTTTCAGAAATAGGGGACCAACTTGGAGTAACATTGCTAGGCTTGCCCATAACCGAGGGCGTGGCTGTTCGAATAAGTTTTAACTCTGATCAGAGATGTACAATTTTACTCACAAGGCATAGTCTCCTAATCGTAATACCCAAATAGAGTCCATACCAAGACCTTTCATCTAATCCGCCTCGAAACAATGAAAAGTGTCTAAAAGTGACCCCCTGCCCCTAGTTTTAGAGGCTCATTGCCTTGGGATGGATCAAACTGTCGGTCAGGTCCTTGCCCATTTGACTTGTGCTTGTACGAAATGGCTTTGCAATAGATGCCCTAGATAGCCCCAAAACAAGTTTTAGTTTTCACAAAGAAAACATCCTTTCACCCCTTCACCAAATACCTAGTTGATGATCCAGCATTTCATCATTGTTTTAGTTGATAATATTATATCCCAGATCTTCCAAAAGTTCTAAAGTTGGATCTAGGCATGACTAAGCATAATCCTAGGTTAACTAGTAAGTCCATCACATAGGGTACTTGTCTAGTCATTTTAATTTGACTAAGGTTGACAAGGATACGGATAATTCAACAATGAGGCTATAACAAGAGCATAGGAATAATATTAGCTAATAAAACAATAATGAACGATATAATTTTTAAAAGCAATGCAATAATGGTAAAACAATATAATTTTTACAACAGTAGGATTCAACATGCTTCAAGGGTATGATATGACTTGCCTAAATTGCTCACAAAGTCTTCTGCGTCAATGGCGATGAACAACAGAACCTCTGGAACAACGAAAATTACACAACCAATGCAAAGAAAAATAGAAAGACTAAGAAAACCACAAAACAGCAGAAATAAAGCTCATGAATAGGTTCTACACATTTTTAGGAAAATTTAGAGACTTGAACGGGTCAATTCAGAGTTCGTGCGACCGAGATACGACCGTCCAAAGTTTAAATGTTGTTAAAATGGATTTTACAATTTTCTTGAATTATTTTCTATTGAAAAACATATTATGACGTTAGTGGCTAAGGGGAGACACATCGACAGGTGGGCCCCATGTGTCGGTCTTGGGGGGAGGCCGACAGGCGGGCCCCAAGGGTTGCTACGCCAGTAGCCACGCGTACAGGCACGCGGCTGCCACGCGGCACGGGTGGAATGACGTGGTTGCCACATGGCAAGCCACATCGGACAGGGAGAGGGCCAGCGCCGGCGGCACACGGGATTAGCCAGTGGCTGGCGCACGGCAGCAGGGCGGGCTCTAGCGATGCCATGGGAAGGAAGAGGAGAGGATGGCGAGCTCACCGGTGATGACGCGGCGGTGAGGGAGTGTCCGAGGCAACCGGCGACAAGGAAAAGGCGGTGGATGTCCACGGGTCGATGGCGACGGGTCTCTAGTAGGCTTTGGACGACGGGAAGGTGCGGAGGGGGAAGAGCACACAACGATAGTCTTGACAGTGGCAGCTTCTTGGCTGGCTGGTGCTCCGGTGAGGAGGGCGAGGTGGCTAGAGTTCTTCCACCCGGCGGAAAGAGGAGGACACAAGGAGGGACGGTAAGGGGGCTTGGGAGCTTGCGGGGAGGCAGCAAGGAGGAAGAGGAGGGCGATGGGGTCCTTTTATAGGCCATTGGGGATGAGGAAGGTGGAGGGGTTGGCTACCATTGATGGTAGATTTAAGGAGTTTTAAATTATGAAATTAGGGCTCAAAAACACAACAATTGATGCGGTATTTGAGAGGGAAAAATGAAGAAGGATGAATGACGGATTAAAGCCCTCAATCAACTTGGCATTAGGATGCTTGAATGAGGTGAATTAGTGAGGGGAATGGCTGTGGTTTTCACGGGGTGAACAGGTGCCAACGGCTAGAGGAAGAAGACGGGGCTGATGGGTGGGCCCCATCTGTTAGCGGGCGAGGCTTGCAAGCGCTGGGCCGAGCGGAGGCGCGGCCTGGCGGGCGAAGAAGGCTGGCTTGGGGTTGGGTGATGGGCGAGCTGGGCCGAGGCAGCTCGGCCCGAGAGAGAGGGACAGAGGGACAGAGGATGGGCCAAAAATGGCCCAAGAGAAGAAAAGGATTTTCTTTTTGTTCTCCTTTTTATAAAAACTGAAAATTGATTATTGTTGCTTAAAATTATTTATAATGCTCTGAAAATTTCCCTAAAAATTGGTTACGCATTTTGAAGCATGAGGAATTTACCAAAAATACCCACAAGCCAAATTGAGATCAATTCTTGGTGATTTTTAATTGTTGAAGGCTCAATTTGGCTTTTAAAATTTCTATAAATGCATTAAAACACGATTTTAAAAAATTAGGGTGAATTTTAGTGTGCGACATAGCTGTAAGCCGACGACCCACTGGAGGGCGACCGAAAGTTGATCCTCAGAGCGGTAAGCTGGCCTAACTCCAAGTCCAAGCACTCCGTGCTCCCCGGCAGATCACCACCGTGAACACACTTTGTGGACGATGCATCCTCAGCCTCTGCCGTCGATGGGTAGGAGAGGTGCAGGGTGAGGTTAAGGTGGCGTAGCGTGTAGCCGGCGCTAGCGTGGTACACGATCAGATTGAGATACCCTCGGCTCATTATGAAATACTACTCTATCCTGATCGATTGCAGAATGCAGATCGTATATATAATAGATACATTTAGATAAAAGAAAGAGTAAATTTAATAAAACCGTATATTTTATGGTCCAAGTTATAGAAAACCACATACACTTTGATACTTGATATTTAACTACAGGTATTATGGTATTGAAGTTTCACAAAACCACACAAATTGGGGTCCACCTGCAAGATGACGTGGCTGTTCCACCTAAGATGCAGATGTGGCATCGAGGGCGAAGCTGGACGCTACTACCTCGGCTATTAATTAATTTCACGCGATCTCCTGCACAGGTGAGCGCCAGTCGTTCGACAGCTCCACCAAGAATCAATCAGGTGGCTTATTGCTAGATTTGATGGATCTTACATTTGATGCACTGTCCCAATTTGCTGAAAATGATCGGTATTTGGCATAGACAGTAAATTTCATAGTAGTTAAGTGTTTTCTGAAAAATCTGGTGTGTACTTCCAACTGAAATTTCACATCAATTTGTAGTTTGTACCTCACCGTTAATTCATTTCCTTCTAAAAAACTACTGAATCACAAAAACTGGAGCTTTCTAAATCCTAATGTCTCTCAAATGAAATTGGAACCAAACAGGTGAGCTCACGTAAGGGAAGGACAGGGAAGTGGTAGTCCCTGTTTTACAGTCTGTTTATCTTTTTTAAAATATAGTTAATATGACTTATATTTTCAAACAGACGGAGTAAGAAATAACAACTGAGGAACACATGGATGAGCACTCTATGGGATCCATCTGTTGAGGGAAATGTGCCCTACACCTCTTCCTCTGATTGCAGTTTCTCTAGCATTTTCCCTTATGTTGATTCCTCTAGCACGTCCCCTACTTGCATTACTTTTGATGACAGCAGTACTCCCTCTACTTGTGATACTTTCGTTGTTAGCAGCCCTTCCCCTCGAATTAATTTTCCTTCCTCTGCTTGCTCCCCCTTCATTGATTGGCTGATATGAGCTTGATTGTTGGTTGTTGATGTAATCTTGGTTAATTGGCTCATATGAGCTTTGAGCTTGGTTCTGTAGCTCGCGCTACTTTTTAGCCTAGAGAAAGAAGCATGTTACAACATTGCAAAATGGAGTAATATTGAAATAAAATCTAATATTACCTTGAGAGCATCAAGTCTTATCTGGAGATTAGGCCTCAACTTCTTTTTGCATGTTGTGTAGATTTGTTACATCCCTTGATCTAGGTCAACATTATTGTTGCATCTATCTCCTGGATGGCCCCGCAGCGTTCTAGACGTAGAAACGGCCAGAGCACAATATGGAATTTCCGCGCCATGCGTGGCGTTTGTTTACTTTCCTATTTTATTTCCAAAATATATGGTGTGCATGAGTAAGTCTAGGTCGGGATGATCCAAGTCTTTCCATCTTTGTGTAATAGGCTAAAGATAGCATGTATTAGCTCCTATATATTCTAGAGAAAGAAGAGAAGATTTGTGCCCCCAGAAAAAACTCTGTCTTCGGTTGATTGTTGAGCGTTTTGTCTGATCTGCTGCAATGCAGCGAGAAAACAGAAAATAGAGAGAGAGATAGTTTGAGAGATCCTGTTGTTTTTCCAACAATTGGTATCAGAGCCACAACTTTCTCTAGGTTCAGTCGGAGATGTCGTTGATCCTAGTGGCAGGAGGAGGCGGTGGTAGCGGTAGTGGTGCCAGTGGCACGAGTTCGTACCAGTACCCGTAGTTGACGGCGGCAAACTACACCAGCTGGTCCATCCGCGTCCAGGCCATCATGCAGGATCAAGGCGTCTGGGCGGCAGTATAGCTGGACGACGATGCCGTCGACATCAAGCTCGACAAGAAGGCCAAGGCACACCTACTCCAAGCACTCCCCGAGGACATCCTTATGCAAGTTATGAAGAAGACGTCCTCGAAGGAGATTTGGGAGGCCCTGAAGACGAGGTTTGTTGGGGCAGATCGTGTCAAGAACGCACGGCTCCGGGCGCTGAAGAGTGACTTCGACGCCATGCGGATGGTTGATGGTGAATCGCTCGACGAGTACGCAGGGAGGCTAACAACGATGTCAGTAAGATACACCAACATCGGCGGATCCCTAGATGACGTGGCCATGGTGAAAAAATTGTTTGACATTGTGCCGGACCGGTACTTGCCCATCATCGCCGGGGTCGAGCAATTTTGTGACATCGACACAATGTTGTTCGAGGAGGCGCTGTAACGGTTGAAGGCGTTCGACGAGCGCACACGCCAACGTCAACCCGGCGGTGGCGTCACCGTCGGTGGCCAGTTGCTCCTCACTCAAGCTGAGTGGGAGGCACGACAAAAAAAGGGCGGCGGTGACTCGTCGTCGAACCAGAAGGGCAAAGCTCCCGCGGGTGGCGGGAATCACGGCCGAGGCGGTCGTGGACGCGGGCGCGGTCACGGCAAGGGTGGTCGTGGCGAGGCGCACAACACCGACGGAGTGGGTGGCTCCGGCGGTGGCGGACGTGAAAAGAGTCACATACGCTGCTTCAATTGCCAGGAGATGGGGCACTACGCCTCACAATGCAAGGCGCCCAAGAAGAAAGAAGAGGTACATCTCACACAAGCCGACGATATCGAGCTGGCGCTACTCCTTGCAGTTTCGGAAGAGCTGCTGCGGCAGACTCGGCAGGAGGTGGTGCTGCTGAATGAAAACCGTGTGTGGCCAGAGCTGTACCAGGTCGAGCACGGCACGTCGCCGGCTGCCATCTGGTTCCTCAACAACGGCGCAAGCAACCACATGACCGGCGACAAGGAAAAGTTCCGAGAATTGGACGAGGGCATCACCGGCAAGGTGCGGTTCGGCGACGACAGATCGGTGGAGATCAAGGGGAAGGGCTCGATTCTCTTCGCCTGCAAGAATGGAGACCATTGGCTGCTCGAGGAGGTGTACTTCATCCCAAGGTTACGCAGCAACATGGTAAGTCTCGGGCAACTCACCAAGACCGGCCACAGGGTGATCATGGACGAGGACGAGCTCGAGGTGTTTGTGAAAAATCCAATGCGACTGATTATGATGGTGAGGCGTACTCCCAATCGCCTCTATAGGAGCAAGCTCACCCTGGCGCACCCCGTGTCTTTGTTGGCGAGCTTGGACGACCTGGCGTGGCTGTGGCACGCGCGCCTGGGTCATGTCAACTTTCAAGCACTGAAGCTGCTCGCCGACAAGTCGATTGCTGGAGGAATTCCACTAATCGTGCATACACAACAACTCTGTCATGGCTGCCTGGTGGCCAAGCAGGCGCGACATCCGTTCCCGGTGGTGGCAAACTTTCGAGTGGAGGAGCCGCTCGAGCTGATTCACAGTGATCTCTGCGGCCCGATCTCACCGGCGACAAATGGCGGTAATCAATACTTCATGCTCCTCGTGGATGATTGCACTCATTGGATGTGGGTGTATATGCTTAGGACAAAGGACCAGGCACTGCCAGCGTTCACAAAGTTCAAGGTGCTAGTGGAAAACACACGCGGGTGCAAGATCAAGATGCTTTGCACTGATCGGGGGGGGGGGGGGGAGAATTCCTTTCGGCCGAGTTCACTCGGCTGTGTGAGGACGTTGGCATCGATCGGCAGTACACCGCGCCATACTCTCCACAGCAAAACGGCGTGGTGGAAAGGAGGAATCGCACGGTGATGGAGATGGCGCGATCCCTGTTGAAGAGCATGTCTGTACCAGGCAGGTTTTGGGGGGAGGCGGTGAGGCACGTTGTCTACCTCCTCAACCGGCTGCTGACGAAGGCTATGGGCAGCCACACTCCGTTTGAAGCTTGGAACGGAAGGAAGTCGCATCTTGGTCATCTTCGTGTGTTCGGCTGCACGGCACATGCGAAGATCACCACCCCGCACCTGAAGAAGCTTGATGATCGCAGTCAACCAATGGTGTACCTAGGAGTCGAGGAAGGGAGCAAGGCGCATCGACTCTTCGATCCACGGCGCAACAAGGTACATGTTAGTCGTGATGTACAATTTGAGGAAAATGTAGAGTGGAGCTGGAATGCAGGTGCAGCAGCAGTACAGACTTCAGAGTTCGTGGTTGAAGAAGTGGCTGCCGCGGCAGGCAAAAACGCTGCCGCGGCAGGTGATCGCGAAACCAGTGCGGCAGCGGCAGGCGATCAAGCTGCCGCAGGAGGAATTTCCGCTGCCGCGGCAGACATCCCCCAGCCCGATGGTGCACCAGTGGGGCCCATGACCAGATCGCGGGCGGCGGCCCGTACGACATTATCGACCACGCCGGGCACCTCACCGTCAACACCGGCACGTGGCACACCGGAGCCCGACGCCGCCACATCACCTGCGGCACGGATTTCTCCTCCCCTAGCAGGAGGAGATGAATCCCACGATGGTCCTGTCCGGTACAGACACATCGACGATATCATGAGGGAGGCACCGCGTGTTGATCTGGATGAAGAAGAAGAAGCTGATGGGGAAGCATTGCTGATGGAGACGGAGGAGCTGTCGTGCTACCGTGAGGCAGCTGGCCAACCAGAGTGGGAAGATGCAATGTGCAAGGAGATCGAATCCATTGAGAAGAATTCGACTTGGTCGCTGTCAAAGCTTCTGGTTGGACACAAGGCAATTGGCCTCAAGTGGGTTTACAAGCTCAAGAAGAACTCTGATAGAAAGATGATCAAGCACAAGGCACGGCTAGTTGCAAAGGGGTATGTGCAACGTCAAGGAATTGACTTCGAGGAAGTGTTTGCGCCAGTTGCTCGTCTCGACATAGTGCGCGTCATTCTCGCTGTGGCAGCAAACCATGGGTGGCAGGTGCACCACCTAGACGTCAAGTCGGTGTTCCTCAATGGCGAGCTGCAGGAAGAGGTATATGTTGCACAGCCGGAAGGATATGAGGTGAAGGGGAAGGAAAACCTTGTGTACAAGTTACATAAGGCTTTGTATGGTCTTCGGCAGGCGCCGCGCGCCTTAACCGGAGCCTAAAGGAGCTCGGTTTCTCAAGGTGCGTCCAGGAGCAGGCAGTGTATACCCGAGGCACAGCAAGCACTGGCGTCATCGTCGGCGTGTACGTGGACAACCTGATTGTAACCGGCCAAGATCCTTCTGCAATCACCGAGTTCAAGAGGCAGATGATGGCTCAATTCGAAATGAGTGACCTTGGATTGCTGCACTACTACCTCGGCATAGAAGTGGCGCAAGGCGATGGTGGCATTACCATCAAGCAGGCAGCGTATGCAAAGAAGGTGTTGGAGTAATTCGGAATGAGTGAGTGCAATCCAACCAAATTTCCAATGGAGCCGAGGACGCAGCTGCACAAGGACGGCGAGGGACACCCGGTGGACGCCACAGAGTACCGCCGTGTCATCGGTTGTCTCAGGTACCTGCTCCACACACGGCCGGACATGTCGTTTGTAGTCTGCATGGCGAGCAGGTTCATGGAGCGGCCTACCGTCATGCATCACAAGGTGGTCAAGCAAATTCTCAAGTATTTGAAAGGGACAATTCATTATGGCCTTGTGTATAGCAACGGAGGAGGCGCAGAGGTGATCACCGGCTACATCGACAGTGACTTGGCTGGTGATCTAGATGATCGGAAGAGCATGGGCGGCATGGCATTCTATGTTAATGAGTCTCTGGTTGCATGGAGCTCACAGAAGCAAAGGACGGTGGCACTGTCGTCATGTGAAGCTGAATTTATGGCGGCAACGGTGGCGGCGTGTTAGGCGCTGTGGCTGAGGAGCTTGTTGGCAGAGCTGAACAAGGAGCAACCGAGACCCGTGAAGGTGTTCGTCGACAATAAATCGGCGATCGCATTAATGAAGAACCCGGTGTTCCATGGACGCAGCAAGCATATCGACACTAGGTTCCATTTCATTCGAGAGTGTGTCGAGAGAGGGCAAATCGTCATCGAGTTCGTACGAACGGAAAAGTAGCGAGCCGATCCCTTGATGAAGGCATTGCCAGTGGCGAAACTGGCGACAATACGGCACCTTCTTGGTGTCCGCGATCTTGGGCCACTCCAGGATTAGGGGGGAATGTTGCATCTATCTCCTGGATGGCCCCGCAGCGTTCTGGATGTAGAAACGGCCGGAGCGCAATATGGAATTTCCACGCCCTGCGTGTCGTTTGTTTACTTTCCTATTTTATTTCCAAAACATACGGTGTGCATGAGTAAGTCCGGGTCGGGATGATCCAAGTCTTTCCATCTTTGTGTAATAGGCTAAAGATAGCATGTATTAGCTTCTATATATTCCAGAGAAAGAAGAGAAGATTTGTGCCCTAGAAAAAAACTCTGTCTTTGGTTGATTGTTGAGCGTTTTGTCTGATCTGCTGCAGTGCAGCGAGAAAACAGAAAATAGAGAGAGATAGTTTGAGAGACCCTGCTGTTTTTCCAACAATTATCAGCACTGTATTCTGAGTCTTCATCTTCTTTACCGTCAGCCAAAAATAATGCATCATCACCCTGGACCAGCCACAAGTCTTCCTCATTGTTCTTCAATTGTTCAAGTCCTTTTCTTCCAAATTTGCCTCGACATCATCAGTGGTATCACGAACAACATCCTCTTCTAGTATATTGCAGGAGGCCTTTCTCTCAAAAATATGTTGTCGGCTTTCTTTATGCTATCGTTTTCCCTAAGCATGTCCATAACATTTCTGTCACCCTCGATTGTTAGTCATCCATGTGCGGCAGTAATATCCAGGTTGGGGGAAGAACATTTCATCACTTTTCTGGTACCCAAGCTTCTCTATTACCTCAACTATATTGAAAAGGTAGACAAGATCTCGATCCATTGGCTCCTCAATAACCATGGCCCCTGGGCCACGATCATGTTTGAAAAACCGTAATGTCCAAACTTCTTCAGGCATTCCTGAAAAAATAGAGTAGACAAATCAAATCTACTGCATAACTGGAGAAAATCTCAGTAAGGCATACAAAAACTTACTCATTTTTGTCCTAAATTCAGCTTGGAGATAAATAACAGTTTGTCAATATGCATATACTTCAATTTATTGATGTAGACATAAAAGTATTGTAAAAGAATTTGAATATTGATCACATGCTCCTATAAGTCACATGGATTTCTTTGTAACATATAAACATACCGTGAGGCATGAAAGGATTAGTTTTAACTTATAAGTAGAAAAAAGGTACATGGTATCTCTTGGGCTGTTGTACCAGGCCGGTAGAAACATGGATTATGCAGATGACTAGTTCAACATGACTAATTAATCAGCAAATTAATATGGTTACTTCATATCTTACTGTCAGCATATAAATTTGAATCGACTATATATTCACGATGGTATGCTTCAAATTGATTTTATTTAGCCAACTGGTTAGTCGGTCGTTCTAACGTAATTCCATTACACAAGGCACACACAATTAATGAAAATTAATGAGTGGTGTTTTGAACTAACTCTACGCAATTTTTTGAGATCAAACTAGTGGTTGATTTATGACTATTGCCGATATTTTGGAAGCGATAAAACTATCATTGGTTTGCCTCCATAACAAGAAAAAAAATTAAGAGATAAATTTTGATTTGTGTGATCCGTGCAATATAGAATTTGAGGGGACACCCTAAGGTGATGTTCTTTTCGGCCTGTGGCTTATAGCTTGTGCCTTGGTTTTCGTTAGCACGTTTTTTTAAATATAAAAGGATGTGTTTTTTTAAAAAGTTTCTATACGAAACTTTCTTAAAAAACAAATAGATCCATTTTTTAAGTTTTTAATAGCTAATACTTAATCATACGCTAATGATATTTCTCGTTTTACATGCGACTTATAAGCCCTATGCAAAAGACAATTCAAACACCCCCTAGTCTAAAATCCTAAAACCCTAATCTACTCACTCGATCGAGAAGACGCTGGAAGGGTTTCATGTGGCATCTCCCTCAAGTTTTTCGTTGCATAAACACCGGCGACCTTAAGATCAAGCCGGTGTCTGTTTCACTTGCAGCAGAACCAGAAGGAAAAGAAGAAGAGATGAAAGAATAGCAAGGTGTAAAATCAACAAGCTCTGCTTCAATGGCTTCGTAAGCAGATAAATGAATCAATTTAATTCCGTAATTAGCAAAGACGATCAATGTTAGGCTAAGAAATCAATTAAGTGAAGACTAAACTCAAACACAAACATTAGGGAAGTCTTAGACGATTTGCAAATAACCTTTGTGAGTGATGTCCAGAAATCTTGCCTATGTGAATAACAGAGAGTTGATGGTGAGGTTGATACAACAAAGGGGAGGAGATTGGAAAATTAACTAGTTGCGGCAGTTTTTGTGGGGCACACGTATAGTAGTCCAGCTTGGTCCTCGATGCCACGTCCGCATCCTATCCGAGGTGGAATGGCCACGTTATCTTGCATGTGGACCCGTTTTGTGATAGTGTGGTTTTGGGAAACTTCGCTACCATAATATATACATGTAGTTAAGTGCCAAGCGTCAAACAAGAGGCCACCTATTGATCAAAAGTTTTTAAAAAATAAATCTATTAAATAATTTTTCTATATCCAAAGACCAAGATATAAACTGTTAGATACAGTTATACATATTTGTGACTGAGTTACACAAATTTATAGCTAAAGTTACATAAATCGATAATGGTAACTACAAATTAAAAGTGTAATTACAACAAGTTAAAAGTATAACTTAGAACTCGTTTTTCCCATCCCGAATCTCAAAGTTACATCCAACGGGCAGCGTTATTATTTGACAGAATTTAAAAATTTAAACGTTTGATTAATAGAAAATCTATCAGAGTAATATGTGGTTTTCTATAATTTGGACCGTAAAATATATATGTGGTTTTGTAAAATTTACTCTATAAGAAATAATTATCCATCCCCATTAAACTTAAGAAAAATAAATAAATAACCAAAAACGATCGAGAACAACCAATCAACGTAAACAAACACCTATTTTGTCGAGTATAAACTAAAATAAATCCCCTCAGAAACAAAAGATAAATACTGTAAGCTAAACATGTTGGACAATTATCAAGCCATCATTCAGAGCAAGTACGACAGGAACGACGCGGCGAGGATGACGGCGGCGGCGACCCTCCTCGTCGTCGGCGCCGCCGTTCCGCTGATGGGCGCGATCTCGATGATGAAGCGGCAGGACCCGGCGGAGGGGTCGACGCTGGTGGTGGTGGCGATGCCCTTAAAGTCACAGGCGCGGTCGTCCTGGTCGTTGGTCTGGTAGTAGCTGTTGAAGGCGTAGGACACGTTGCCCTTGGCGTCGAGGCCGCCGCAGGAGGTCTTGTACCCGAGGCTGGTGCAGTCGGCGAGGCCACACGCGTAGCTGACGCCGTCGCCGACCTTCTGGTCGGCGAGACTGGCCGACGGCTTGAGCACGCACCACTTCCGGTCGAGGTAGGTGACCCCCTTCGCTGGCGTCGGCGTGCTGCTTCCATTGTCGCCGCCGCGGAGGCTGAGCGGGTACTTGGGCTGGCCGTCGTAGTAGAAGACGCCCCAGTGGCGCTCGAAGTTGCCCGGCTCGATGCTCTTCTGGTCCTCGTCGATGAGGCTGAACAGGTAGGCGTCGACGGGGCCCGGCCGGAGCGGCGTGCCCCGGCCGGAGGCGATGTGGGTGAGGAACCCCTGGTTGAACTGCCGCGCGTACTGCGGGTTCGCGTTGGCGTCGCCGTCTGTCGGCCACCCGACCTCGCCGACGACGATGGACACGTTGGGGAACCCGTTCCGCCGCAGCGCCGCCACCAGCGTGTCGTGGTTGGCATCGAACGTGTTCTGGTACGTGACGCCGCCGTCCACCACCGGCGCCGACGAGCCCTGGAAGAAGGCGTAGTCGAGCGGGAAGTTTGGGTCCTTGTACAGGCTGATGAACGGGTACACGTTGGCCACGAACGGCGCGCCCGTGGCGGCGAGGAACTGCACGATGGTGAGCATCAGGCCGTGGATGTTGGCGCGGAAGTCGCCGTCCGAGGGCTTCCCCGTCGCCGACTGGTACACGTCGGCGTTGAGCGGCACCGTCACCTTCACCTGCCCGGCGAGGCCGGCCTTCACCAGCGCCGCCTGCACGCTCTGCATCGCCGGGAACGTCGTGTTCAGGTACGTCCCGTTGAACGTCTCCAGGAACGGCTCATTCCCGACGGCCACATACCTGCCAAGCCGTCAGCAAAAGCATTACAGTTTCACCAGACTAAAAAACACATTTTTTAAACATTTTTACGGCATCACAGCAGATGATGATTTGCAGAGGACTAAACATGATTAATTAAGATGGAGCAGATTAATTAAGAGGTGGAAGATTATGTGAGGAAAGGATCACTTCAGCACGGTTAGACATCTGCGTCAGACAGGGAAGCATGACCATGCTGCTAAGAACTGAAAATCTCTGTATACCATATGTATGTGTGTGTGCCAGGAATTTTCCACTGAAATTCTCATGATGCTAGAATGAGAGAAATTGTGGCATGGTCCCATGTTCTTGTGACCATCACAATTAATTATAGCCCCACGATAATTTGTTAAATCTTCGAACAAATTGGCTCTAATAATAAAGTCGAATGATTGAAACATATCAGCTTTTAATAACCTCTGAATTTTGGCCAATTCCAATAGAAGAATTTCATAGGTAATAAAAAGCAATCCCTAGTCAATTCCTGGAGATTTCTGGGTTCCAAGCAACCCAAAATTGCAAGGCTGAAAATGATTCTTTTGTTTTAAGATAAAGTAAAAAAGATTACTCGTCAGTAAGAAAGATTGTGGATGAAATTTTTCAAGACAAGAAGATTAATGCAGATGTGGTAACTGGCAGCTGGGTGATCACTCTGGATGGCTGGACAAGATGGTCTAGAAAGCCACAGAGAGTGTGAGAGGCACGCTATTCCCAAACCAAAACGTGTCAAAACCTCACAAAAAGTCACAGAGATTGTGAGAGGCCTTAACTTCCTTGAGCTTTAGCCTTTTCCTTGATCTGATTTCATCACTGCCCATACATGTCCCAATCACAGCAGTGGAAGAATCATCTAAGGCCACCCCAAGAGATAATATGATTTCTCAAAGCCATTTGTGATGTGTGTGCAGTAGTACTGAGCAAAAGAAAAAGAAGAAGAAGAAGAAGAAAAGCATGCACCCCAGACTTTGATAGTTTGATATACCATGCAGAATTATTGCAAAATGTTGGGACAGCATAAAGAATTTCAGTTGCTTGTGGCTATGGTCTTTCCAATAAAGAGGAGGGGAAACCTAGCTTTTTGTGACTGCTAGATGTCTTCTGAAGCTTCTACACCAGTGATGTCAAAGAAGACAATGCTCATTTTGGTTTGGTTTCAGGAACTCTACAGTGTGATAGTAACACTTGCTACTAGATGCCATGCTATTGCAGAGTTTCTTGAGAGTGAAGTAAAGTAGTGATGCCTTAGCCTAAATGTGATGTTAATTTTTTTTAATTTGTACTGTTATATTATTTAGTCAAATTAGTTAACCTTTTTTTTTACTTCTACAACAAAGACTGACTTTTTTAAGTTTGACTAAGTTTATAGAAAAATGTAGTAACATTTAAAAAAACAAATATGCTATAAAAATATATTCAATAGTCAGTTTAATGAAACTAATTTGTTGTTCTAGATATTGCTATGTTTTCTATAAACTTAACGAAACCAAAAAAGTTTGACTTGGAACAAACATTTTTTTAAGATAGACCTAGAACAAATATAAAACATCTTACAACATGGAGCAAAGGAGTATGATGTATACTATTTTTCTCTCCTGTTGCTAGAGCTCATCTAGAGCGTCCGTTTCCAATCCAACGGACAAGGGAGTGTTTCATCAAGCAGTAGCATGAAAACGAGTTGACCTTATGTCGACGCCGTTGTTGACGTGCTTGGAGACGTTCTTGGAGACCCAGTCCTCGGCGGCATTGGCGCCGGCGGCGAGGCCGGCGAGCATGTCGTTGGGGATGCCGACCATCACCTGGATGCCCGACCCCTTGAGCGCCGTCAGGATGCCGTCCTCGGCGTCGAACAGCTTCACCCTGTCGAACCCGTTATCCTTGAGCAGCTGCACCACCGTGCTCGCCGGCAGCGGGTGGCTCATCTGCGTGCCCCAGTTCACGCCGATGCCCTCTGACCACCGCGCCATGCACGCAACCACCAGCACCAGCAGCAGCCTGCCCATTGCTTTTGCAGAGGCAGAGCAGACTGTTTTTATCAAGAACTGAGGTGTTTCTTGGGATTCCAAGGGGATTGTGGATTATGAGTGGTGTTCTTGGATCAAGGATTGATCAGAAAAGTCTGGAAGGGTGAGTATGTTTGATTATTGATTGAAGATGATCATGAACAGCCTCAAACCTTGTGACACACCAAAAGATTAAAGGAAAGATTGATTGATCAAGATGAAATTATGTGGAATTTGATTTGTTCTTGGTACATAACCAAGTGCCAAGTGACCAAGAACCAGCTCAAATGGAACAAGAAGGTGGGGGAAGGTGAAGCAAAGAACAGAGAAAGCCTTCCAAAATCCAACAACTCCTCAAACTAACTGAATCTGAAGAGAATTTCCTTCTTGTAGCAGACAAAAAGGACCACAGAATTCAGAATTTCAGACAACAAAATGGAGAAAACCTGTTATCTGAGGAAGCTTGTGGGAGGCAGCAGAAGAAGGTTTCTACTCTACACTGATCACACAGGAACAGGGGCATGACAGGGACAGGAGGAGGAGGCATTAATAGGTCACCACAAGTGGAGGCTGTGCTGCAAGCAAAAATCCTCAAAAAGGGGAAACCAGGTGACTAGAAAATTGCAGATGAACAGGGTGTTTATGCCCTAGGTTGAGGCCAGGTGATAGGTTAGTAGTAGTCTAGAGGAAGATCACAGCAACAAGCAATGGACAGTTGGACACATCACCAGCATTTCCAGTGAATGGAGAAAGGACAGTATAATACCCGGAGGAGAGGTTTGCCAGGTGTTGGAGAGAAAAGAGGCTGTGGATAGCTAAGAGGTGGTGAAGTGTATCCACAGTGATGCAATGTGTGGCAAGAGATCACACAATCACACATAGGAATGTGACATATCTTACTGCAGATATATGCAACCTCTTGAGATTTTCAGTTGTGTTTCATGAAAGCCCTTTTAAAAGGACAAAATGCTCAAAATAGGGCTAAGGTTGTAAGTTTTATTTTAGTTTTTCTTTGTGTGACTGAGGGTATGGCAATAATTTCAGTGTCAAAACACCATGAATTTTTTAACTTGGGCTCTTTCCCCCTGGAGAACATTTTTTCTAGAACCACATAGACAGAGCCCCGGTTCCCGATTCATTCATCAGAAACCAAACCTGGAGAACATTTGAGCATATAAATTAGCAAGGTGCATATTGATAACTGAAGGGTGAACTTTTCTTTAGAGTTATTTGACTAGGGATGTTAGATAATGAGTTCAATCTGAATGACCATCAGTTAACATCAGAAAACGAGGCAGCCCTCCTGAATTCCTGAATTGTGTGGAGTGATGATGAGGATAACATAGGAGCAGAAAAAGCAGCCAACGAAGCAAATATATATAGTGAGAACAAAAGTAAAGTTTATTGTTCCTTTTTTTACTTATCTGTTTCTTACCTTTCTCTTATCAAGTAATTTTTTTTAAAAAAAGAGGGCAGGAGATATGAGCAGAGCAACCAGCTTTGCTTCTTCCACCTCTCTTTAGCCTCTTTTCTTAGCATCAGTGTATTGTTCACCTTCATCACCATTTGACAATAGCACCTGGTGTTTTTTAAACTTAACAATAACTCCCCAGTGCATTACAAAATTTGGTAACTAAATCAATAGTTGGAGATCAGAAACGTATTCGGTGATTAATTAAACATCCAAAATCATAATTCTATTTTCTTCTAGGAGAAGCTCAAATATGCATATTTGTTTCATAACAATGGTAAAGTTGTCAAGATGATAGGTGACAACAGGGAATGATTTGTATGAGTAAAGGGATCTGGTTCTGGAGTGGCAAGGGAGCTTAGGTATCTGTCTGCCTTTTGCAAAACTACATATATACTAAACAAATTAGAAAGCAAAGAGAGCATCTCCAATCTGTCCATGAAATTCTTGCCTTGGACAGGGGAGAGGAGCATCAAGGTGTTGTGGCGGTGTGGGAAGTAGAGAGACTAATGGTTTGGTTAGCAGCTGTCTTAAACTGGAAAGCATGTGATATATATTGTGTTTAAAACGATAGTAGTATTAGCAACTATTAGCACGTGAAATTAATCTTCTGTATTATTTTTTTCTTCGGCATTTGCAGGTAATTCCTCCTAGTTATATATGGTGCATATATTGGGGAAAATGTATGGGTAAATCGATTTTAGCTGAAGTAAAATGTCGTAGATGTAGGACATGCTAGATCAAGTGCGCATGCAAAAACTATGAAAAATATGGTTATTTGTGCACTATTAAAAACTTGTTCCTTTTCGTTGAAAAAAAAAATAGATCAGGCTACCAAGGGGTAAGTATGGTGCACATTATCGTCTGCGCATGTGACGTGAAGCTCTCTGAACCATCCATCCATCCATCGGCGATCAGACAGTAGGGGAGAACTCATGTTGAAGTATAAGTCGATTGTTCCCCGTTCTCTTTTGGCTTAAGTTTCGATTTGAGAAAGGGAGAAGGAATTTTTTCAAGATGGGTAATCACTAATTTAGTACTCCCTCCAACCTACAATATAAGGGATTAGGGCATGTTCAAAGGTAGAGTCCTCTGTATACTCTTACGTGATTGTTAACGCCAAAATTTGGTAAGGCCCTGTGTCAGATTCGGTCAAAGGGTAAATTGCAGTCCACTGGCGGAAATTGATCCAGAAGAGACCGATTCCAAGAGGGAGCCGTGAAAACCGCTGTTTGGCAGTTGTTTACTGTACCTATTAATTAGGCAAGTGTTTATCTTTAGAAAACCTGATCTCGTGTCCGGTCATGATTTGTTAGCATTTTCTGTTATAATTAGGAAATCATGTATCGTGTCCAATAAGGACTCGTGTAACTCGGGGTATAAATACGTACGCCCGGAGACCTTGTAAATTATCACTCGATCAATATAATTTCGGCGCATCGCACCCTTCCGACGGGATCTTGCTTCTCGAGCCGGGCTGCATCGGTTAGGTCCGACCTCCTGCGAGAGGGTAAGTCTCGTCACCCCGGCTACCTATCGGCTAGGACTTCCTCGGTTGGGTCCGATATTCTAGTCGGTTTATGGTAGTCGGCTTACCACGATATATTTACTTTATCTATGGCTGCATCAGTTCAGTTTGATCTCATAGATTGATTAGGTATATGACATCACGTGTGCATAGATCGTATCGGCTTACTGGGAGCGATTTATCATCAGTTTGTGCTGCATCGGTTAGGTCCGACCTACTAAACTGCTAGCGATAAATCGGTCCTGCTAGGTCGATACTTTATGTGCAAGCGTCTTATCGGAGTGTATAGCCGGTAAGTTATCATGTTTTAACATCACGATCGCATCAGATCTATCGGCTTATCGAGATCTCGTTATTATTATCAGTCTGTGCTGCAACGGTTGGGTCCGATCTACTAGACTGAATAATAACGTTATTCTTAATAAGCCGATGGGTTTTATGCGATGTTGTTATCGGAGTGCTTAGCCGATAAGTTATCCCTTATTAAATACAGCCGATTACACTGCTTGCCTTGTTGTGCATTCTTGCCTGCATTACTGTTACGATCGGCTAGGGGTTAGCCGATTGGTTTATTCTGCCGATCCGAATGCGAGCACCAGCAGGTTCCCGGGCACGACCTCAGCCAAGTCCCCGGGCACGACCTCAGGTAAGGACCCGGGCACGAGCATAGGTAAGAACCCGGGCATGGGCACGAACAGCGGATGAAGAACCCGGGAGCCGATGTGAGCAAGGGGCCCGGGCACGGGTGCGGGCAGTATCTTCACAGTAATACCAGTAATTTTAAACTATGATCGGCTGGAGTTTATTTGATCTATTTGCTTATGCATTCTGCCTGTTTATTTTACCAAGTTTATAGCCGGTTTTCGAGCATCCCTTCGATGATCGGCTAGCGCAATACTTGTTTATTATTATGCTATTGCTCTTGCCGTCATCGGCTTTCAGCCAATGTATAAGTGCTACAGTGCGTATCGGCCATCGGCCGATGAGATGAGTCCAAGCCGGCTTCCAGCCGATTGGCTCACGAATTTGACATCTCCTTTCCTTGTCAATTGCAGGGTCAAATTGACTGGCATGCCTACGAACCTCAAGACTTTAGGACCTGCACTGGAGTGAAGCAAATCTCCCAGGCCTTCGCGTGTCTCCCAGACGCCGGACGGCCCTTGGCGGTTTTCGGCGTCAACACGTTTTTGGCACGCCCGGTGGGACGCGAAGTTTCAACGCGAAGTTTTCAACAATCAGATTGGCAACATGGCCGGGAAAGAAGTCAAAACAGATAACATAATTCCGCATGACAAGGCAAGGGCCGATTCAAAAATCCCAGTTTCCGAAGCCAGTGTTGGTTGGGGAATCGAGCCGTACGCCACCTGAGAGTCCACTGGTAAAACCCTTACAAGAAATGGTGAATGAAGCAGTTCATCACGCGCTCATTAATCAGTCTGGAATTCTGGTGAACACACTTCATAATCTTATAAAGAAGACGGTGGATGGATCAATTATTCAAGAGCCTGCTCAGGGTCCTGTTTACCTCCTACCGAAGGTTGAACCGACTCAGATTGCTTACAACATCAGCAGAGATATACCAGAAAACATGTTTACACAGAACCAGGCTAGGGGGCAACAGGATATTCCTGCTGGGTACCATCGGTCTTCTTACTATGGAGGATATCAGCAAAATTACCCAGGAGGCGGGGCCGATCCAGGTACTTACCAGAGGGAATATAATAGACAGAATCGGCAACAAACTCCACCCGTGCAGTATCAACAAGACAACCTAAGGGAAGAAGATCTATCAACTAAGGTTGCTAAAATAGTGAGGGAGCAATTCGGGATCAAGCCCAGGAAACAAACATTCATGTATCGGCATCCATATCCTGAGTGGTTCGACAGGGTTCCATTACCACACCGATACAGGGTCCCGGATTTTTCTAAGTTCTCAGGGCAGGACAACACGTCTACAGTGGAACATGTCAGCCGATTCCTGGCACAGTGCGGGCAGGCATCGGCTGAAGAGGCTCTGAGGGTCAGGTTTTTCCCCTTATCACTATCGGGATCGGCTTTTACGTGGTTTTCTTCATTACCACCGAATTCCGTTCGAGGGTGGGCCGATCTAGAAAAACAGTTCACAAATATTTCTTTGCTGGAATTCATGAGTTGAGACTGTCAGATTTGACATCGGTTAAGCAACGACCAGAAGAAACAGTACCGGAATACGTTCAGCGATTTCGGGATATCAGAAACCGATGTTATAGTTTAAACCTGAGCGATGGGCATCTGGCCGATCTGGCTTTCCAGGGTCTCTTGGCGCCGATTAAGGAGAGATTTTCTTCGCAAGAGTTCGAGTCCCTGGCGCACCTGGTACAGAAGGTATCGGCTCATGAAAGCCGATTTCAAGAGGCAAAAAGGGATAAGTACCAGAGAAGGGTTGCTCAAGTACAGGTCTATTCATCGGATTCAGATGATGAGGAATCCGATGCTGAAGTTGGATTGGCGGAGTGGGCCAGGAACAAGAAATCAGTATCATGCCCATGGGTCAAGGATATCGGCAAGGAGGAGCGGTATGATTTTGATATTAGTAAAGCCGATAAAATCTTTGACTTGCTGTTACAAGACAAGCAGATACTACTGCCGCCAAATCACGTGATTCCATCAGCCGAAGAACTAAAGAAGAAAAGGTATTGTAAGTGGCACAATACTATATCGCATCATACTAATGAGTGCAAGGTTTTTCGGCAACAAATTCAGTCGGCTGTCAAACAAGGCAGAATCAAATTCGAAGACAAGAAGCCGATGAAGATCGATGGGCACCCGTTTCCCGTAAATATGGTCTATGCGGGATCATCGTCAAGAGATCAGGCCGATGGAGCGAGATGTCAAAGGTATAAATCAAGGATTACTTCATCGGACATGATAGAAAAATATTCAAGATATGAGGAACAGAGGGATGAGCCAGAAAGATATAATCCGCATTGGGACTGCCCGTTCTTCCGGTTCTGCTGGGATCAAGGGATGAGACTACCATCAGTTGAAAATTGCCCCAAGTGCAGCAGTACAGGGAATCAGCATGATCGCCAGCAGGGGTTTTCGCAGGATCGGTCGCTTGGAAAAAGAGCATCGATTCATAGCCAATTAGGGCTGATCCATGAAGAGTTCTTTAAAGAGGATGAAGAGGAGTACGCGAGAAACAAGTCCAGAATCCTCAATGGTGCCCTAGTGGGATATTCACGAAAAATCAGAAGAGAAGGGCCCAGCATCTATGACACCGAGAGCAACAGGAAGAACAGAGTCAAGATCAGGGAGAGGCCGATCATCGTCACAAGAAAACTAAACAGGTTTGGCGCGTGAAGAGAAAAGACGATGAACCTGATCAATCGGCCCCAGCAAATATGGTGTTCTTTTTACCTCGGGAATACAAAGCACTTTCATCAGATGAAGAAGGCGATGAGGAGATTTTTGCTCAACTGACGTTGCAACCCGATCAGGCTATATTGGATAAGCCTGAAGAGTCAGAGCATCGGCACCTGAAACCGTTATATACCAAGGGCTATGTGAATGGGAAGCCGATGACAAAGATGCTGGTTGATGGGGGAGCAGTAGTCAATCTCATGCCTCATGCCACATTCCGGAAATTGGGGAAGACTGCTGAAGATCTGATCAAGACAAATATGGTGCTAAAAGACTTCGGTGGGAATTCATCAGAAGCGAAAGGCGTATTGAACGTGGAGTTGACTGTGGGGAATAAGACATTACCCACCACGTTTTTCGTCATTGACGGAAAGGGGTTGTACAGTTTGCTTCTCGGCAGGGACTGGATTCATGTAAACTGTTGTGTGCCTTCGACAATGCATCAATGTTTGATACAGTGGCAGGGAGATCAAGTTGAAGTGGTCATAGCAGATCGGTCAACCAATATTGCCATGACCGATCTACCAGTCTGGGAAGCCGATGGTGTTGACTGCTTATCCGGGAAAATATGGGAAGGAGACTATCTCAAAGTCACCAGCCAAGGAATACAGCCGATTTAGCAAGTCGGCTCTGAATTGTTACTCTGATGGGCTCCATTGAAGACTTCGAGGGGAAACTGGGGCAAGGATTTACGTCGGCTGATGATTTGGAGGAGATCGACATAGGACCAGGAGATAAGCCAAGGCCGACGTACATAAGCAGAAAGTTAAGTCCTGAACTTCGAGAAGAATTGATAACACTGTTGAAGGAGTATCGGGATTGTTTCGCCTGGGAGTACCATGAGATGCCAGGATTAAGCCGATCAATTGTTGAACATCGACTGCCCATTAAACCAGGATATCGGCCATTTAAACAGGCTCCAAGGAGGTTTAAGGCAGAATTATATGAGCCAATCAAAGCAGAGATCACAAGGTTGTATGATGCCAAATTTATAAAGCCATGCCGATATGCTGAGTGGGTTTCTAATATCGTCCCTGTGGAAAAGAAAAATGGAAAATTGAGGATATGTATTGATTTCCGGGATCTGAATAAAGCTACCCCCAAGGATGAATACCCAATGCCGATAGCGGATTTATTGGTGGATGCAGGCCTCAGGGCCACGAAGATTATCAGCTTCATGGACCTCAGGCAATGGCGGGATACAATCAGATTTTTTATACATGGAATGAAGAAGATGTCATAAACTGGTTTCCGGTGTCCTGGAGCTATCGGCTTGTGATGAGTGGGTAGTAATGACTTTTTGGATTGAAAAATGCCGGTGCGACTTAATCAGAGAGCGATGAATATATATAGGTTCATGATCTCATCGGCGTTGTTGGTAGAGATTTACATTGCTGATGTGGTGGTTAAGATCTAAAAGTGAGGAAGCCATTATAGCTGATCTGCGAAAAGTGCTAGAGAGGGCCAAGAAATATGGGTTAAGAATGAATCCTAATACATGCGCTTTTGGTGTATCGGCTGGGCAATTTTTGGGTTTTATGGTTCATGAGCGAGGAATTGAAGTTACATGTCCGCGAAGCATCACAGCCATTAAGACTGACGGAGCAAGCACCAACAATAAGACAGAGCTGCAAATCATTTGATCGGCACAAGATTAATTTGTAAGAAGATTTATATCAAATTTGTCAAGGAGGATTGAGTCTTTTACTTCATTATTGAAGTTGAAAGGCCGATCAAGAGTTTGTGTGGGGGGGCGGCACAGAAGAAGGCGTTCGACGAGATCAAAAACTATCTGAGTTCCCACCTATTTTGATTCCGCCGCAGAGAGGGTGTGCCGTTCAGGTTGTACTTATCAGCCGATGAGAAGTCCATCGGGTCTTGTTTTGATACAGGAGTTTTGAAGGAAAAGAGCGAGTTTGTGTTTTATTCTGAGCAGAAGGCTTTTGGATGCTGAAACAAGATATCCTGCGGTGAGAAGTTATGCCTGTGTTTATATTTTCATGTACAAAAGTAAAGCATTATATCCTTATCGGCTGAGTGTACAGTAGTTTGCCAGGCCGATGTGGTCAAATATATGTTGTGGCTCCAGTCTTGAAAGGGCAAGATTTTGGTAAATGGATTTTTGCTTTTGACGAGTTTCGACTTAAGATATGAATCGGCTAAAGCAATCAAGGGGCAAGCAGTGACCAATTTCATTGTACAACATAGTAGGGTCTCATGAGATTATGTGGAGCCGATCCCTTATGGACTTTGTTTTTGATGGATCGTTTGCAAGCTTATGGTGGATCTGGTATCTAGGCTTAGTTGTCATAATCGCCTCGGGGGCCAGTTTTGAGTTTGCTTTTACAATTAAGCTTAATCGACTAACATCAGGCAGAATACGAGGCGGTGCTAAAAGGACTTCACTCTTAAAGGAGATCGGGTTGTGGCGATGTCATAGAAATAAATGTGGTTCGATTCTTTTATTGTGATCAGCAGTTGTCTGGAGAATATGAGTGCAGGGGATATGTTTTGAGGTCATATCATGAGGAGTGTACGGATTTGTTAAAAGATTTTTCAAGATGGTATCAATAGATCAATATTCCCAGGGGAGCTAGAACTTTAGAAGCCAATGATTTGCGCAGATTGCTTGCAGGGTATCGGCTGAATAGGCAGGTTGAGAGTTGAGAATAGCCGATATTGACATTCGAACAGGCCGATGACTGGTGAGACAGGAGATAAATTGATTACTTGAAAATCTCGTTGCAATCGGTTTCCAGGAAATAATTCGGGTATAAGCTACTAAGTAATGTGCTGCTTGATGGGGAACCGTGTTTATTATGGACTTTTGAGGGAGTTCTGCTTAGGTGCCTGAATTTGGAAAAGCAAAGTGGTTTATGTCGAGGTGATCATGAAGGCATCGTGGGACTCGTTTGTTTTTGGGTTTTATCAATTGGCTCATAGATGTTGAAGTGGTTGCTGAGAAGAGTAGGATATTTTTGGCCGACAATGCTGGAAGATTGCTTCAGGTACTATAAAGCGATGTCAAGATTGTCAAAATTTGGAAATGTAAACGCGCACCAGCGTCGGCTATGAATCCTATATCATCAACCGTGCCGTTCAGAGGATGGGGTAATTTTACAATGATCGGCAGTTTTTTCCTCAGCGGAGTCAAGTAAATTGAGCATAAGTTCATATTGGCTTGGCAACATTTATTTTACCAAATGGAGACGGCGTTCCTTTGAAGAAAGTTACGTCCAAGGAAGGTCGATCGAGTTTGTCGAGAGCATATAATTTATCTGTTTGGATTCCTATACAATAACTACTGATAGGGACGGTCTATCTTCGCGTATCTGATGAGTTTCAGCAGTTGCTGCCAGTATTTGTTCAAGTTTAGTGAATGAAAAAATTTATCGCCTTATTATGCTCAGTTGCCAATGAAGCAGAACGGAGCTGATTATGACAAGAGTTTGATCAAGTTGATATTAGGCGAAAAATTGATGAGCAATCCGCGCGATCGGCATATCTATCATTGCCGATTTTCATTGTGGGGGTCCTATTCAGGAGGCATGTCATGGGTTATCTAACTCGGATGTGCGC
>RYFJ01002551.1:0-89105 GCA_003991445.1 Oryza meyeriana var. granulata
AATAGCAGATTCGGGAAATGGTCGCCTAATTGGGAAGGCCTATCGATTAATCCTGCGATTCCTGTAATGCATACATATTAGAGATCTCGAGGGGATGAATTCGCTAAAAGCGCTGTGCGTGCCACGGCCCCGGGTTACCTCAAATGACAAGCATATGGGCCACTCGGAAGAGATGGGCCTAGCCTTAATTGAGATATAGCTAGATTCGGCAGGACTTCGCCGGTATAGAAAGAATATACAGTCCTAGTCGGGTGCGTTTATATCTCTAAGGAGAGATCTCCTAGTCGTAATCCGATGGGACTCCTACCTTTAACCCTGCCCCCAGTATATAAGGGGAGGCAGGGGCCCATGAGGCCAGGTTGAGTTTGGTTTCACCAGAAACACCACCATAATTCCTCAAAGGAATACATTACAAACTGGACGAGCGATTACCTCACCATCGAGGGCCTGAAACCAGTATAAAATCTCCTGGTTCCTTTGCAATCCACCGAGTTTCCATCCACCGAGTAGCCCCATATATTATTGCGGTGTAAAACACTCGACAGTTGGCGCGCCCAGTAGGGCTGTGGCGCATCTACATCTACAAGCTCGATGATCCAGCAACCGAAGTCGACGGCGGCAACTCTCCCCGAGAGATACAATCACATTCGGAACCTCGAACTCGTCGCCGACCAGATCGCAATCTCACCTTGGCCGACTCGGACTCATGCCGACTTGCCAGGGAAACCAAGCCGACTCCGCGCCAGTGCGGCCTACACGATGCTCGGCGATCTTTCACGACATGCTGCGGCGATCTCCCATGACGCCCAAGTCCGGGGACAACTCTTTCTTTCGGTGTTCGACTCGGACTCGGGTTTTGACCGGCCGAGATTGGCCAAAAAAGGAAGAGATCGGTTTCAATTTCCCGTTCGGGACTCATCCGACGCCGGCGGATATCTACAATCTACATCCGACGCGGGCAAAACCCGATCGCCCTGGAGCTCGACGCGATACGGCCCCCGAGCGCTCTAATCGGAATCTAGGGGTTGAGTGGTAATCACCCCCATCGACTATTCCGACTACGGGACTCCTCAGTCGGACTACGACTCCCAGTCGGATTCCGACTCCAAGTCGACACCAGCTCGCAAGCTTCCACTCCGCCGCGAGAAATTTTCATGGCATCCAGAGCTCTACTCCTACTAGGAATCATGCCGAGGACACGAGCACAGGAGGAGGAGGACCTGCCGACTGCAAGAACAAAAGAGAAGAAGCAAGACGCCTGCACGCCCGCGACGGACGAATCTACGGCAAGGCTGGCGAACCTCTCAGCAACAACCCTCCAAAACCCGATGTCGGCACCACGATGTCTTCGTTACTCCACAACAGAACATCGGGGGCCGCCGCAACCCCTACTGACACGGTCCAACTTGAGGCTGATCACCAGGCCACCCCGACGATCGGCAAGGATAAAGCCATGCTTTACGCTGCTGCATGTCAGCAGCACCAACAGTCGGGAGTACCCTCATACCGACCAACCGGCGGCATCCCCAATGGCAGTTCTCTTTTATACCTCAAAAAGCGACGCCGAGTGGCGGCGTCTAGTCAGCTGCACACGGAAGTCACGGCCAAACGTCATTCGCCAACCCAAACAACAACCGCAACGTCGAGATGACCTCGGGACAACCGGATCTCCGAGGCCAACTATGGCGTGATCGTCTCGGGCAAGACACCAGCATGCTCGGCGCCACCGAAAACGAGAAGAAGACGAGCAACGCCAACTGGAAGACGAAACGAGCATTTCGCCTCCACCACGAGCGTTTCGCCGCCGTTAGTCCGGGGTCGGAGTTCCTCATGGAGACGAAGGCATACCGGCCCTTCACCCCAGGAGCTACAATCAGGTCGACTGGGCCGTCGGTTTCAAGCCTCAAGCATCGAAAAAATCCGACGGCAAGACCAATCCGAGTCCTGGCTTCACAGCATACACTCTGGCAATCCAAGCTGCTGGAGGTGACACAAGTCATGGCCTAACTACCTCCTAGTTGCTCTAGCCAACTCAGCAGAAACATGGCTAACAGGACGTCCCAAGCAATCAATGCGGCTCTTGGGGAGAACTCCGGGAACGTTCATCCACCAATTTCAGGGAACATACGAGAGGCCCATCTTCCGAGTAACGACCATATATCAGTGGCGTCCCAAAGGAAGAGACGATCCTTCTGACTTCATCAAGAGGTTTTTCTGAGAAGAGAACTTCAATCGCCGAACATTAAAGGATGAGGTCGTTCATCGCCCCGCCTTTCGAAAAGGAGTCAAAGACACCTCGTTCATCGACAAAATTCACGCGGAAAGGCCTCCCAATCTCTGTCAAGCCCTATTCGAACATGAGCAAAACAAGTACGCCGACTCGCCCACGCTGTTGCCGAGCCCTCGGATGACAAGCAAGTCACCCTGACAGAAGAAGCGGGACGACACCGACGACGCGTCCCAACTTAAACTGGGAATCGCAAACGCAAGTCAGACGGCTCCATTGTGCAGTCGGTCACAACCCCTTCGACCTTCAAACAATGAGTATTATCAAGACAACAAGTGACATGCTCGGGGCGCACAAGCTCAAACACGAGGATGGCATCCCCACTCCCAAAATAACCGAATTAGCTAAGTCGCTTTCTGATAAACCATCTCCTCACTCGCCTTGCTAGCTTGCCACAGCCGCTTACAACTAATAGTGTATAAGCTGCGCATTACTTTTTTTCTGTTTTTCTCTTAAAGTTACAAAAGTACTCGAGTAGCAAAATCTCGATCCGTGAAACTCTCTCCATGTAAGACGAACCTCAAGTCACCCAAAACGCGTGCCTGGGAAGAGCCATGAGCCAACTTCCCATGCTAGGGGGCATGACTAGTCGGCAGATGCTAAAATAAGGCGTCAACTTACTCGAGGAAGATTTAATATCAAACAAGAGGAAGAACACGTTATTTACATACATTGTAAAATAATGTTTATTCGGTGATTATTTCCATTCATCAGAATGCTACTCATCCGATATTTTTATATGGCAGGCCCAGCTCCGAATACGCGTGACAGGAACTCAGGGCTGCGGAGCCTATCTCCTACGCCGGGGGCTGGACAACGGGTCTGCGAAAAATACGACTCGGGATGCTCCATGAGGCTACTTACCGAGTACTTGCGCCAGTCGAGACGTAATCTCCCCGACTACGCTCCATGCGAGCCAACAATCGCGCCCCGGCGCCAGTCGGGGCTGTATACCACTCGGCTAAGTAGGGTACCCCATTGAGGTCGCCCAGCGAATCTACGCTAATGCCTAGGTTCGGGTACCTTATTTGGTCACGTTCTGTCAGTTGGGTACGCCCCATGAGTCAGCTAGTCGAAATTCCTATGCTAATGCAAGGTTCGGGTGCCTAGCTTGCTATAATTCTGTTTGGATAGGTACGCCCCATGAGGGTCTCCACCGAACCCTCTGCTAATGCAAGGTTCGGTACCTTGTTCGCTTTTACCAAGTCAGAGAAGACTGTACATCGTCAAAGTGCATCCGCGAGTTCTCATGCACGTTCACACCGGAGGAGGGCAAGTCATCCTGCATTATACCCACTCAGGCTTACCGCTGGCAACCATTGCATTCCAGAACGTATGTCGAAAGGCTTGCGAATAAGGATTTCTCTGCATTGCGTTACCAAACACCCAAAAAAAACTCATCCTGACGTTGCGATGGATTGATATTCTCTAAGCTATGCTGGATAGTCGGCTCAGGCCGGCTTCATTTGGTAGCAGCCACCAAATATTAATCCACATAGCATGCTCCATGTGGGCCGGCCCCCAGGCTGAGTTGAAATATTAGCGCTGGTCTACCAACAGAGCCGATGAGGTAAACAGATATGCTCGATGAGACCTTATGGCTAACATATATGTTGGGTAATTCTGTTTTACCCACCAGGTCTCGAGGATATATTCCTTACAAGGATCAACAAGCTTCTTCATTAAAATGGGGAGCTGGTATCTTTCGCGGTACAACCTGCACCACGCCGTGGATTATTTCATTTAAAGTGGTTACTCGGCCTTACATGCGTGCCACAGTTGCCATGAGTAACATTATTCCAGCCGACATACCTGAAAGTCTAACTTTCGAGTAGTACAGCTACTCGGGAAGAGGACTATAAAAATCTCATTCCCGCTACATGATCGGAGAGTCTTAACTTGTCGAGAGTACACTACTCGGAGAGACCTATAAAATTCTCATTCCGCTGACATGATGCGGAGAGTCTAACTTTCGATGAGACAAACTACTCGGGAGAGACTATAAAATTCCATTCCCGCTGACTATTGATGCGGAGGAGTCTAACTTTCGAGTAGCATACTACCTTGGGAAAGACTATAAACATTCTTCCAGTGACGAGCTGAAGAGTCTAACTTGTAATGCGGACGCCACTCGGAAAAAGACTATAATACACCTTTTCCAGCTGACATTTGAAGCTGACGAGTCTAATTTCGAGTAGTATACTACTTGGAAAGACTATAAATAATCATCCCAGCTACATGACGCTGAAGAGTCCATATACGAGTAGCATCCTACTCGGAAGATATAAACACACAGTCCTCGACTGACTGAAGTCGAAGAGCCTGATATACAGTAGATCCGCTACTCGGCAAGACTATAAATTATATTCCGGTTGACACGATACCGAAGAGTCTCCATATACGCAGTTGTAAATCTACTCGGAAAGACTACAAGGTTAAAGATTCTTTGACTTCAGTTTAATTTTTCACAATTAAGCATAAATGTCGGGGCTACACCTAATAGTGCCGCCATTCGGGCGCACACTATTCCAACATCGTACATCGACCCTCTATTAGCCCTTGCTGCCAGCTGCATAAGCGAAGAGTCGAGAGAAGAGGCACACTCAGACAAAGATCAACTTGGGAGCATTGCACGTCGGGGAAGACTTCACCGGGAGATAGCACTTGCATCAGCTGTGACTCAACTATGAAGGTCTCGGGCTACTGTGTGGGTTGCCATGGCCCCGGTACCTCATGACAAGCAATGGTGATGCGCGACTCGATAGAGAGGCCTAGCCTTGTAATTAGAGGAGATGATAGCTGAGATGTGCGCAGACTTCGCCTTGTATAGAAAGAAATACAGTCCTAGTCGGGTGCGTTATATCTCTGAAGGGCGAGATCTCCTAGTCGTAATCCGATGGACTCCTACCTTTGTAACCTTGTCCCCCAATATATAGGGAGCAGGGCGCCCCATGAGGGCAGGTGCACACAATCATCAGAACACCACCGTATATCCTCAAAGGAATACATACAAGAACTGGACGGATAGCGGTATTAACCTCACATTTGAGGGCCTTAACAGGTATAAAAATCTCCTTCGTGTTCCTTTGCAATCCACCGAGTTTCATCCGCCGAAGTAGCCCCATATATTTTGCCGGTGTTAAAACATCGACAGGTTGAGCGCGCCAGGTAGGGGCATATATTTACGTCCGAGGAAGCGAATCGAGTTTGTAAAGGAGCATATAATTATCGGGGATTCCTCGGACGATACTACTGATCAGGACTGTTTTCGTGTCCGATTGAGTTTCAACAGTTTTGCTACCAGTATGGGGATCAAGTTATTAAATTCATCGCCTTATTATGCTCAGGCTAATGGACAGGCAGAAGCCTCTAATAAGAGTTTGATCAAATTGATTAAGCAGAAGATTGATGAGCAGCCGCGGCGATGGCATACTACCTTAGCCGATTCGTTATGGGCCTATCCGATGGCATGTCATGGATCTACTCGGGTGCCACCGTATCAATTAGTATATGGACATGAGGCAGTTTTACCTTGGGAAACTAACATCGGCTCTAGGAGAATTTCTTTGCAGAATCAGTTGACAGCCGATGATTATTATAATTTGATGACAGATGAACTTGAAGATTTGGCTCAGAATCGGTTAAGGGCACTAGAAAGGATTAAGGAAAATAAAGCTAGAGCGGCTAGACATTATAATAAAAGGGTGATGAGTAAATTGTTTGCTGAAGGAGATCTTGTGTGGAAGTTGATTCTGCCGATCAGGTCCAAAGATAGCAGATTCGGGAAATGGTCGCCTAATTGGGAAGGGCCCTATCGGATTAATCGCTGCGTGCCTGGTAATGCATACATATTAGAGGATCTCGAGGGGATGGAATTCGCTAAAGTGCTTAATGGGAAATATCTCAAGAAATATTATCCTAGCGTTTGGATCAACTCTTAAATCGGTTAGGTGCAGCCGATTTAAAATAGTTTAGGACAAAAGCCGATACTGTTACATCACCTAAAGATAGCCGATATCGATTGATATCGCCTTTAGATCAAACGAATAAAAATATTATCAAGATTGAAAGGAATGGACAATAGAGCTGATCAGATTATATGATAGCACAAGGTTAATCGGCATGTTCCAGGGAACCATCAGTTATAAATGTTTAAAGATTTACAAGAATTTTTGGATCGTTTCAATCGCGCGCAGGCGGATCTGGTCGATCTCGTTGATAGCCCGGATGTCATCTTCATCGGAACCCGAGATAGTCTTCAAAGTCTTGCGCCGATGAATGACTTGACGCACCGTTGCTGCCACCTTAGCCTCTTGGTCTTGGATAGCTTGCAGTAGGCCGATGAGCTGGGATTCTGTTGCTGCGAGATCCTTGCGAACTTTCTCGAGTTCTACCAGCAAATCAGCCTCCTTTCTCCTTAGTTGATCCACCTTGGATTGAAGCTCTTGGGGGGCAGCTGCTATATCATCGAGTTTTTTCTTCTCTATTTGGGCTGACAGCCGATCGGCTTGGATACCTTCGGTTATTTTCTTTTGGTCAGCACGATCGGCTATGCGCTGTCTAAGCTTGATAAGTTTAAATCTGTGAGACTCCAGGTATGCTGCGGGAGTTAGTGCGTCGATGAGTTCTTCGGGCAAATAATGTTCAATATCCGCAAGTCTTGCCCGAATCGACCCACAATCTTTCACTAGCGCGTCGATTGGATTTTCTAGCCGACTGGTGATGCTCGTTAAGAACTCGTGCACATCGGCTGGAAAGGACAGTTTGGTCGCTACGCTGGTGGCTGTAGATTCTTCTACCTCTAAGTACTTGCCGATGTCAAAGGAGAACAAATCGGCTAAGGACTGCAAAATTGACATCGGTGAAAGAATCAGTGAGGAGTTCAAAAAAACAAGGTATGGATAGAGATTACCTTAGGTAAGGCATCGGCAGCTTGGATGACATCGGCTTCAGGGAGTTGAGTAGGTTG
Organism: Oryza meyeriana var. granulata; assembly: GCA_003991445.1. Lineage (NCBI taxonomy): Eukaryota > Viridiplantae > Streptophyta > Magnoliopsida > Poales > Poaceae > Oryza > Oryza meyeriana. The sequence continues at coordinate 7,257 of RYFJ01002551.1, forward strand.
TTCTTCGGAGGGGCCGATGTCAGCCGATGGAATAGGAACAGTCTCATTGACGGCTGGGGGACTTGGTGCTGAGAGTGGGGGCAGTTGGAGAAGCCATCGGCTCAGTGCTTGGAGGGATATCGGAGGAGCGTTGAGGTTCTGGAGCCGATGACTTGAGCTGAAAAGGAAACTAGTAAGATGAATGAGCAAGAGGGGGATAATGTCAAGACTTGATGCATACCTGAGGGGACGAGGGAGCCGATGTTGTCTGGGGAGAAGATGGCGTTGTGGCAATGGCATCGGCACCAGTTTTCTGCTTCTTCAGGGAGGGGCGATGTGCTAGTTTCTTCCGTTTTTGTCCTATCGGCCGAGGCGCCTTGAGGAGAGCCGATGGAGGTGGAGCATCGCGCCCCAAGTTTGGAGTGGCCGATGGAGGTTGACATAGAATCAGCCAACCACTGTTGCTTGTTGTTGGGGGCTCGACGTTGGTAGCCTGCAAATTAAATATGAGAAATGATCGAAGGTGGTGATTAAGGTTTGTGGGTGTTACCTCTTCATCGGATTCGATATAGTCGGCGTCAAGGCGGGAACAGTAGCAGGTGGCCGCTAAGCTGAATAGATGTCTTTTCCATTCTGACCACCATCGGACAAAAAGCTTGGTGTTGGCGGTGCAGACATACACCTCGGTGGCGGCGCCTAGAAGAAGGGGTTTTGTTAAGATCTGCATCCGATCGTACTCTAAGGCGTTGCTGACGTTGCCCCGGGCTTGAAGTTTGTCGATGAAGAATAGGCCGATCGGAAGCTGACCAAGGCCAAATTGACGGGAGCTGACCGACGGGTGGTAAAACACATATGACGGTTGCGATCAGCCCAGAGAGAAGCCAGTTGGTAGTAGATGAGGGGTGATGGCTGATAGGAATATGGCCTTGGACTCTTCATTGCCCAAGGTGTTAAGTGGGTCAAAATTGGAAGGCATCTCAAATGACGATGCATCATTATATGCAAACCAGAGAGTGGCTTCCCTGGTGAAACCATAATAAAACCCCTTGAACCACTGACTAAGTCCAGCGGGGGTTATCTTGCCGCCAGAAAGAGCCGATGCAGCTTCGCCCATGGAAACGCATTGGCGGTAAGTGGGATCCTGGTCTTCTGTGTAATCGGTTGGAAAGGATTGGTTGAGAAGAGAAGTCCCAAAGAAGGCCTTGGAGGTGTAGACATTGAGCTAGAGTTGCACAAACCACCAAGGACCCCCGATATGGCCGATGGGCTGGCCGGCCGATAGCTTGTTTGCTACTTGGTGAAGCAGCTGATAGGTAGCGCCAAGGAGAAATTGCCCAAAGGGGATCTGTTTTCGATCAACTAAGCACTCTGCCAAACATTGCATGTTGATCGTTGGACCAAGGGTTGCGCCACGAAAAACAAACCGTTCCAGCCATAAGTTCAGAAAATCGACACGTTCCCGGTCATCGACTGATCCAGTTCCCTTGTTGTGAATAGATATATACCTAGACCAGCCGCCGATGTTTTTTGCTTGGAGCCGATGAGCAGGTTTGAATCGAAGCTTGAAGGGGTTGATGTAGCTCGTCGTGTCCAGGTAGGTGAGCATAGTCACGTCCAGCAAAGTGGGGGTCATCGGCCCGTGCCCAAACAAGAAGGCATTGAGGGCATCAGACCAGAAGTAAGAAGCCGATGCGAGAAGAGGTTCATTCCTTTCCATATCGGCCGGAGAGAGATTGATGCAATGGCCGATATGTGATTCTTCCCAGAGAGTTCTCTTCGCAGCTGATACTCTGATATACCAATCTCTCCACCCAGGTAGCATGCTCGGCCATGGCCTGAAACTATTGGTCCAATCGCTGACTAGCATAGCCGAGTTCTTGAAGGGGATGCGTTGGGTCTCGGCGCCTATGAAATCTGTGCGATCTTCGCTACCCATGGGGCCGTGGTAGAAGAAGTTCGGGTAATCGGCGGCCGGGATCAAGATCTGGCCTTTAAGATGCTACAGTAAACAAGAACACGACGCGAAACAGATGAAGAGCATGGCAGAGTGAGTGCATTTAGGCTACAAAAATCGGGAAAAATAATCGAGCAGGAAGATTACCTCAGGGACTGCGGATGCTGATGCCATTGCGAGAGAGGAAGAAGATGCAGGAATCAACGGCCGGAGAGAAGGGCTGCGACGGTTCGTCTGGGTTCGCTGGAGCTTATTGAAGTCTTGGGAGGTGAAGCGGCGGTGCTCTGGTGATGTGAAAGCGTAAAAAAGGGGCTAGGAAGACGAAGCGTTTTATAGAGATATGATGACTGAGCGGGAATCGAGGCCGTTGGTACTGTTTCAAACAATTATGGTAAGTGCGCTACCCTGGGCTGCCTTGGTATGGGAGAAATTTAGAGGCCCAAAACGAAAGAATTTCGAAGTCCTATAGAAGAACTCCGAAATTGGGGGGCATGTGTTAACGCCAAAATTTGGTAAGGCCCTGTATCAGATTCGGTCAAGAGGACAACAGCAGTCAACTAATGGAAATTGATCCAGAAGCGGGCCGAATTAGGGAAGGAGCCGTGAAGACCGCACGTGGCAGTTAATTAGTATGTTTATTAGGCAAGGATTTATCTCTTTAGGAAACCTGACCCCGTGTTTAGTCGGGTCTTGTTAACATTTCTTCTGTAATTAGGAAACCGTATATCGTGTCCAATAAGGACTCATGTTAACTCGGGGTATAAATACGTATGCTCGGGTGCTGTGTAAATCTATCTACAATCAGATCAATAAAATTCGGCGCATCGCCACCCCTTCGACGGGTTCTTGCTTCTCGAGCTGGGCTGCATCGGTTAAGTTCGACCTCCAGCGAGAGGGTAAGTCTCGTCACCCCGGCTACCTATCGGCTAGGACTTCCTCGGTTAGGTCCGATATTCTAGTCGGTTTATGGTAGTCGGCTTACCACGATATACTTATTTTATCTATGGCTGCATCAGTTCAAATTGATCTCATAGGTTGATTAGGTATATCACATCACGCGTGCATAGATTGTATCGGCCAACTGGGTGTAACTTATCGACAGTTTGTGCTGCATCGGTTAGGTCCGACCTACTAAGCTGCCTCGATAAGTTATTCCTACTAGGTCGATATTTTCTATGCAAGCGTCTTATCGGAATGTATAGCCCATAAGTTATCTCGTTTTATATCACAATCGCATTAGATTTATCGGCTTGTCGAGGTCCTGTTATTGTTACCAGTCTATGCTGCAACGGTTGGGTCCGATCTACTAGATTGATGATAATAACTTTACTCTTAGTAAGCCGATGGGTTTTATGCGATGTTTTATCGGAGTGCTTAGCCGATAAGTTATCTCTTAAACATAGCCGATTATATTGCTCGTTATCCATTTTTTTGCCTGCATTATTGTTACGATCGGCTAAGGCCCAGCCGATTAGTTCACTATGCCGATTCGAGCACGAGCACAAATAGGTTCCCGGGCACGGGCTCAGGTAAGTTCCCGGGCACGATCAGCAGGCGAGGACCTGGGCGCGAGCATGATCGGCAGGCGAGGACCCGAACGCGAGCATGAGAAAGGGCTCGGGTACTGATGCGAGCAGCATCATCGCGGCGAAATCAGTAATTTTAATCATAATCGGCTGGAGTTTATTTAATCTACTTATTTATGCATCCTGCCTATTTGCTTTATAAGTTTACAGCCGATTTCTGGGCATCTTTTCAATGATCGGCTAGCTTAATATTTATTTATTATTATTAACATTTATTCGTGCCGTCATCGGCTTCCAGTCGATGTATAAGTGCTACAGTTTATATCGGCCATCGGCCGATGAGACGAGTCCAGATCGGCTTACAGCCGATTGGCTCATGAATCTGACATTTCTTTCCTTGTCAATTGTAGGGTCAAATTGACTGGCACGCTTACAAACCTCAAGAATTTAGGACCTGCACTGGAGTGAAGCAAATCTCCCAGGCCTTCGCGTGTCACCAAGACGCCGAGCGGCCCCCGGCGGTTTTTCGGCGTCAACACCGCGCCCTGGGACCGAAGCGGACCTCCACGCCCTACGTCAGAGTAGGGGCGAGGCGCTGAGGCACTTTCTGCAGCGCTTCAGCCAGGTGCGCAACACCATCCCTCACATCGCCCCTCACGCGGTTATCCACGCGTTTCGCTCGGGCGTGCGCGACCAGCACATGCTCGAGAAGTTGGGCACCCGCGACGTCCAAACTACGGCCGAACTGTTCAGTCTTGCCGACCTCTGCGCCCGCAAGGAGGAGGCCCTGGCGTGGAACAAGCCGCGCCCTGAGGCCCCCGGCCAAGGCCCTGGAGAAGACGGCGAGTCCTCACGTTCCGCATCCCGCCGGAACAGGGGGAGGCCGCTGAGAACTTCATCTTGGCGGCCACGGGTGATCCCCAGGGTGACGCCGCCCATCGAGATGACAACGGCGCCAAGCGGCAGAAGGCCGCGCGCGCGCCACCACCACCGGCTGTGGGCCGGAAGTGGTGTTCCGTCCACGAGACAGACCGCCACGACCTCACAGAGTGTCGCGCCGTCCAGAACTTGGCCGAGCACACCAAGAAGTTCCAGCAGGAGCGGCAGCAAGCCAAGCCCGCTCCCGATTCGGAGCAGCCTCTCGAGTTCCAAGAACCTGAGAATGTCCTCGCCACCCTCGACGGCAGGGCACATGCTCACTCCTCGCGCCATGGCTTCAAGGCCATGAAGCGCGAGCTATTAGCCGTGACCCCGGGGCCAGCGGCGTCCCGGAGGCTGAAGTGGTCGGACACTCCGATCACCTTCGGCCCCACAGACCATCCGGCCCAGGTACCTGGGGAGGGGCAGCTCGCCCTGGCGGTCTCCCCCACTATATGCAACATCAAGGTGGGCTGCGTCCTCGTCGATGGGTGCGCCGCCCTCAACATCCTTTCCCCCGAGGTCTTCGGGAAGATCAAGGCCCGGGACGAATCTTGTGCCCTCGTTGCCCATTGTTGGGATTACAAAGGGCCTCACTTGGCCTCTCGGCCAGGTCTCGTTGCCCGTTACCTTTGGTGACCGTGGCAACTTCCGCACCGAGCGCATCGTCTTTGACGTCGCCGAGTGCAACCTCCCGTACAACGCGGTCCTCGGGCGCCCCGCGTTGGTGAAGTTCATGGCGGTTACGCACTACGCGTACCTAACCATGAAGCTTCCCGGTCCCTCGGGCCCGATTACAGTCCTTGGGGACGTGAAGGCGGCCCTCTTGTGCACCGAGCAGCGCGCGGCCGACATCGCCCCAGCCGCTCCCGACACCGTAGACGGCGTGGGGTCCTCACTGCTCTGTGCCCCCAAGCTGCACATCGTCGCCACCGACGCGGAGCTGGTCAAGGAGGTCGCCCTCAGCGATGACCCGTCACGGACCGTCAAGATTGGCGGTTTGCTTGCCGGCAAATAGGAAAGTGCGCGTCGTCGCCTTCCTCCGGGCAAACTATGACGTCTCGCTTGGCAACCGTCGGACATGCCCGGGGTCCCTAGGGAGGTGATTGAGCACCGCTGGCCGTCCGCCCGGCTCGCGCCCCGTTCGCAGAAGGTACGACGACAGGCCCCGAAGCGCCAAGCCTTCGTCCGCAAGGAGATCGACAAACTTCTCGCTGCCGGCTTCATCCGCGAAGTCGTCCACTCGGAGTGGCTGGCCAACCCAGTCGTCGTCCCTAAATCCAACGGAAAGCTGCGAATGTGCATAGACTACACCGACCTCAACAAGGCTTGCCCCAAAGATCCATTCCCTCTGCCGCGCATAGACCAGATAGTCGACTCCACCGCCGGGTGCGACCTCTTGTGTTTTCTTGACGCTTATGCAGGTTACCATCAGATCCGCATGGCAGAGGAGGATGAGGAAAAAACCTCTTTCATTACCCCCCAGGGGGCCTTTTGTTATATGCGCATGCCTTTTGGATTGAAAAATGCTTGTTCAACATTCCAGCGTGCTGTCCGTGTAACATTCGAATCGCAGCTAGGTCGCAATATGGAGGCCTACGTCAACAATTTGGTCCTGAAGTCGCGCGACCGCGCCACTCTGCTCCATGACTTGGCCGAGACGTTCAGCAACCTTCGTTGCACGAGGATGAAGCTAAACCCGGACAAGTGCATCTTCGGGGTCACGGCCGGCAAGCTCCTCGGGTTCCTCGTGTCGAGCCACGGCATTGAGGCGAACCCGGAGAAGATAGCGGCAATCGACCGCATGCGCCCCCCAACAAAGTTCCGGGAGGCCTAGAAGCTGACCGGATGCATGGCCGCGCTAGGTCGCTTCATCTCCAGGCTCGGGGAGAGCGCCCTCCCCCTGTTCAAACTTCTCAAGAAAACCGGGCAGTTCACCTAGACCGGCGAGGCCGAACAAGCCCTTGACGAGCTCAAGAGGTACCTGACTACGCCCCCTGTCCTCGTGGCACCGGCACCAGAGGAGCCCTTGTTGCTCTACATCGCGGCAACCCCGCAGGTGGTGAGCGCAGCGCTCGTCGTCGAGCGCCCCTTACCAGACGGGGCGCGAGTACCCGGACCGCATCGCCTTGGTAAGAGCAGGTCTGGGGAAGTCGCCCCGATACATCCCACATCCAAGCCCGGGCCGCTGGATCCCGGCACATATCAAACTACATTTCAGTCCGGGGCCCCCAGGTCCCAGGCACATATTCGAGCCAGGGCACAGGTTCCTAGGACCATGTCCCGGAATCCGCACCTCGAGCCCGACACCGCGGAGCCCGAACCAGAGCAGCCTCGCCAAGGCGAGTGCGGGCCTAGGAACGTGGCACCCGGAATAACCTCAACATTATCACAACCAGATGGGGCGCAAGTAGCCGGACAACATCGCCATGGCAAGAGCAGGTCTGGGGAAGTCGTCCCGACACATCCCATATCCATGCCCGGGCCCCTAGATCCCAGCACATACCACACCGCATTCCAGCCGGGGCCCCCGGGCCCCGGGTCTACATGTCCTCCCGGCCACGAGAGCTCGCTCCCTTCCGGGGGAGTTGAGCCCGGGCCACCGGCCCCCGTCGGGCTGAGATCGGGGAACACGCAGCAGAGGCCGGTGTACTTTGTCAGCGAGGTACTCCGCGACGCCAAATCACGCTATCCCCAGGCGCAGAAGATGCTCTACGCGGTTCTCATTGCGTCCAGGAAGCTTCGCCACTACTTCCAGGCGCACAAGGTATCGGTGGTCACCTCCTTCCCCCTCGGGCAATACTGCATAACCGGGAGGGGACGGGTCGCGTTGCCAAGTGGGCGGTTGAGCTCGCCGAGTTCGACCTCCATTTTCAGGCGCGCCATGCCATTAAAAGCCAAGTCCTGGCGGATTTTCTAGGAGAATGGACGCCGGGGCCCAAGCCAGATCCTGTGCTTGACGCCGGACCCCCGGCCCCCGAGCTGGCTCCCGATCTACGCCTTTGCTGGACGATGAACTTTGACGGCTCCTGCGCCAGGCGGGCCTCTCTCCCTAGCGCCGGAGCCGGGGTCGTCCTCGTGTCACCCACCGGGATGAGTTCCGCTTCGTCGTCCACCTCAACTTTGGAGCCACCAACAACATGGCCGAATACGAGGGCCTTCTCGCCGGCCTCCGGGCCGCGATCGCCCTCGGGGTGCGACGGTTGTGCGCCCAAGGCGACTCGGAGCTCGTCATCAACCAGGTGTCCAGGGAGTACCAGACTCTGGACCCCCAACTAGCCGCGTATGTGGACGAAGTGCGGAGGCTCGAGCGCCGCTTCGACGACCTCAGGCTGCGCTACGTCCCTCGCAGTCGCAACCTCGCCGCCGACAAACTCTCAAGGCTGGCTTCCTCGCGAGCGCCGGTTCCCTTGGGGGTGTTCCAGGAAGCCCTCGAAGCCCCCTCGGCACGCTCACCCCGGACCTTGGGGACCGCCCCCGAGCCCGGGTCCGAGCCAGATACACGCTCCCTGCCTCAGGATTCGCTCCTCGTGGCCGCGTCCAGCGCGCCTTCCTGGATGCAGGAAATCCGGGCCTATCTACTCCGAGCGCATTTCCCCGAAGATGATGCGGAAGCAGAAAGGATCGCTCGCTTGTCCAAGCGCTACGTCATGGTAGAAGGGGACCTCTACCGGCGTGGCGCCAACGGTGTCCTGCTCAAGTGCATCCCGCGTGACTCCGGCGTCGAGATCCTCGTCGACATCCACGAAGGGGAATGTGGCAGTCACGCCGCATTTCGATCCCTGGTCGGTAAGGCTTTCCGGCAAGGATTTTATTGGCCTACAGCTTTGCAGGACGCGTTCGACCTCGTCCAGCGCTGCCGCGCGTGCCAGTTTCACGCCAAACAGAGCCACCAGCCGGCACAAGCACTCCAGGTGATCCCCCTGTCTTGGCCCTTCGCGGTCTGGGGGCTCGATATCCTCGGCCCCTTCCCCCGGGCAGTCGGAGGTTATCGGCATCTGTATGTCGCCATCGACAAGTTCACGAAGTGGCCGGAGGCGTTCCCCGTAATCGACATCGACAAGCATTCAGCGCTCAAGTTCATCGGGGAATCACCAGCCGCTTTGGAATCCCCAACCGCATTATCACCGACAACGGCACGCAGTTTACTAGCGAGCTCTTCGGCGAATACTGCTCCGATGTCGGCATCAAGCTCTGCTTCGCCTCCCCTGCCCACCCTGCCAGCAATGGGCAGGCCGAGCGAGCGAACGCCGAGATCCTGCGCGGCCTAAAGACAAGGTCCTACAACGACCTCAAGAAACATGGCGTCAAGTGGATCGACGAGCTCCCAGCGGTCTTGTGGGCGAATCGTACCACACCAAGCCGGGCGACCGGGGAGACCCCGTTCTTCCTGGTGTACGGGGCCGAGGCCGTTCTGCCATCAGAGCTCACCTTCGGCTCCCCCCGGGTGCAGCGCTACAGCGACGACGTCGACCATGACAACATGCAGCTCGACAACCTTGACTTCCTCGAGGAACGGAGACGGCGCGCCTCGCTCCGAGTCGCCCGTTACCAGCAGAGCCTTAAGCGTTATCACCAGCGTAAGGTCCGGGCCCGATCACTCCAGGTCGGGGACCTAGTCCTCCGCCGTGTCCTCACACGTGCCGGAAAGAATAAACTTTCCCCCATGTGGGAAGGCCCCTTCCTGGTGATCGGTGTCTCCCGGCTGGGCTCGGTAAGATTGGGCCAGGAAGATGGGACCCCACTTCCCAATCCCTGGAACATCGAGCACCTTCGCAAGTTTTATCCGTAAACATATCCTGTAAGTCGCGGGGAGCTCGGGCCAGCGTCGGTTTCCTCCAAAACTCAACGCTGGCCGGGGGCCCCCATATGTATACACTTTACATAAGCAGCATTTTTAATATCCTTCCAGGCCCCGTCCTTTTCGTCTTTTTCCGTGTGTTGCGTTCGTGGCAGTCTCACCCCGTGGAGGCATAATCGGGCCGCGCCCGTGCAGCGGCCGGATTTTGCGCATTATCATCAGTCCCCTACCAACGAGCTACCGTATCCCCTCCTGCTAAACCCTAGACGCTGTCCAAGCCCCGGCTTGCGGTGCCCCGCCTGGTTGGCTTGGGGCTCGGTTTTTTCCAGAGGTAGGGGGTGAAATGCTTATGCGTGATCTTTTCCACTGCACGGTCGCGACCACGAGGACGCCTTCGGGAGGTGGTCGATGCCACGATTCGTAGCATGGAGTGGACGAGGGAACGAGCCAAATACTCTCACAATTCATCGTGTGCAGATTAGACCAATTCCCGGCAGGATCAGGCAGCCTCCCACGAGGGGGGAACGGAGTTCGGACCGTCCCCTTGGGAATCGGACAGTCCGATTGCCTACGGTCGGATCGACCTAACCGTCGCCATAAATCGGACCGTCCGCTTGGGAACCAGACCATCCGTTTGCCTACGCTCGGACCGTCCCCTCAACAATCGGACAGTCCGGACTGCCCCGATCGAGACTTAACCGCCCCAGGGACCGAATTCCCGGGGCGAGAAGGCTGCGCCGGGCCCCAGAGGGGGGGGCTTAAGCGCTGCGAGCGATCATGGCTGACGGCGCTCGGATTCGGACGACACCCGGAGCTCGGCGTTCCCGGGCCCGGAATACCAAAACGAACAACAACAAATATTGAGCCTTCAGGGCACGAAGGCCCGAACAACACAATAAGCAAAGGTACGAAAATATAAACATGATTATATACGTATACAAATATCTCTCTTTGTACAAGACAGGCAAAATCGGAGCGCAAGCACGAGCGAGGCCCGGAGATGTCGTCGCACGGGGGAGGTCACCGGTGTACTTCAGACCGGACCCGGGCGGCGTCAGAAGGGGGCGCACGGGTGGAGGGCCCCGGGCCCCGAAGGCGGCCGCGGATGGTGTCAAAATGGAAATCGACGCCTCCCTCGGACTTCTCGTCAGGCATCGGCTCCACAAGGTGCTCGCCGCGGTCGAGGAACCCTGCTGCGGGGCAGCGGCTCGGCCACAGCTTCCTCGCGCGCGGCGACCTCACACCCCCGAGACGTGAGCCCGGCCTCTTGGACCCGGACGCATTCCTCCCGGGAGAACGTTTCCTATTTTCCGTGCCTCCATCTCGGACGAGGCGCGGGAGGCCTCGTTGGCGGCAGAATCCGGTGGCGGCCTCGATCGGACACGCGCCTCTCTGCTGCCGCGATCTCCGGCTAACGGATGGTCAATCCCTTGTGGACGGTCCGAGCGTAGGGTTCGGACTGTCCGATCCTTAGGCGGATGGTCCGAATCCAGCCCTCCGGTCCCGGCACATATGGGTTCTCGGACAGCACCGCCTTCGCAAGAGTGTCCGGGGAAAGTCATTGCGATTCATTCCATCTTCCGGCTTGGGCCCCGAATTTCCGGGCACATATTCGCTGCGTTCATCCCGGGGCCTCCGAGTCCCGGGCCCACATCTGACCCAGCCAACAAGTCCGGAGTGCGCATCAAGTCACCAAGCTCCATCACCTCGCGGCAAACCAGGTGGGCTCCACGTCCCCCTGTTTCTTCAAGACATGGCCCGTTCCTGCCCGGGTGGCAGTCACGGCCGAGCAACAGAGCCAGGGCCACTCGGCGAAACGGGACTGGGGGTCCCACGGATCCGGGGTCTCATGGTCTTCTACCACGTCGGCTACTCCGGGCCCACATTCTGCACAATTGGCGGCCGGCTACGGCCGGCTCTCCCGTTAAGTGCCCGGGGCCGAGCGCTGTCCGGGCCCGGGTGCGCCAAGCGCTTCCCCGGTGCGCCACCCCGTGCTCGGGTGCGCCGTGCCCGGGTGCGCTCGCCGGTGCAACCCGTGCCCGGTGCGCCTGCCCGGGTGCGTCTTCCTCGGGCCGTGTTCCGAGGATATTCCCTGGCCCCGGGACCCACACGCACGGTCCAGGGCGCGTACCTGGGAGCGCACCAGCTCCCCAACTACCCGCATTAATGGCAAGACGACGGGGGTGCCTCCTGCCTGTCTCCCGACAGAGAGCGGAGCCATACGCTGTCACATCTCCATAATCTGGTCGCCCTAGCAGCCGAGCGACAAGACCCACCAGACATGCTCTGCCACAGCCGCCCGCGGTAGCCGAGCGGTAAGACGAATCGGATGTGCTCTCACAGCCGCCCGCAGCGGAGCGAGGTGCTGACAAAAAACGTGCAGCACAGACCCTGGCATGCGCGACAGCGACTAGCTCCAACCGCCCGCAGCAGCCGAGGAAGCGGCACTAGACATCCTCCGGCGCGGCGTGGCAGCGGCCGTGCGTGCGACAGAGACGAATGTAGCTATTCCTCTAAGCATGATTTCCAGGCACTGTGGACTCCCTTTGGCGATAAAAGGAGGATCCATGCCCGGCTGAAAGAAAAGGAAAAAGCTCAGGATTAGCAGCGACTAAGGCTCTCTGCTAGGACCCGCTCTCTAGCTCACACTCTCGCTACTGTCATTTCCTCAGCTCCGGCCGCGAGCCGAGTTCACCTTGTAACACAGCGACCCATATTCATTTCTCCCAGATAGCCAAAACACATAGGAGTAGGGTATTACCCTCCGTGCGGCCCGAAACCTGTCTACGCCTCCTGTCTCTCTTTTGTGCCATCGTTGGGATTCGGGGTCCGAACGGACGGTCTGCTCCGCTATCTCTCCGCCCGGCCCCCGGCTCCCAGCATTGATTGATCCATTCTTCCACCGGACGCCGCATTCGCCTGAGAACCACTCCCCTGGCCGAACCTCAAAGGGGGTCACCAGACTTCCGCCGTCGGAGTTTCATCCTTCGACACATATGAAACAAAAACCGTACAGTCTATCGTCTAAAAAAACTATTCAGCCTATCCATCATATAGTAGTTTTCGGGGGAAAAATAAAAACTATAGTATTTATTTCAGAGAAAAATAAGGATATATATCCTATAGATTAAGCTTTTCGTACGCACACCGTATATCAAATAACAAATATCACAAAAATTTCTAGAAAATTGTACATGTACTTTCAATAGTATTACACCTTCAAATTCATTATATTTTAGTTGTAAAAAAACTAACAGTTTTAAGAGTATAAAATTTGAATTTGATGATAAGACTTTATATATAGGTTATAGTATTATTGGAAGTAGTACATGTACAAATTTTTCTAGAAAATGCAGATCTAGTACTTAACTGATGTGCTTGCAAACTGTTTTCAACAAATAAATACTAGCAATCATTCGATTTGCTTGCAAACTTGTTTCAACAAATAAAGCTAGCAATCATTTCATGAACTAAATGCTAATGCAAAGACTGTCAGACTGAATAAGGATGCTCCCTGAAACGTGAAATAAATGCTTGCAAGAAGTGTCTTCCTTACATGCCTCTTGAACGACAGCATGAACAGCAGCATCAGGAAGAATTGGCCTCCCAATGACTGTTTGAGCTTGTGAGCCAAGCATGAGAACTCGATTCAAAATTAACTACACCACGTAACCATGCCAACAACATCAGCAAAACTTTCGATAGAATTGGAAAATATAAGAAAGCAAGTAGAGACCACTGGGGCTGGCACTAATGGAAGTGTATTATGATATGAAAATAAGGTGTAGTGACAGAACTAACATTAATGCAACTAAAACAAGTATCCGCTCATTAAGGTTGCACTTAACCCTACACAACAGTTCATGTTTCTAACACAACGTCCACATACTCTGCAAGCTTAAATTGGAATGTTTCTTAATATGAAAGTTCAAAGCTCTCATCATAATGAAACAAAATCCACTAATCAAAAGAGCTAACAGTGGGATCATTGTACCAAGATTAGATCATGCATTGCATACAATTCTACATCTTAACATGTCAAGTGCTCTATGATCCAGAACTCAAAGATTTCACAACAATAGGTATCATTTATCACCATCACCATATGGGCAAAGACGATAAAACCTCTGCACTGAATCATGAGTCTCATAACCTCAAACTATACCGATCAATTATAAGTTGCAGCTTGCTAGACATCAAGTTATCTAACGCCCTTAATCAAAATAAAAGTAAACAGTTGCGTTCAAAGTGCACAATTACCTTATCATTCACATCGCAAAACTTCAACCTCTCCGTGAAGATTGAATCGCCATTGCTCACCTTAAACTGATGCGAACAATCTGCAGGAAGAAGCAACCGTATCCAATCACCCACCAGATCCACGCCCAAACGCAAAACAAAGCTTGGGAACAGATGGAGCTGACCTGGACGACAGCGAAGACAGGGCTCGTAGGCTTGAAGGGCTTCTCGTCGGCCCCGAGAGGGCCCACCACCTATACCCTATCTCCGCCGCCTCCGCCACCTTCTCCTCCTCCGTCTTCCCGCTGGGAGCTTCGCCCCACCGCCTCCTCCTCCCCCCACTCGTCCTCGCTCCCCTCTTCGTCGCAGTGATCGTCATCGTCCCCCTCCTCCTCATCACCGGAGGATCGGGATGCGAAGTGGCAGCGCGAGGGGAAGAGCCGGGGGAGGCAGAGGACGCGGGGGCTGTGCGGCGCGAGGGCTGAGACAAGGACGTTAGGGTTCGTGCCGCGATAGAGGCCGGCGCCAGGGCTGAGGACTATGAGCGATGAGGCGCGCGAGAGGAGGCGAGGAGGCATCGCCGCGTCGCCATGGCTGCGTCGGCGGCGGCGGAGGGAGCTGAAGCGGAGGAAGGGGTAGAAATGGAAATATTCTCTGAAGCAGCGGTTTTGACGAGGGTTTAAGGGGAGGAGCGCGGAGAGTGACACTGCCAGTGGGCACCTCTTCATTACGTTCGGGAAGAAACATCAAATCTTCGCGTTCAAGTGGTGAAGCGTAATACGTCGGAACATAACGCGTACTCTCCAGGGTTTCACGATATATCATTTAGGAATTTCGACCCCATCGAGATGTCAAAACCTAAAAAATTTCAACCAATTTTGATCGAATTTACAATTTCAAAATGAAATTTCTCAAAGCCATTGGAATACCCCTCGAGATCGACTTTCAGACCGGTTCCAAAATTTTACGATTTTTGGATCCGTTTTTGTCAAGATTGTAAACCCTCAAATCCTTGATTTGCGCATCCGTTCCTCCTTCTCCTTTTTTGTTTCGATAGAAGAATCTTTCATCAGCATACAAGACTGTAAAAATATTGCAGAAATTGTACGATCCATATGAAAACAAACCGTACCAGTCTATCGTCTAAAAAAACTATTCAGCCTATCATCATATGTAGTTGTTTTCAGGGAAAAATAAAAATACTGTAGTATTTATTTTCAGGGAAAAATAAAGGAGAATATATCCTATAGATTTAAGCTTTTCGTACGGACACCCATATATCAAATAACAAATATCACAAAAATTTCTAGAAAAAATTTGTACATGTTACTTTCTATAGTATTACACCTTCAAATTCATTATATTTTAGTTGTAAAAAGAAATCTAACAGTTTTAAGAGTATAAATTTGAATTTGAGATTAAGACTTTAAAATAGTATAGTATTATTGGAAGTACATGTATAATTTTTTTTAGAATTTTATGATATTTGTTAGTTGTTGTGCACGGGAAACTTGTTGTATAGGATTCGTTCCCAAAATAAAGAGATTTGTATTGGTCCTTAAAAGTGAAATTCATTCTCTATTTGCTCTGTAATGTCTCTTCTTCTGAAAGAAACATATAGTAGCAGCTAAAACAGAGTGGTGTCAGTTTTGCAAATATGGATATGAGTAAGCCTGATATCGCTCTAGAATATCAATGGATATCGCGCTTTCAATTCTTGTGTTGATATCCTGATATTCTTATTACTCCATCATCTTACTACTATGTATATATCATCATATTTAGTTATATTAGCAGGCATTTACAGTTTCAGTTCAGAATTTCTAACCAAATGGGAACCAAACTTTCAGCTTCATTATGCATGTCTGGAACAGTATACATGCACTGATGCACCAGAAGACATTCAAGAGGTACGCCAGTAATGCAAAAAGAAAATGGAAAGTCAGTTATCTTTGAATACAAGATATGATCCACATCAGAATATCCAAAGTTCCAAACTGGTCAAGAACATTGGCACTGTGTGAGAAGCATAGCTTGAGTAGCCTGTGCACAAAATGTGGATACATAGACAAGAGCGTCAGATTTGGCTCTTTCAATTTGTGAATGAGAATAAGCCACAGCATCGCATCAAGACTTGATTGAAGGACATCATGTAGGACTGCCCTCGAAAGTGTCAACATAAACACAAGAAAGCCATGTCCTTGATTATTTGCCTTAATTAAGCAGCAACAGCAGCAGCCTCTGACTTATAATTCCTTCAATATTGGTTATTTCTCAGCTTTGTCAACTCCTGAAATTGTCAGGGCATAAAGTAACTATTACTAAGTAATGCAGGGAATACGATCAATAGTAGCATCTTTTATTTGAAGAACACAAAATAAAGAAAACAACTGATATGAAATTACCTACGATGCCCTTTGTTCGGCGGTAATTTTTTCTTTTCTTCTGGAATATAATAACTTTTGCATTAGGGCCTTGAAAAACCAACATCAAGAATATCTGAGTGAGAAAATGTGTTATAGGTGTCTTGCAACATGAACAAATTGAACACAAAGCTGGTGAACAGTTCTTTGTTATCAAATGTTTCTTACACATTAGGGCAGATGGATGTCAGGAAAAATCCAGAAGTAAAAGTAGCAGAAATTAACCATATGTATTTCATGATATAGGTATAATCATTTCATTTTAGTTAATTTGGTAGTTTGGAGGATCATATGAAGTAGCAATAGGAATGATGCAGGCCAATAAATTAGTTCATGGTCCTTCAAAAGTAATGAAAAACCATAGTGTCTGCTATCTCATACAACTATGTTATGTAAGCAGACTTCCAAATAGCGATCAGAATGCTCAGCATACATAATGTAGATCTTTAGCATTTAACATCATCAGTTGATGGTAGCATAACAAAGAAACTATAAAAATATGCACCACTTGTTTTTGCGAATTTTCTAGCACAATAAATCAAGTAATGTGTAGTCCTATTAGTGTGGAGAATCCTACTACAACACACATTTCCAACCTTAATACAGCATCAATAAAAAGTACCAAGGGTACCATCAGCCTTTTAAATACATAGATCACTTGATACCTATGCCATGCAAAGACGGTTTCCATGCAATTAACGTTCCTTGATAATATGGATTCAGAAAAACAGGAAATCTGCATACATATTGCTGATCGCATTATTTGCAAAAATGCAGATCTAGTACTTAACTGATGTGCTTGCAAACTTGCTTCAACAAATAAATACTAGCAATCATTTCGATTTGCTTGCAAACTTGTTTCAACAAATAAAGACTAGCAATCATTTCATGAACTAAATGCTAATGCAAAGACTGTCAGACTGAATAAGATGCTCCCTGAAACGTGAAATAAATGCTTGCAAGAAGTGTCTTCCTTACATGCTCTTCAACGACAGCATGAACAGCAGCATCAGGAAGAATTGGCCTCCCAATGACTGTTTGAGCTTGTGAGCCAAGCATGAGAACCTGATTCAAAATTAACTACACCACGTAACCATGCCAACAACATCAGCAAAACTTTCGATAGAATTGGAAAATATAAGAAGCAAGTAGAGACCACTGGGGCTGGCACTAATGGAAGTGTATTATGATATGAAAATAAGGTGTAGTGACAGAACTAACATTAATGCAACTAAAACAAGTATCCGCTCATTAAGGTTCCACTTAACCCTACACAACAGTTCATGTTTCTAACACGTCCACATACTCTGCAAGCTTAAATTGGAATGTTTCTTAATATGAAAGTTCAAAGCTCTCATCATAAATGAAACAAAATCCACTAATCAAAAGAGCTAACAGTGGGATCATTGTACCAAGATTAGATCATGCATTGCATACAATTCTACATCGTAACATGTCAAGTGCCTCTACGATCCAGAATTCGAAGTTTCACAACAATAGGTATCATTTATCACCATCACCATATGGGCAAAGACGATAAACCTCTGCATTGAATCATGATCTCATAACCTCAACTATACCGTATCAATTATAAGTTGCAGCTTGCTAGACATCAAGTTATCTAACGCGTCCTTAATCAAAATAAAAGCAAACAGTTGCGTTCAAAGTGCACAATTACCTTATCATTCACATCGCAAAACTTCAACCTCTCCGTGAAGATTGAATCGCCATTGCTCACCTTAAACTGATGCGAACCAATCTACAGGAAGAAGCAACCGTATCCAATCACCCGAACGAAAACGAAAGCTTGGGAACAGATGGAGCTGACCTGGACGACGGCAAGACGGGCTCGTAGGCTTGAAGGCTTCTCGTCGGCCCCGAGAGGGCCCCCACTTATACCCTATCTCCGCCCTCCGCCACCTTCTCCCTCCTCCGTCTTCCCGCTGGGAGGCTTCAACCGCCACCGCCTCCTCCTCCCCCCACTGTCCTCGCTCCCCTCTTCGTCGCAGTGATCGTCATCGTCCCCCTCCTCCTCGTCACCGGAGGATCAAGCGAAGTGCAGCGCAGGGGAAGACCGGGGGGAGGCGAGGACGCGGGGGCTGTGCGGCGCGAGGGCTAGGACAAGGACGTTAGGGTTCGTGCCGCGATAGAGGCCGCGCCAGGGGCTGAGACTGTGAGCGATGAAGCGGCGCGAGAGGAGGCGGAGGAGGCATCGCCGCGTCGCCATGGCTGCGCGGCGGCGGAGGGAGGTGAAGGGGAGGAAGGGGTAGAAATGGAAATATTCTCTGAAGCAGCGGTTTTGACGAGGGTTAAAGGGAGAGGCGCGGAGAGTGACACTGCCAGTGGGCCCTCTTCATTACGTATCGGGAAGAAACATCAAATCTTCGCGTTCTAGTGTGAAGCGTAATACGTCGGAACATAAAGCGTACTCTCCAGGGTTCACGATATATCGTTGGGAATTTCGACCCCATCGAGGTGTCAAAAACCTAAGAAATTTCAACCAATTTTGATCGAATTTACAATTTCAAAATTAATTTCTCAAAAAGCCATTGGAATTACCCCTCGAGATCGACTTTCAGACCGGTTCAAAATTTTACGATTTTGGATCCCTTTTTGTCAAGATTGTAAACCCTCAAATCCTCGATTTGCGGCATCCGTTGCCTCCTTTCCGTACTTTTTGTTCGATAGAAGAATCTTTCATCAGCATACAAGACTGTAAAAATTGCAGAAATTGTACGATCCATATGAAACAAACCGTACAGTCTATCGTCTAAAAAAACTATTCAGCTATCATCATATAGTAATTGTTTTCAGGGAAAAATAAAAATACTGTAGTATTTATTTTCAGGGAAAAATAAAGGAGAATATATCCTATAGATTTAGCTTTTCGTACGCACACCGTATATCAAATAAACAAATATCACAAAAATTTCTAGAAAAATTTGTACGTGTACTTTCAATAGTATTACACGTTCAAATTCATTATATTTTAGTTGTAAAAAAATCTAATAGTTTTAAGAGTATAAATTTGGATTTGAAGATAAGACTTTATATATAGGTATAGTATTATTGGAAGTACATGTATAATTTTTTTTTAGAATTTTTATGATATTTGTTAGTTGTTGTGCACGGGAAACTTGTGTGTATAGGATTTGTTCCCAAAATAAAGAGCATTTTGTATTGGTCCTTAAAAGTGAAATTCATTCTCTATTTGTCACTGTTTCTTGTAACATTATCTATGATTAAGACATTAGATAGTATGTTTTTCAAAAGAAAACATTGATAGTAAGTTTCAAGTTCAAACTAGAATCTAACTGAGAAACTGAAGCGGGTCGTATAGATGATGATCAGCAGCATTTCTTCTTTCCAATCTCAACAAGCATGGCCATCAGAGCCTCACACATCTGAGTGGCATCCGCCTCGGTACGATCCTTCCTCAGCGTGGAGTGCACCATCCACGCATGGTCCAGCCTCCTCTCCGGCCTCACCACCACCGAGCCGGGCACCTCGGCGTCGCGCCGCGTCACCAGCCCGTCGCTCCTGTCGCCGTAGCGCAGCCTCAGGTGAAGCGCGCTGATGGCCATGGCTGCCGACGCAGGCACGACCACGGGGAGCTTCAGAGAGGCGAGCACCGATTCGGCGTACTCGGGTGCAGACAAGAACCATGGCAATGGGAGCCATGGGAGGAGCTCGGCTTGGGCGACACGTGACAATGACGCGAGCATCGTCGGGGGCAGTGCTGGCTTCGGTGTGGAAGGAGATGATCGGCAACTCATCGACAGGCAGCTTGTGGTTGGAGATGAAGTCCCTTCTCTTGTCATATGTGAGATCCTCCAAGGCCCTTATATCACCCTGCAATTGTTTACTTGTTACGAATATCATATGAAATGGACAAGGCATGAATAAACAATGTCATTGTATGAACAATTCATAAAGGATTGATCTTGATTAGGTAACACAGAGACCAGGATAATGAGGACCTTGATGAGTTTGCATATGATGAGTTCCACGATCTTCCTTGTCGCCTTGTCAGCAAGCTGGCCTTCCCGAAGGATGTCGGAAGCTACCGGGGTGCCACCATATGGGCTCTGAACCAATGCCAGTCCGGCAACCTTGCCCTTGAGTTCAGACCAGTACAATGAAAGCGCCGCAGCCGCATCAACTCCACCCTTGCTATGTCCCAGGAGCAACACCTGTTTACCAGAACCCCAGTAGAGCTCTTCAATGTATAGTTTCAGTTCCCGCGCATTTTTCTCCACTGATGCCTGAGTGAAGTGAAAGGTGATACAGGGACAAACAAATAGGAACACAAAAATCTAGTGCTTGACAAACATGAGAAAAGCCTTGCATGCACCCTTGTTGAGCTCAGTTACCTCACTATGAATCCTTGCAATATGGCAAGTAAGCCCCATCTTCGAAATGATTCTTTTAGTATTGACAAAGTAGAGTGGACTGTGATTACTAAAAAGTCCTGCATAAGGGCAGATCAATTTTAAGCTAGTCATTTTAAGATTATGTGCAAAATGATAAAGATGCCTTACCAGGGATGAATAAGTAAACCAGTGTGCTAGGCAGATAATGCATACCATTTCTGAAACATTAAGCCTCTTTTAGTATCATTGGTGTTTGCGTGAACTGATAATAATTGAAAGTTGGACCTCCATATCACCATATGGATAATACCAGGAACAAATCTGTTACTTTTGCAACTAAATCTAAATGGATAGCTACATATAAAATTAAGAGTAAATTATGTGTATTTAGCTAGTTGTTACAAATGGGAGTAGTTTCTACTTCTACACAAAGGATCTGTAATATTCCTCTCGAAATGAATTTGCTGTTACTTTAAATAGGCATAACTGCATAAGCAAAAAAAATCACCTGACGCTACGCAAAAGCTCCTTGAAACAGTTTGTACCATCAAATGAACAAGGCAGTGTTTTTGTTCTTTGTAACCATCCTATATGTGGGTGCCATGGGCCCCCCCGGGTACCTCATGACAAGCATATGGGCCACTCGGATAGAGGATGGGCCTAGCCTTGTAATTAGAGATATGGTAACCCTCGGCAGACCTTGCCTTGTACAATAAGGAATATACAGTCCTAGCCGGGTACATTATATCTCTAAGGGGAGATCTCCTAGTTGTAATCCGACGGGGACTCCTACCTTGTAACCCTGTCCCCCAGTATATAAGGGGAGGCAGGGCGCCCCCTGAGGGCAGGTTGAGTTGGTTCACCAGAATCACCACCACAAATCCTCAAAGGAATAACACCACAACTGGACGTAGGGTATTACCTCACATCGAGGGCCTGAACCAGTATAAAATCTCCTTGTGTTCCTTTGCAATCCACCGAGTTTCCATCCGCCGACTAGCCCCATATATTTATTGCCGGTGTAAAACATCGACAGTTGGTGCGCCAGGTAGGGGACAGTACCCAGTTCGCGGCGGGCGTATTCCAAGACTTCTGTGACGACTTCGGCATCAAGATCTGCTATGCATCCGTGGCACACCCGCGGAGCAACGGGCAGGTTGAACGAGCCAACGGCATGGTCTTACAAGGCATCAAGGCCAGGATATTCGATCGACTACAACCATATGCGGGCCGGTGGGTACAAGAACTCCCATCCGTTCTCTGGTCTCTCAGAACCACGGTTAGTCGGGCGACAGGGCAATCCCCTTTCTTCCTGGTCTACGGTGCCGAGGCTATGCTACCTACTGAGTTACAGTTGGCTCTCCACGAGTCCGGGCCTACTCAGAGGATGACTCCAACTATACCCGGCTGGTCGAACTAGATCAGCTGGAAGAAGCAAGAGACACCGTAACTATCCAGTCGGCAAGGTATCTTCAAAGCCTACGTCGCTACCACAATCGCAATGTCCGTGGCCGCGCCTTTTTGGTCGGGGATCTCGTTCTAAGGAAAATACAAACCACCAAAGACAGGCATAAATTATCCCCAATCTGGGAAGGGCCGTTCATTATAGCCGAGGTCACGCGGCCAGGCGCCTACAGACTGAAGACTGAAGACGGCGTTCTCATCAGCAACTCATGGAACATAGAACAGCTACGTCCTTTCTATACCTGAGTTCTATAATTCTCATGTGTACAGTTCTGACTCACTATGCCGCTTATATCAACCGAGTAGTGAGTCGGGGGCTGCATGTATATATGTGCGCTGTCAATAACATACGATCTTATTTCACTTCAGTTATAAAGCCTTACTATGACTGTCATGTTTGCCCGAGTACAGCTTCTTACTTCGAACATTTTTATTAAGTTCTGACAGACTAACTTGGTGCATACTACACGTTCAAGTAAAGCTAATGACAACTGAACAATAAGCTTGGTGGCATTGCACACATATTTACACATGCTTGTTTACACAAGTTTATATATTCCGACTACATAAACATGTTGCCCTTACAGACCCAGGTCTCGGGTAATTATCTCTGCAGTCGGCTTCGCCCGGGCGATCAGCTCCAGCGCCTCCTCTGGCATCGTCTCTTCGGCAAACCCCTCCCCGATGGCTTCAATATCCGCCCTAGGGTATAAGGATTTGGTCATCGCCAGGGTATGGGCCACGCCGGCGACAACATGCTCATCTGAGTACCTTTTCATGGCGCTCGGTGCATCCTCGAGACGCCCCACTATCTGAGGGATTCTGCTGCAGCTGGTTCCCACCGGGCGGGGATCTATTACATCAAGGAGCCCTTTCACGGACCCAACGAGGGCTTCCCGTGACTCCCTGATCAACCTTATCTCCTCGGTGTAGAACTGATACTGGGCCCGGACATTGGTTCTCATGTCTGCCCAAATCCGCCGGCAAGTAAACTTGTCAAATTCGGCTACACACAGGATAACTAATGGATTGGCTAAGATCACCGTCGGGTCGAGGGCTTACTTTCGTAGTCGGCCTCCCACCCGGCCACGGTCTTCTCCAGTTCAGCCTTCTCCTTACCGAGCTTGATGACGGCCTCCTTCAACTCGGACTTCTCCCGGTCAAGCTCGGTGTTGGCCTTTGTCAGGTCGGCCTTGATCGTCTCAAGCCCGGCCTTGGCTTCTTCGGCCTCCTTCAGCTGCGATTCCCTCTCTGTTCGGGTCTTTAACTCCGCTTCGAGGTCTGCACCACAGATTAGCCAAGAGCTCAACTGTGCAGTCATGACACAACTGGGCAGTCGGGAATAACGCAGCTGGACCAACATATCAACGGTTCGGTCGGGAAGATACACTCGAGGATTTTACCTCTGATCTTTCCGGCCAGGGCCCATGTCTCCGCCCTGAGCTGATCAACGCCATTCTTCAGCCAGGCCTCCCTCTCCGCATGACAGGCCTCCCTCCTCGCATGACGCGCCTCCATCTCGGCTTTCAACGCCCGAAGCTGCTCCAATTCTGCGAGGTGGGGAGCCATCTCGACCAAGATCTCCGTCATCGCCTCGTTGCGGTCAACAAGCTTCTGCTCGGGATAAAAGCCGAATTAAGGACGGAGTCAGACGTCAAAACACGACGATTGCCAAAGCTCTACTACAAGACTTATACCGCAACCCCTTGCGACCCGCTGATGGCGGCACGAAGCAGGCTTTCATGCTCTCTCCTTGCAACGACTTCATCAAGCCTGAAGCTTTTCGCAGTACCGTCGCGAGCTGTCCATGTGAAGGTCCGGGGCATCACGCGTGGAGGAGCTTCGATCCGAGGCAGATGCGGGATCCCAGGCGGCGACGGTAGCGGAGACGGCGACGGAGACGACCACAACGGCGATGGGGCCCTGACCTCAGCGCCACCGTCCCCCGCGACCTCCGGGACCGGCTCAGGGGCTCCGTCCGCGGCTTCCGCGATGGCGGCGCCTCGGGAGCTGGGGCCTCGGTTCCAGCAGCCGCCTCTTGGTCGGGTGGCGCCGGCGACCCTATAGTCGAGGCCACCTCGGTCTCAGCGACCAGGCTGGTTGCCGGCTCAATAGGTGTGTTCGCGGCCGCTGGCTCGGCTGGGGCAGGCTCATCAGGTGGGGCGGTCGGGTCGACCTCCCTGAGATCGATATCGGCCTGCCTCCTACACGACGAAACAAAACATCAAGACATTACTTCAACACACGAAGGCTTCTGAAGACCCGGAGCAGCGCACCTCTTGGAGAACTTCAGCCTCTTGCCGGGTGATCCGTTCCCCGGCGGAGCGCTAGCCCCGGCAGTCGGCCCGGTCGGCGTCGCAGTCGGCGAAGGCGTATCAACCCGAGTCGGCCCCGACTCCGGTATGGTCGGCTCGTGCACCTTCACCCCAGGCGGCGTTTGCTCTAGCCGGCCCCTCGCTGGCGCCACGGCCGGGCTCGATGACGTCGGGCTTGAACCCGCAGGTCTCAACCTGGGACTTGACCGCGTGGGCATTGCGGTAGCGGCGTCCTTTATTTTCAGGCCTCCGCTCACGGCGCGCGCCGCCATGGCCCCCTCGCCCCGATATAAAATCGGTTTCTTCCCGCTCTCTTAGAGTCGGGTTGGGCAGCAGAGGGACTCCTCGGCCTCTTCTTCGACGCGACAGCCGACAGTGGACGGGAGTCTTCATCAAATTCTTCATGCCACTACAAGAGAGTCAACCAAATGCATCACGTTATGCTGAACAACCACAGTCCCACGGGCATTCGTCACAGAGGAAGGTTAAAGGTTACCTTGGTCCGAGGCCGAATGAAGCTATAAGCCGCAATCCGGCGCTTGTCGTCCTCGGTCGCGATCACCCCTTCAGAGAAGTAGCCGAACAGGGTCGCGGTCACCTCCTTCTTGTCCGCCGACTCGTTGCTCACTCGATCAGGATCATTTTTGCCTTTGAAGTCCCAGCCGAATGAGCTCCTAAGCTTCAGCGGCTGAACGCGCCTTGTCAGAAAGCGACGAGCCACACAAGGACCTGTCAAGCCGCCCTCTTGAGGTCATCTATCTTCGACAACAACATATGTGCCTGGCCCAGTTCTTCAAAGGTTGGCTCTGCGGACCAGTTTGGCAACACCGTCGGCGGCATACCGGTAAACGGGCGCAAGGAAGGAGCCAGATCGGCGCAATAAAACCACTCCTTGTGCCAGCCCTTCAGAGAAGATTTCACGGGCAAATCGAGATACGTTTTCTTCCCATCGCTCCTCAGTTCAAGACCGGCCCCTCCAATCACATTGATATTGCTCTTGGAGGGCTGAGGCTTGATATGGAACAGATGTCGGAAGAGGATGAAATGTGGTTCAACGCCCAAGAAGCACTCGCAAAGAGTAACAAATATAGAGATCTGAAGAATGGAGTTGGGGTTCAGATGTACCAACTCCAGCTCGTAAAAGTCAAGAATACGACGGAAGAAATCAGAAGACGGAAGGCACAAGCCTCGATCGAAAAAGGAGGCGAAAACTACCGTTTCTCCAGGTCGGGGATTCGGGCTCGACTCATCCCTGGCCGGCCGCCAGTGAATCACCTCTTGGCTGAGCAACTTCAGTTCACTTTCCAGCCGCTTCAGCTTTACCGAGCCACAATCCGACACCGGCCAAGAACTTCCCGCGTGATCGAAGCCTTCGTGACTGGTCGATGGGATTTGGGGAAAAGCAAATCGGGGGCTTGGAGGGGAGGATTGAAATGTGCTGGGGAATAGCAGCAGCCCCTAGCGGGCGGGAGGCGTTGGGCGCGAAGGTGGAGATGAAGAGATTGGCGATTTGGAAGATGACGGAATTTTTCTCTCCTCCTCTTTGTTCTTGCCGACTAGATGGGCTTGGGCCTTACGCACTCCTCTTAGCTGCTCCATATGTCGCACGCAGTGAGTTCACTGGTGCTACCAACAGGATGAGGTAGATATGCTTCATCAGATTGCCATAAAATTTCCACCAGGTCTCGGGATATATCGCTGGTCTTCAGGGGATGCAGGTATCTTTCTCGAGTACTGGGATTTACTTTCGAGTGGTTACTTACATGCTTGGGCCAGTTGCCATGAGTTATTCCAGCCGACATGAGAGTCTAACTTTGGAGTCACTACTCGGAGAGACTATTATTTTTCCCGCTGATGGGGAGGAGTCTAACAACTCCGAAAGACTATAAACTCTTTTCCAGCTGACATGAAGCTGAAGAGTCCTATATACGAGTAGTATCCTACTCGGCAAGACTATAAACCAGAAGGAGATCGGGTAGTTGCCGCGTTCTACTCGGCATGTAGATTGTAGATATCCGAAGGTGTTGCTGAGTCCGAACGGGAAATTGACGATCTCTTTGACCTTTATGTTTAATTGTCTTCACAATTAAGCCAAAGTCGATCTTAGCGCCTATTCGGCTATTCATAAACATGAAGCCCTCAT
Source organism: Oryza meyeriana var. granulata (assembly GCA_003991445.1). NCBI lineage: Eukaryota > Viridiplantae > Streptophyta > Magnoliopsida > Poales > Poaceae > Oryza > Oryza meyeriana. Next base: position 33,392 of record RYFJ01002551.1, read on the forward strand.
AGCCTCGAGCTCGAAGCAGGACTCGAAAGACAAGACAAAGTACTCGTCCCTGGACTCGGGCGATATTCACCGAGATTCGGCCACAGCTGTCTCTATGAAGGATCTCAGGGGCTCACTGTGGAGGCCACTGGGCGGGTACCTCATCAGTACATGGTTCCTCGGCCGGTTTAGGATAAGATAGTACGGGTCCGTGTGCCATAGGCATAGTCTAGTCGGATTTTATCCTAAGAAGGAAATCCCTGGTCGGCCGACTGAAGTACGAGTATATAAAGAGGGCTCCAACAAAGTGAGATTCGATCTCCGCAGAGGAATAACACCTCAACTGACAATTTGCCGCCGTTGACTCCGGTTGTTGGATCCATCGAGCTTGTAGATGTAGATCGCGCCGAAGCCCCTACCTGGCGGTGCCAACTGTCGATGTTTTACACCGGCAATAAATATATGGGGCTACTCGGCGGATGGAAACTCGGTGGATTGCAAAGGAACACAGGAGATTTTTATACTGGTTCAGGCCCTCGATGTGAGGTAATACCCTACGTCCAGTTGTGGTGTTATTCCTTTGAGGATTTGCGGTGGTGATTCTGGTGAACCAACTCGACCTGTATGCTTCTATGAGCTCGTGCCCTCAAGGGGCGTCCTGCCTCCCCTTATATACTGGGGGACAGGGTTACAAGGTAGGAGTCCCCGTCGGATTACAACTAGGAGATCTCCCCTTAGAGATATAATGTACCCGGCTAGGACTGTATATTCCTTATTATACAAGGCAAGGTCTGCCGAGGGTTACCATATCTCTAATTACAAGACTAAGCCCATCCTCTATCCGAGTGGCCCATATGCTTGTCATGAGGTACCCGGGGCCCATGGCCTCCACACTATATCTTTAGAAGATCCCTGTTGTCGGCGAAACGGGACTGGGGTTCCCCACAGTCGCCGGGGACGCGTGGGTCTTCGGCCACGTCAGTTCCCCGGGGGCCACCTTCTGCACCGATGAGAGCCGACTATGGCCTTCCCCTCTGAATACTTGGAGCCCTGGCACCGTCCTGTCCCGAGTGCCTCATCCCCGGGTACGCCACCCGAGTGCTGGGTGCCTCGGTCCCGGTCTTGGGTGCCGACTGCCTTGGTCCCGGGTCCCGGGTGCCGACTGCCTCGGTCCCGAGTCCCGGGTACCAACTGACTCGGCTACACGTGACGGCTGGTGACGGCCCCCCGTGGGCCCGCTCCCGGCCTCGATAAGATCGGCTTCCCCCGGTCGGCATCGGCTTCTCCCGGCGATCGGCATCTCCCGGATGGTCGGCATCGGCGTCTCCCGGTGATCGGCCTCCCCGGTCGGCATCGGCTCCTTCCAGTCGGATCAGCCTCTCCCGGCGATCGGCCTCTCCCGGTCGGCATCGACTCCTTCTGGCGATCGGCTTCTCCCGGTCGGCATCAGCTACCCGCATTAACGACAAGGCGACCGGGCGTGACGCGCCTGGCTTCCGTGGGCCCGCTTCCTGTGCCGTCAGAAACTCCTTTTGACTATGGAGGCTTCCTTCGCTGTGTAGTCAGAACCTTTTGACTATGCAGGCGCCCTTTTTCCACGTCCAGGCGGCAGGGGCGTGCTCCGTCACATCCTTACGACTTTAGCCGCCTGCAGCAGCACCAACTCCGGCGTGGGAGCAGCAGGCGGACGTGCGCGACAAGACGGCGACAAGACAGTGAGAAGACAAACCATACCTAGCCCTCTCGTGTATCTCGGCACTGTGGACTCCCCTTGGCGATAAAAGGAGGATCCATGCCACATTCTAGAGGACAGCCTCAGCTTCGGCAGAGCTCGAGCTTAGGCAGAGGGGGCTTAAGCATTAGCAACCGCCGAAGGGGAGTTGACAGTAGAGCTGCCCCTAGTCGATCAACCCCTCCTGGTCGAGAACTTCTCCTGGTCGAGAGCTTCTCCCGGTCGAGAACTTCTCCCAGTCGAGGCCTTGGTCTTCTACCGCAGCTCGTGTGAGTCTCCTTCGAGTCGGCGTCCGGCAGAGCGGCCGGGGCCGGTGAACACCTTGTAACACAGCAAACCACATTCTCCCACATAGCCAAACACACAGGAGTAGGGTATTACGCCTCCGCGCGGCCCGAACCTGTATAAATCCTCCTGTCCCCTTTGTGCGCCATCGTCGAGATTCGGACAGTCCGTTCCCTAAACAGACGGTCCGAACCTCGCTATCTCTCATCCCGAGCATCGATCTATCCATCGATCCACCGGACGCCGCGTTCGCCTGAGAACAACTCCCCTGGCCGAATCTCAAAGGGGGGTCTCCTGACCTCCCGCCGTCGAGGTTTCATCCTCCGACAGCTGGCGCGCCAGGTAGGGGGAGTTTCCTTTTCAGGTGGTACGCCGGCGTCTCCAACACCGGCGCGTTTCATGGCAGGAGGCCATCACCTGCGAGTTTACGGCGAAGGAGTCCGGCGGCTACACCCCCCGGGCAATGCTAGCCCGGTGGCGAAGCCGCCACGGTGCACCTCTCCGCCTCCCGAGGCCCCCGGCAGGGGCACTGGAGAGGATGGCAAGCTCTCACGTTCCGCGTTACGATGGAGCAGGAGGAAGCGCCAGAAGGCCAAGGCGGCAGCCGAGAGCTTCGCCTTGGCGGCTACGGGCAACCCCCGGAGCTATGTTGCCCGCGGAGGCGATGACGGCGGCAAGCGGCAAAGGGCCGCACATGCGTCGCCGCCGTCGACAACGGTCCGGAAGTGGTGCCGCCTCCACCAGACGGGCTGGCACGACCTTACGGAGTGCCGCGCCGTCCAGGGCTCAGCCGGGCATGTCAAGCTGGCGATATCCCGGGGTGGTGCGCCTTCCACGACACGGACCGGCACGACCTCACGGAGTGCCGCGCCGTCCAGCGCTTGGCCGAGCGTCTCGAGCCAGCCATAGCCCGGAAGTGGTGCCCCGTCCACGAGTTGGACTCGCACGACCTCACGGAGTGCCGCGCCGTCCAAAAGCTGGCCCAACGCGTCAAGAAGTCCTGGCAGGAGCGGCGATAGGCGAAGCCCCATCGAGGAAATTCGGACGGTCCGATCCCTTAGCGGACGGTCCGAGCCATTGATGGGCGAGCTGATCGCAGGAGTTCGGACGATCCGATCCCATAGCGGACGGTCTGAATCCCGCTCCCGATCTGGAACAGCTTCAACGGGGCACGAGTACCTAGACAGCATCGCCTCGACAAGGGCGGCTCCGGGAAAGTCGTCCCGATATGGTCCATATCCTTACCCGGGCCCCCGTGCCCGAGCACATATCGACCATACATACAAACCATATTCCAGTCCGGGGCCCCTGGGTCCCGGGCACATATTTGAGCCGAGGCACGGATTCCCGAATCCGCGCCCCGGGCCCGACACCGAGGAGGCCGAAACCAGGGCAGCCTCGCCAAGGCGAGTGCAAGCCTAGGAACGCGACACCCGGAATAGGGCGCGAAGCCCGGACAGCACCGCCCCAGCGAGAATGCGTCCGGAAGGTCGTCTCACATTCCATATTCAAGCCCGGGCCCCCGGAACCCGGCTTATATCAAAACCATATTCCAGTCCGGGGCCCCCGGGTCCCGAACACATATCCTCCGCATGACAGCAGGGGCCCCCGGGTCCCGAGCACATGCCTCTCCCCAGTCTGGAGGCTCGCGAGGGAAGCGAGTCCGAGCTCCATCCCTAGGCACATCAAGCATCTTCACGAATCTATCTGTATAAACATCCTGTAAGTTGCGGTGAGTCCGGGCCAGCGCCGGATTTCTCTAAAAATCTCAGCGCTGGCCGGGGCCCCAGGTATATACACTTTACATAAGCAGCGTTTTTAATATCCTTCCCGGTCTCGTTCCTCTCGTATTTTTCTGTGTGTTGCATTCGCGGCAGTCTCACCCCCTGGGGTACCATCGGGCCGCGCCGGTACGGCGGCTAGGTTATGCGCAAAACCCAGCCACCATACGGGCGCGACCACGAGGACGCCTTCGGGAGGTGATTGACGCCACGGCTCGTAGCATGGGATGGACGAAGGAACGAACCAGGATGCTCTCACAGTTCGTCATGTGCAGATTAGACCAATTCCCGGCAGGTTTTAGGCAGGCTTTCCGAACCTCGACGCGGGCTGCGGAGGCCGGCCTGGCCGGCTCCTCCCCGGCAACCGCCGAGGCGCCGGATGCTCCGCTGCCTGGCGACCCCGTGCCCGGTCAAGTCTGTTCCCACGGCATCGCAGCGCTCCCTGGGCCAATTTCGCCCGGGACACGGAGGGCCCCCAGACCCAGAAGACAGGAGGGGTCGAGCCTACGGATTTAACCGAATTCCGCGAGGCTCACGCTCGGTCGCTCGCGGCCCCTTGGTCCCGGGCTCTCGGGATCCGAGCGCTACGGCAGTTCGCGGCGGATCGACCCGGTACTCGGCGCTCCCGGGGCGAGCAACGCTCCCGGCCCCGGGATCGTGCTCGCGGAGCCATACCGCCACTCGCAACGTCAAGATATGTAACCTCATCCGACTTACATATTGCATAAATTGTATTCTTCCTCCATTTGTATGGACAGCCTAGGTTCCCGGGGCGGGCTGCGGAGCCCGACATGGCCAGCTCCTCCCGGCCGCCGGATGCTTCGCTGCCTGGCAACCTCCTGCCGGTCAGGGCCAGTTCCCGAGAGGCTCCCGGCGAGTCAAAAGTCTATTCTCGCGGCCTCGCAGCGCTCCTTGGGCCAACGGCGCCCGGGGGCACGGAGGGCCCCCGGATCCGAAGACGGAAGGGGCCAAACCTACTGTTGACACTGAAAACCGCGGGGCTGTTCGGCGTCGTGGTGACACGCGAAGGCCTGGGAGATTTGCTTCACTCCAGTGCAGGTCCTAAATTCTTGAGGTTCGTAGGCATGCCAGTCAATTTGACCCTGCAATTGACAAGGAGATAAAATGTCAGATTCATGAGCCAATCGGCTATAAGCCGATCTGGACTCGTCCCATCGGCCGAATGGCCGATATAAACTGTAGCACTTATACATCGACTGGAAGCCGATGATGGCACGAATAAATGTCTGATAATAAATAAATATTAAGCTAGCCGATCATTGAAGGGATGCCCAAAAATCGGCTGTAAACTATAAAATAAATAAGCATGATGTGTAAACAAATAGATTAAATAAAACTCCAGCCGATTATGATTAAAGTTACTAATTTCGCCGTGACGATATTGCTCACGCCAATGCCCGGGCCCTTGCTCGTGCTTGCGTCCGGGTCCTCGCCTGTTGATCGTGCTTGCGCCCGGGTCCTCGCCGTGTCGATCGTGCTCGGGTACCCAGTCGTGCCCGGGTACTCAGCCATGCCCGGGGACTTACCTGAGCTCGTGCCCGGGAACATACTTGTGCTCGGATCGGCATAGTGAACCAATCGGCTGGGCCTTAGCCGATTGTAATAATGATGCAGGCAAAGATATATAACAAGACAAGCAGTATAATCGGCTAGGTACGAAGATAATTTACCGGCTAAGCACTCCGATAGAACGTCGCATAAAACCCATCAGCTTATTAAGAGTAAGGTTATTATCATCAGTCTAGTAGATCGGACCCAACCGTTGCAGCACAGACTGATGATGATAACAGGACCTCGATAGGCCGATAGATCTGATACGATCGTGATGTGATGATAACTCATCGGCTAGTCACTCCGATAATACATCGCATAAACACCCATCGGCTTATTAAGAGTAGGATTATTATTACCAGTCTAGTAGATCGGACCCAACCGTTGCAGCACAGACTAGTAGCAATAATAGGACCTCGACAAGCCGATAAATCTAATGCGATTGTGATGTAAAACGAGATAGCTTATCGGCTATACACTCCGATAAGACGTTTGCACAGAAAATATCGATCTAGCAGGAATAACTTATCGGGGCAGCTTAGTAGGTCGGACCTAACCGATGCAGCACAAACTGTCGATAAGCTACACCCAGTAGACCGATACGATCTATGCACGCGTGATGTGATATACCTAATCAACCTATGAGATCAAACTTAACTGATGCAGCCATAGATAAATAAGTATATCGTGGTAAGCCGACTACCATAAACCGACTAGAATATCGGACCTAACCGAGAAAGTCCTAGCCGATAGGTAGCCGGGGTGACGAGACTTACCCTCTCGCTGGAGGTCGAACTTAATCGATGCAGCCCGGCTCGAGAAGCAAGAACCTGTCGAAGGGGTGGCGATGCGCCGAATTTTATTGATCTGTGTGGATTATTTACAAGGTCCCCGGGCGTACGTATTTATACCCCAGTTACATGAGTCCTGATAGGACACGGTACATAAGGTTTCCTAATTACAAAGGAAATATTAACAAGACCTGACTAAATACGGGGTCAGGTTTCCTAAAGAGATAAGTCCTTGCCTAATAAATATAATAACCAACTGCCACGTGCGGTCTTCACGGCTCCTTCCCTGATTCGGCCCGCTTCCGGAATCAATTTCCGTTAGTTGACTGCAACTATCCTCCTGACCGAATCTGATACAGGGCCTTACCAAATTTTGGCGTTAACACATGCCCCCCAATTTCGGAGTTCTCCAATAGAACTTCGAAATTCCTTCGTTTTGGGCCTTTCAGATTTCTCTCACACCGAGGCGGCCCAAGGTAGCCCACTTGCCTTAATTGTTTGAAACAGTGCCAACGGCCTCGATTCCCGCCCGGTCATCATATCTCTATAAAACGCTTCGTCTCCCTAGCCTTTTTTACGCTTTCACATCACCAGAGCACCACCGCTCCATCTTCCAAGACTTCAACAAGCTCCGGCGAACCCAGACGAACCGTCGCAGCTCTCTTCTTCGGCCGTCGATTCCTGCGTTTCTTCCTTCTTCGCGATGGCATCAGCATCCGCAATCCCTGAGGTAATCTTCCTGCCCGATTATTTTTCCTGATTCTGTAGCCCGAATGCATTCAATCCGCCATGCTCTTCATCTATTCCCCATTGTGTTCTTGTTTACTGTAGCATCTTAGAGACCAGATCTTGATCCCGGCCGCCGATTACCCGAACTTCTTCTACCACGGCCCCATGGGTACCGAAGATCCCACAGATTTCATAAGCGCCGAGACCCAACGCATCCCCTTCAAGAACTCGGCCATGCTAATCAGTGATTGGACCAATAGTTTCAGGTCATGGCCGAGTATGCTACCTGGGTGGAGAGATTGGTACATCAGAGTATCAGCTGCGAAGAGAACTCTCTGGAAGAATCACATATCGGCCATTGCATCAATCTCTCTCTGGCCGATATGGAAAGGAATGAACCTCTGCTCGCATCGGCCTCTTACTTCTGGTCTGATGCCCTCAATGCTTTCCTTTTCGGGCACGGGCCGATGACCCCTACTTTGCTAGACGTGACTATGCTCACCTGCTTGGACACGAGGAGCTACATCAACCCCTTCAAGCTGCGATTCAAACCTGCTCATCGGCTCCAAGCAAAAAAACATCGGTGGCTGGTCCAAATACATATCACTACACAATAAGGGAACTGGACCAGTCGATGATCGGGAGCATGTCGCTTTTTTGAACTTATGGCTAGAACGGTTTATCTTTGGTGGCGCAACCCTTGGCCCAACGATCAACATGCAATGTTTGGCAGAACGCTTAGTTGATCGGACACAGATCCCCTTGGGGCAATTTCTCCTTGGTGCTACCTATCAGCTTGCTTCACCAAGTAGCAAACAAGCTATCGGCCGGCCAGCCCATCGGCCATATCGGGGGTCCTTGGTGGTTTGTGCAACTCTGGCTCAATGTCTACACCTCCAAGGCCTTCTTTGGGACTTCTCTTCTCGACCAATCTTTCCCAACCACTACCCTGAAGACCAGGATCCCACTTACCGCCGATGCGTTTCCATGGGCGAAGCTGCATCGGCTCTTTCTGGCGGCAAAATAACCCCTACTGGACTTAGTCAATGGTTCAAAGGGTTTATTATGGCTTCACCAAAGAGGCCACTCTCTGGTTCGCGTACAATGATGCATCGTCATTTGAGATGCCCTCCAACTTTGATCCATTTGAAGCCTTGGAAAACAACGAGTCGAAGACCATATTCCTATCGGCCATCACTCCTTGTCTGTTGCCGACTGGCTTCTCCCTTGGCCGATCGCAACCATCATACGAATTCTATCATCCATCAGTCTGCTCCCGCCAGCTCGGTCTTGGACAACTCCCAATCGGTCTATTCTTCATCGATAAACTCCAAGCCCGTGGCAATGTCAATAATGCCCTAGAATACGATCGGATGCGGACTCTGACAGCATCCCTACTCACAGGCACCGCCGCCGAGGTGAATATTTGCACCGCCAACACCAAGCTTTTTGTCCGATGGTGGTCAAAGAATGGAAGAGACATCTATTCAGCCTAGCGGCCATCCACTATTGTTCTGCCTCCATACCGACTACATCGAATCTGATGAAGAGGTAATATCCATAAGCTCTACTTATTTCCTCCGATTATCTCTAACACTTAACCTTGCAGGCTGTTGACGTCGAGCCTCCAACGGCAAGCGCTAGTGGTCGGCCGATTCTGTATCAACCTCCATCGGCCACTCCAAACTTAGGGCGCGATGCTCCATCTCCATCGGCTCTCCTCAAGACACCTCGGCCGATGGGACCAAAACGGAAGAAACTAGCGCATCAATTTCCATACAAGATCCCCTTCTGCAAATGACTTATTCACCACCTTTTTGTTGTAATGCCTAGCCGCTCTAGCTTTATTTTCCTTAATCCTTTCTAGTGCCCTTAACCGATTCTGAGCCAAATCTTCAAGTTCATCTGTCATCAAATTATAATAATCATCGGCTGTCAACTGATTCTGCAAAGAAATTCTCCTAGAGCCGATGTTGGTTTCCCAAGGTAAAACTGCCTCATGTCCATACACTAATTGATACGGTGGCACCCGAGTAGATCCATGACATGCCATCCGATAGGCCCATAACGAATCGGCTAAGGTAGTATGCCATCGCCGTGGCTGCTCATCAATCTTCCGCTTAATCAACTTGATCAAACTCTTATTAGATGCTTCTGTCTGTCCATTAGCCTGAGCATAATAAGGCGATGAATTTAATAACTTAATCCCCATACTGGCAGCAAACTGTTGAAACTCATCAGACACGAAAACAGATCCCTGATCAGTGGTTATCGTCTGAGGAATTCCAAACCGATAAATTATATGCTCCTTTACAAACTCGATCGCTTCCTTGGACGTAACCTTCTTTAAAGGAATCGCTTCTACCCACTTGGTAAAATAATCCGTTGCAGCCAATATGAACTTGTGCCCCTTACTTGATGGAGGAAAAACCTGGCCGATCATATCAATTCCCCATCCTCTGAACGGCCACGGTTTGATGATAGGATTCATAGCCGATGCTGGTGCTCGTTGCACATTTCCAAACTTCTGAACAATCTTGACATCCTTTATAGTACTTGAAGCAATCTTCCAACATCGTCGGCCAAAAATATCCTACTCTTCTCAGCAACCACTTCATCTTATGAGCCGATTGATGAGTCCCACAGACGCCCTCATGCACCTCGCACATAACCACTTTGGCTTCTTCTAGATTCAGGCACTTAAGCAGAACTCCCTCAAAAGTCCGATAATACAGCTCCCCATCAAGCAACACATACTTAGTAGCTTTATACCGAATTTTCCTGGAAACCGATTGCGACGGATTTTGCAAATAATCAACTATCTCCTGTCTCCAGTCATCGGTTTTGTCTTGTATATCGTTATCGGCTATCTCAACCTCAACCTGCCTATTCAGCCGATAACCAGAAGCAACCTGTGCAAGATCATTGGCCTCCAAGTTCTGCTCCCTAGGAATATGATCTATTGACACCATCTTGAAATCCTTTAACAAATCTGTACATTCCTCATAGTATGATCTCAAAACGTCATCCTGCACTCATATTCCCCAGACAACTGTTTGATCACCAACAAAGAATCGCCAACAATCTCTATAATATCGGCTCTGATTTCCTTTAAAAGTTGTAATCCTTTTAGTACCGCCTCGTATTCCGCTTGATTATTGGTCCGATAAGGTTTAATTGTGAAAGCAAACTCAAAACTTGCCCCCCGAGGCGATATAATAACCAAGCCGATACCAGACCCATGCTTGCAAACCGATCCATCAAAAAATAAGGTCCATGGGATCGGTTCCACATATTCTACGCGAGCTCCTCTGTGTTGCACAATGAAATCGGCCACTGCCTGTCCTTTGATTGCCTTAGCCGATTCATATCTCAAATCGAACTCCGTCAAAGCAAAAATCCATTTACCAACTCGTCCTCTCAAGACTGGAGCCGACAGCATGTATTTAACCACATCGGCCTTGCAAACTACTGTACACTCAGCCGATAGGATATAATGCCTCAACTTTGTACATGAGAAATATAAACATAAGCATAATTTCTCCACCGCAGGATATCTCGTTTCAGCATCCAAAAGCCTTCTGCTCAGGTAAAACACAACTCGCTCTTTTCCCTCAAATTCTTGTATTAAAACAGACCCGATGGATTTCTCATCGGCTGAACAAGTACAACCTGAATGGCACTCCTCTCTGCGGCGGAATCAAAATAGGTGGGGAACTCAGATAATTCTTAATCTCATCAAATGCCTCCTGCTGCGTTGCCCCCCACACAAACTCTTGATCGGCTTTCAACTTTAATAACGGAGTAAAAGACTCAATCCTCCCTGACAAATTTGATATAAATCTCCTCACAAAATTAATCTTGCCGATCAATGACTGCAACTCTGTTTTATTGCTTGGTGGTTCCATGGTCTTGATGGCTCTGATGCTTCGTTGACTAACTTCAATCCCTCGTTCATGTACCATAAAACCCAAAAATTGCCCAGCCGATACACCAAAAGCGCACTTATTGGGATTCATCCTTAGTCCGTATTTCTTGGCCCTCTCTAGCACTTTTCGCAAATCAGCTATATGGCTCTCCTCACTTTTAGACTTAACCACCACATCATCAATGTAAATCTCTACCAACAAACCGATGAGATCATGAAAATATATAGTTCATCGCTCTCTGATAAGTCGCACCGGCACTTTTTAATCCAAAAGTCATTACTACCCACTCATACAAGCCGATAGCTCCAGGACAGCGAAACGCAGTCTTATGCACATCTTCTTCAGCCATAAAAATCTGATTGTATCCTGCATTACCATCCATGAAGCTGATAATTTTATGTCCTGACGCTGCATCTACCAATAGATCCGCTATCGGCATTGGGTATTCATCCTTAGGGGTAGCTTTATTCAGATCCCGGAAATCAATACATATCCTCAATTTTCCATTTTTCTTCTCCACCGGGACGATATTAGAAACCCACTCAGCATATCGGCATGGCCTTATAAATTTGGCATCATACAACCTTGTGATTTCCGCTTTGATTGGCTCATACAGCTCTGCCTTGAATCTCCTTGGAGCCTGTTTGAATGGCCGATATCCTGGCTTAATGGGCAGCCGATGTTCAACAATCGATCGGCTTAATCCTGGCATCTCATGGTATTCCCACGCGAAGCATTCCCGATACTCCTTCAGCAGTGCTACTAATTCTTCCTGAAGTTCAGGACATAATTTTTTGCTTATATACGTCGGCCTCGGCTTATCTCCTGGTCTATGTTAATCTCTTCTAAATCATCGGCCGACGTAAATCCTTGCCCCAGCTTCCCCTCGAAAGTCTTCAATAGAGCCCATCAGAGTAACAATTCAGAGCCGACTTGCTGAATCGGCTGTATCCCTTGACTGGTGACCTTGAGATAGTCTCCTTCCCATATTTTCCCGGATAGGCAATCAACACCATCGGCTTCCCAGACTGGCAAATCGGTCATTGCAATGTTGGTTGACCGATCTGCTAAAACCACCTCGACCTGATCTCCTTGCCATTGTATCAAACACTGATGCATCGTCGAGGGCACGCAACAATTCGCGTGAATCCAGTCCCTACCGAGAAGTAAACTATACGATCCTTTTCCGTCAATGACAAAAAACGTGGTAGGCAACGTCTTATTTCCCACCGTCAACTCCACGTTTAATACGCCTTTTGCCTCTGACGAGTTCCCACTGAAATCTTTTAACACCATATTTGTCTTTATCAGATCTTCGGCAGTCTTCCCCAATTTCCGAAACGTCGCATAAGGCATGAGATTAACTGCCGCTCCCCCATCGACCAGCATCTTTGTCATCGGCTTCCCATTTACATAGCCCTTGATATATAATGGCTTTAGGTGCCGATGCTCTAACTCCTCAGGTTTATTAAATACGGCCCGATCAGGTTGCAACGTTAGTTGAGCAAAAACCTCCTCATTGCTTTCTTCATCTGATGAAAGTGCTTTATACTCCCAAGGCAAAAAGAACACCATATCTACTGGGGCCGATTGATCAGCCTCATCGTCCTTTTTCTTTACGCGCCATACTTGTTTGGTTCTCTTATGACGATGATCGGCCCCTTCCTGATCTTGCTTCTGTTCTTCTTGCTGCTCTCGGTGCCGTAGCCGTTGTGCCCTTCTCTTCTAATTCTTCGTGAATATCCCACTAGGGCACCATTGAGGATTCTGGACTTGTTCTCCATGTATTTCCTCTTCATCCTCCTCAAAGAACTCTTCGTGGATCGGCCCTAATCGGCTATGAACCGATGCTTTCTTTCCAAGCGGCCGATCCCGAGAAAGCTTCTCCCGCTGATCCTGCTGAGGCTGCGGATTATTACATTCAGGGCAATCTTCAATTGACGGCAGTCTCATCCCTTGATCCCAGCAGAATCGAAAGAATGGGCAGTTCCAATGCGGATTATATCTTTCTGGCTCATCCCTCTGTTCCTCGTGCCTTGAATATTTTTCTATCATATCCGATGAAGTAATCCTTGATCTATATCTTTGGTGCCTTGCTTCATCGGCTTGGTTCCTTGATGAAGACCCCGCATAGACCATGTTTACAGGGAACGGATGTCCATCGATCTTCATCGGCTTCTTGTCTTCGAACTTAATTCTTCCCTGCTCGACAGCCGACTGGATTTGTTGCCAAAAGACTTTGCACTCATTGGTATGATGCGATATAGCATTGTGCCACTTGCAATACTTCTTCTTCTTCAGTTCTTTGGCTGATGGAATCACGTGGTTTGGCGGTAATTGTATCTGTTTTTCTTGTAATAACAGGTCGAAGATTTTATCGGCTTTATTGATATCAAAGTCGTACCGTTCTTCCTTGCCGATATCCTTGACCCATGGGCATGATACTGGTTTTTTGTTCCTAGCCCACTCCGCCAATCCAACTTCAGCATCGGATCCCTCATCGTCTGAGTCCGATGAATAAATCTGAACCTGAGCAACCCTTCTCTGGTATTTTTTCCTTCTTCGCCTCCTGAAACCGGCTTTCATGAGCCGATACCTTTTGTACCAGGTGCGCCAAGGACTCGAACTCCTGTGATGAAAACCTCTCTTTGATCGGCGCTAAGAGACCCTGGAAAGCTAAATCGGCCAGATGTCCGTCACTCAGATTCAAGCTATAACATCGGTTTCTAACGTCCCGGAACCTCTGAATGTACTCCGGTACTGTTTCATCTGGTCTCTGTCTAACCGATGTTAAATCCGTCAGTCTCATCTCATGGATTCCAGCAAAGAAATATTTGTGAAACTGTTTTTCTAGATCGGCCCACCCCCGAACGGAATTCGGTGGTAACGAAGAAAACCACGTAAAAGCCGATCCCGATAATGACAAGGGGAAAAACCTAACCCTCAGAGCTTCCTCAGCCGATGCTTCTCCGCACTGTGCCAGGAACCGGCTGACATGTTCCACTGTAGACGTGTTGTCCTGCCCTGAGAACTTAGAAAAATCCGGGACCCTGTATCGGTGTGGTAATGGAACCCTGTCGAACCACTCAGGATATGGATGCCGATACATGAATGTTTGTTCCTTGGGCTTGATCCCGAACTGCTCCCTCACTATTTCAGCAACCTTAGTTGATAGATCTTCCCTCAGGTTACCTTGTTGATACTGCACGGGTGGAGTTTGTTGCCGATTCTGTCTGGGGTACTCCCTCTGATAATTACCTGGATCGACAAAACCACCTGGATAATTCTGCTGATATCCCCCGTAATAAGCAGATCGATGATATCCAGCAGGAATATCCTGTTGCCCCTCAGCCTGGTTCTGGGTAAACAGGTTTTCCGGTACGTCCCTACTGATGTTGTAATCACCTCGGTTTGGCTCAATCTTTGGTGGGAGGTAAACCGGATCTCGAGTAGGTTCTTGAACAATTGACCCATCCACCGTCTTCTTTATAAGATTATGAAGCGTATTCACCAGGATGCCGGACTGATTGATGAGCGCGTGATGTACCGCTTCATTCACCATCTCCTGTAATGGCTTTATTGGTGGACTCTCAGGTGGTGTGCGGCTCGATTCACCGACCAGAACTGGTTTTGGAAACTGCGTCTTCTGAATCGGCCCTTGCCTTGTCATGCTGAAGGATTCCAAGCAAAGCTTCTGAAAATTGGCCATGTTCTGCTCAACTTGCTGTCTTTGCTCTTCTGTCAAATCTTCTATATTGACCGGAATCACGTTGTTATCTGGCTTGATTTCTTTTCCAGGCCATGTTGAGATCCTAAGTTTGAAGCTTGTGTTGAAACTCCGTGTCCCACCGGGCGTGCCAAAAGCGTGTTGACACCGAAAACCGCCGGGGATGTTCGGCGTCGTGGTGACACGTGAAGGCCTGGGAGATTTGCTTCACTCCAGTGCAGGTCTAAAATTCTTGAGGTTCGTAGGCGTGCCAGTCAATTTGACCCTGCAATTGACAAGGAGATAAAATGTCAGATTCATGAGCCAATCGGCTGTAAGCCGATCTGGACTCGTCCCATCGGCCGATGGCCGATATAAACTGTAGCACTTATACATCGACTGGAAGCCGATGATGGCACGAATAAATGTCTGATAATAAATAAATATTAAGCTAGCCGATCATTGAAGGGATGCCCAAAAATCGGCTGTAAACTGATAAAATAAATAAGCATGATGTGTAAACAAATAGATTAATAAAACTCCAGCCGATTATGATTAAAGTTACTAATTTCGCCGTGACGATATTGCTCACGCCAATGCCCGGGCCCTTGCTCGTGCTTGCGTCCGGGTCCTCGCCTGTTGATCGTGCTTGCGCCCGGGTCCTCACCGTGTCGATCGTGCTCGGGTACCCAGTCGTGCCCGGGTACTCGGCCATGCCCGGGGACTTACCTGAGCTCGTGCCTGGGAACATACTTGTGCTCGGATCGGCATAGTGAACCAATCGGCTGGGCCTTAGCCGATTGTAATAATGATGCAGGCAAAGATATATAACAAGACAAGCAGTATAATCGGCTAGGTACGAAGATAATTTACCGGCTAAGCACTCCGATAGAACGTCGCATAAAACCCATCAGCTTATTAAGAGTAAGGTTATTATCATCAGTCTAGTAGATCGGACCCAACCGTTGCAGCACAGACTGATGATGATAACAGGACCTCGATAGGCCGATAGATCTGATACGATCGTGATGTGATGATAACTCATCGGCTAGTCACTCCGATAATACATCGCATAAACACCCATCGGCTTATTAAGAGTAGGATTATTATTACCAGTCTAGTAGATCGGACCCAACCGTTGCAGCACAGACTAGTAGCAATAATAGGACCTCGACAAGCCGATAAATCTAATGCGATTGTGATGTAAAACGAGATAGCTTATCGGCTATACACTCCGATAAGACGTTTGCACAGAAAATATCGATCTAGCAGGAATAACTTATCGGGGCAGCTTAGTAGGTCGGACCTAACTGATGCAGCACAAACTGTCAATAAGCTACACCCAGTAGACCGATACGATCTATGCACGCGTGATGTGATATACCTAATCAACCTATGAGATCAAACTTAACTGATGCAGCCATAGATAAATAAGTATATCGTGGTAAGCCGACTACCATAAACCGACTAGAATATCGGACCTAACCGAGAAAGTCTAGCCGATAGGTAGCCGGGGTGACGAGACTTACCCTCTCGCTGGAGGTCGAACTTAACCGATGCAGCCCGGCTCGAGAAGCAAGAACCCGTCGAAGGGGTGGCGATGCGCCGAATTTTATTGATCTGTGTGGATTATTTACAAGGTCCCCGGGCGTACGTATTTATACCCCGAGTTACATGAGTCCTGATAGGACACGGTACATAAGGTTTCCTAATTACAAAGGAAATATTAACAAGACCTGACTAAATACGGGGTCAGGTTTCCTAAAGAGATAAGTCCTTGCCTAATAAATATAATAACGAATTGCCACGTGCGAAAACCCGCCGGGGCCGCTCGGCGTCGTGGTGACACGCGAAGGCCTGGGAGATCTGCTTAGCTCCAGTGCAGGTCCTAAAGTCTTGAGGTTCGCGGGTGCCAGTCAATTTGACCCGATAATTGACAAGGAGATAGAAAATATTAGACACCTGATCCAATCCGCCAGCAAGCCGATATGGATTCCCTCCAGCCGATCGCCGATAGCTCTTGTACCGGCTTCCCTTGCGCCGACCCCCAGGCCCTTGTTCGTGCTCATGCCCGGGTCCTCGCTCGTGCCCGGCTACCAGCGGCAATCGCACATCGGCTATCGGCCGATACGGACTGATATAGGCTCCTCGTAGCCGATGGCCGATGGCACCTGTGTATCGGCTAGGAAATCCGATAACGCTATAAACAAATAGATAAGCTGTCAGTATAACATGTGCATCGGCTAGAAGCCGATGATAAAATAGATAGGCAGAGTAATGAATCAAACGGTTGCTGATAATGTTTATACATCGGCTAAACAACCGATGATAATATAAATGAATAAATCATAAACTAGCCGACTGCTGGTAGAAGATGTGTATCGGCTGGAAAGCTGATGACAGTACAATGTATCACAAATAGTGTTATATCGGCTGGAAGGCCGATGATAATACGAATAAGCAAGATAAACGATGCAGTCGGCTTTATGTTGAAAGGGATAACTTATCGGCTAAGCACTCCGATAAAACATCGCATAAAACCTATCGACTCAGCAAGGATAAGTCTATCACTATCAATCTAGTAGTTCAAACTTAACTGATGCAGCACAGATTAACAATGATAAAAGAACCTCGAAGAGCCGATAGATCTAACGCAATCGTGATGTATAAGATAACTTACCGGCTATACATTCCGATAAGACGCTTGCGTAAAATCTATCGACCTAGCAGGAATAACTTATCACGACAGTTCAGTAGGTCGGACCCAACCGATGCAGCACGAACTGACGATAAATTACACCTAGTAAGCCGATAAAAGCTACGCACGCGTGATGTGATATACCTGATCGGCCTAAGAGGTCGGACCGAACCGATGCAGCCGTAGACAGAGCGGATATATCATGGTAAGCCGACTACCATAAACCGACTAGAATATCGGACCTAACCGAGGAAGTCCTAGCCGATAGGTAGCCGGGGTAACGAGACTTACCCTCTCGCAGGAGTTCGGACCTAACCGATGCAGCCCCGCTCGAGAAGCAAGAACCTGTTGGTAAGGGTGGCGATGCGCCGAATTTGTATTGATCGATTAGATTATTTACAAGGTCCCGGGCGTACGTATTTATACCCCGAGTTACATGAGTCCTGATAGGACACGGTACATAAGGTTTCCTAATTACAAAGGAAATATTAACAAGACCTGACTAAATACGGGGTCAGGTTTCCTAAAGAGATAAGTCCTTGCCTAATAAATATAATAACCAACTGCCACGTGCGGTCTTCACGGCTCCTTCCTGATTCGGCCCGCTTCCGGATCAATTTCCGTTAGT
Source organism: Oryza meyeriana var. granulata (assembly GCA_003991445.1). NCBI lineage: Eukaryota > Viridiplantae > Streptophyta > Magnoliopsida > Poales > Poaceae > Oryza > Oryza meyeriana. The sequence continues at coordinate 51,222 of RYFJ01002551.1, forward strand.
TGACTGCAACTGTCCTCCTGACCGAATCTGATACAGGGCCTTACCAAATTTTGGCGTTAACACCTACGGACTTCGTCGCTCCGCAAGGCTCGCGTCCGGATTGCTCGCGCCCCCGGGGACCGGCTTCCCGGGGCGTTCAACCGTCGCGTTCGCTGCTCCTGGGGACCGAGCTCCCGGGGCAGGCGGCTGCACCAGGGCCCGGACAGGGGCCTTAGGCCCAACGGCTGTTCGCAGCTGCTGGCTGTCGCTGTCGGATGGCGCCCCGTACTCGGCGTTCCCAGGCATGGGGCCCCGAGTACAAGCAACCTCCGAACAACACAATAAACCAAGGTACGAAAATATAAACATGATCATATACATATGCAAATATCTCTCTTTGTACAAGACAGGCAAAGACGGAGTGTAAGTACGAGCGAGGCCCGGAGATGTCGACGCACGAGGGGAGGACTGGACCTCGGGTCCCAGGCACATATCTTCCACATGTCAGCCGGGGCCCCCGGGTCCCGGGCACATGTCTGCTCCCGATGCCAAGAGCTCGCTCCCTCCCGAGGAAGCCGAGCCCGAGTTCGGTCCCTGTCAAGCCGGGATCGGAGAGCACATAACGGAAGCCGGAATACTTCTTCAGCGAGGCGGCGCACCTCGCTCATAACCAGCAGAGCCTTAAGCGCAATCTTTAGCGTAAGGTTTGGGCCCGGTCACTCCAGGTCGGGGACTTTGTCCTCCGCCGTGTCCTCGCACGTACCGGAGAGAAGTAAATCTTCCCCCGCGGGAAGGCCCCTTCCTGGTGATCGGTGTTTCTCCAAACCGGGCTCGGTAAGACTGGGCCAGGAGGGTGGATTCTGCTCCCCAATCCATGGCGCATCAAGCATCTTCGTGAACCTTATCTGCGAATACATCCCGTAAGTACGGCGTGCCCGGGCCAGCGCCGGATTGCTCAAATCTCAGCGCTGGCCGGGGCTCCCATGTGTATACCCTTTACTAAACAGCATCTTTAATCTCTTTCCCGGTTCCGTGCCTTTTGTCTTTTTCCGTGTGTTGCGTTCATGGCGGTCTCACCCCCTGGGGGGCATAATTGGGCCGCGCCTGTGCAGCGGCTAGGTTACGCGTAATTATTGGTTCCCTAGCAGCAAGCTACCGTATCCCCCTGTCCAATCCCCGGACATCGTTCAAGTCCCGGGGCCGAGGGAGCGCCCCTCCGGGTAGGCGCCCCGAACCCCTGCTGGCTTACGGTGTCCCCGCTAGGTTGGCTTCGGGCCCGGTCCCTTCTGCTGCTAGGGGGCAGAATGCTTATGCGTAATCCTTTCCTCCGCACAGTCGCGACTGCGAAGAGCCCCTTGGGAGGCAGTAGACGCCACGATTCGTAGCACGAATGGACAAAAGGACGAACCAAATACTCTCACAGTTCATCGTGCGCAGAATACATTGATTCCCAGGTAGCCTTGCGCGCGCTCGGGGCATGGAGGGCCCCCGGGCCCGGAAGACAGTCGCGGGCGGAGGTAGAAGAGAACTGCCACTTTCATCGGCCTCTTCATCGGCCATCGGCTCTACCAGATGTTCACGCCCGGAGACGCGTCGCACGGGGAGAGGTCGCTGGCCTTCTTCGGACCGGACCCCGGGCGGCGTCAAAGGGGACCGGCGTCTTCCTTGACCTCTTCGTCAGGCATCGGCCCTACAAGGTGCTCGCCGCGGTCGAGGAACCCTGCCTCCGGGGCAGCGGACTAGGCCATGGCCTCCCGCGCCTCCTCGCAAACCCCCGTGACGCGAGCCCGGCCCCTTGGGCCAGACGTTTCCCTCTCGGGACAGTGTTTCCTTCTCCCGCGCCTCCATCTCGGACCAGGCGCGAGAGGCCTCGTCGGCGGCAGAATTCGGCGGCGGCCTCCGATCGGACGACGCACCTCTCTGCTGCCGCGATCCCTGGCCAGCGGATCGCCACGAAGAACTCGGTGGCGACTATACGGGCGGCGAGCTGCTGCATCGTCATCGCGATCGCTGCTGCCAGCCATCCTCAACACTTCACTCCAAACTTCCGACCCGGGTCCCGGGATCCCGGGTACATATCTGCCGCATTATAGCCGGGGCCCCCGGGTCCCGGCCCATATCAGTTTCAGGCGAACCAAGCTCCACCAGCTCAAGATGAACCAGGCGGACCTAGCGTCCCCTCGTTTCTTCAAAGACGTGGCCCTGTTCCTGCCCAGAGCGGTTCTGGCCGAGCAACAGGGCCAGGGGCCACTGTCGGCGAAATGGGACTGGGGGTCCCCACAGTCGCCGGGGACGCGTGGGTCTTTGGCCATGTCAGTTCCCCGGGGGCCACCTTCTGCATTGGTGACGGCCGACTATGGCCTTCCCCTCTGAATACTTGGAGCCCCGGCACCGTCCTGTCCCGAGTGCCTCATCCCCGGGTACGCCACCCGAGTGCCGGGTGTCAACTGCCTCGGTCCCGTCTTGGGTGCCGACTGCCTCGGTCCGGGGTCCCAGGTGCCGACTGCCTCGGTCCCGAGTCCCGGGTACCAACTGACTCGGCTACACGTGACGGCTGGTGACGGCCCCCGTGGGCCCGCTCTCTGCCTCGATAAGATCGGCTTTCCCCCGGTCGCATCGGCTTCTCCCAGCGATCGGCATCTCCCGGATGGTCGGCATCGGCGTCTCCCGGTGATCGGCCTCCCCGGTTGGCATCGGCTCCTTCCAGTCGGATCGGCCTCTCCCGGTCGGCATCGACTCCTTCTGGCGATCGGCTTCTCCCGGTCGGCATCAGCTACCCACATTAACGACGAGGCGACCGGGCGTGACGCGCCTGGCTTCCGTGGGCCCGCTTCCTGTGCCGTCAGAAACTCCTTTTGACTATGGAGGCTTCCTTCGCTGTGTAGTCAAAACCTTTTGACTATGCAGGCGCCCTTTTTCCACGTCCAGGCGGCAGGGGCATGCTCCGTCACATCCTTATGACTTTAGCCGCCAGCAGCAGCACCAACTCCGGCGTGGGAGCAGCAGGCGGACGTGCGCGACAAGACGGCGACAAGACAGTGAGAAGACAAACCATACCTAGCCCTCTCGTGTATCTTGGCACTGTGGACTCCCCTTGGCGATAAAAGGAAGATCCATGCCACATTCTAGAGGACAGCCTCAGCTTCGGCAGAGCTCGAGTTTAGGGAGAGGGGGCTTAAGCATTACCAACCGCCGAAGGCAGTGTTGACAGTAGAGCTGCCCCTAGTCGATCAACCCCTCCTAGTCGAGAACTTCTCCTGGTCGATGAGCTTCTCCGGTCGAGAACTTCTCCCAGTCAAAGGGGCTTGGTCTTCTACCGCAGCTCGTGTGAACGTCCTCCTTCGAGTCCGGCGTCCGTGCTAAAAAAAAAAAAAAAAAAAAAAAAACTCCTCAAGAGGGGGCAAGGAGGAATCTTAGACGGACCGGGGGAGATGGATCAACCACACCGGTGAACACCTTGTAACACAGCAAACCACATTCTCCCACATAGCCAAACATCACAGGAGTAGTGTATTCGCCTCCGCGCGGCTCGAACCTGTATAAATCCTCCTGTCCCCCTTTGTGCGCCATCGTCGAGATTCGGACGGTCCGTTCCCTAAACGGACGGTCCGAACCTCGCTATCTCTCATCCCGAGCATCGATCTATCATCGATCCACCGGACACGCTGCGTTCGCGGTGAGAACAACTCCCTGGCCCGAATCTCAAAGGGGGGTCTCCCTGAACCTCCCGCCGTCGGGGTTTCATCCTTCCGACACCTGTATTGTTGTCGGAAACGATGGAAGAACCTGCGAGCATGCAACAGTTTTTTAGCACCTGGTTTAAAATAAGTAGAAATCACTTACATGGAGTCGACCTCTGGGATGGCAAAGTTTCCTCAGCTGGTCAAGAAGGAGGCAACAATAAAAGTTGGAAATTTGACGGCAGCAACTAACCTGGCTAGTTTAGCATGAAGCCTCGCTTGCAAAAGCAACTACACACTTTTTGGCAAATGGAATGCGCAACTGTTGTCCCAATCTGAAGCCATGCAAAAAAGGGGAAACCTAAGCATATGATCTGACAGAACAAATAGTTGCAAAGTGAATATAACTAATTATTTATAGTATTAACATTATGGTTAGGGAAATTAGAAAACTAAACCTTTTGACAAATACTGGACAAGCCTTTTCTGACAACAATGGTTTCAGATAGTCCCTTTGGGGGCTGGTCTTTGGTAGAATTACTAATGGGCAGCAAAGAAGCCTCTCCATGAATGTATCTTTCGGTGGCAGGCAATGATCTTTTATAGCAAGGAGAATTGGAATTCATGATGTTCTGGGATCCAGCCAATGTACCCAAACACATGTTCTGGCATGAAAAAGAAAATCAACATGTAAAAGATATAGTCCGGACCATCCTCACCCTGTTCGGATGGTCCGCACTGTACAAATTGTTGCCATTTCACATTATATAGTCTGGACCATCCTCACTATGTTTGGACGGTCCGTACTGTACAAATTTTTGCCATTTCAATTATATAGTCACGGACCATCCTCACCCTGTTCGACGGTCCGAACTGTACAAATTGCCATTTCACATTATCTAGTCGGACCATCCTCAAGACATGTTCGGACGGTCCGCACTGTACAAATTGTTGCCATTTCACATTATATAGTCCGGACCATCTACACCATGTTCGGACGGTCCGTACTGTACAAATTGATGCCATTTCACGTTATATAGTCCGGACCATCCTCACCTTGTTCGGACGGTCTGGACTGTACAAATTGTCATTTGACGTTATATAGTCCAAACCATCCTCAAGGTGTTTGGACGGTCCGCACTGTACAAAATTGTTGCCATTTCAATTATATAGTCCGGACCATCCTCACCCTGTTCGGACAGTCCGAACTGTACAAATTGCCATTTCACATTATATAGTCCGGACCATCCTCAAGATGTTAGGACGGTCCGCACTGTACAAAATGTTGCCATTTCACATTATATAGTCCGGACAATCCTCACCCTTTTCGGACGGTCCGTAATGTACAAATTGTTGCCATTTCACATTATATAGTCCGGACCATCCTCACCTTGTTCGGACGGTCCGAACCGTACAAATTGTCATTTCACATTGTATAGTCCGGGCCATCCTCAAGCTGTTCGGACGGTCCGCACTATACAAATTGTTGCTATTTCACATTATACAGTCCGGATCATCCTCACCCTGTTCGGACGGTCTGTACTGTGATAAATTGTTTTGCCATTTCACATTATATAGTTCGGACCATCCTCACTCTGTTCGGACGGTCCGTACTGTACAAATTGTTGCCATTCCACGTTATATAGTCCGGACCAGGACGCGGGGGCTGTGCTTCGCGAGGGGCTGGGACAAGGACCTTAGGGTTCGTGCCGCGATAGAGGCCGGCGCCAGGGGCTGAGGACTGTGAGCGATGAGGCAGCGCGAGAGGAGGCGGAGGAGGCATCGCCGCGTCGCCATGGCTGTGGCGGCGGCGGAGGGAGGTGAAGGGGAGGAAGGGGTAGAAATAGAAATATTCTCTGAAGCAGCGGTTTAGACGAGGGTTTAAGGGGAGGAGGCGCGGAGAGTGACACTGCCAGTGGGCCCTCTTCATTATGTATCGGGAAGAAACATCAAATCTTCGCATTCTAGTGGTGAAGCGTAATACGTCGGAACATAGCACGTACTCTCCAGGGTTCATGATAAATCGTTGGGAATTTCGACCCCATCGAGATGTCAAAACCTAAGAAATTTCAACCAATTTTGGTTGAATTTACAATTTCAAAATTAAATTTCTCAAAAGCCATTGGAATTACCCCTCGAGATCGACTTCAGACCGTTTCAAAATTTTACGAGTTTGGATCTGTTTTTGTCAAGATTGTAAACCCTCAAATCCTCGATTTGCGGCATCCGTTGCCTCCTTTCCGTACTTTTTGTTTCGATAGAAGAATCTTTCATCAGCATACAAGACTGTAAAAATTGCAGAAATTGTACGATCCATATGAAACAAACCGTACAGTCTATCGTCTAAAAAAACTATGCAGCCTATCATCATATAGTAGTTGTTTTCGGGGAAAAATAAAAATACTGTAGTATTTATTTTCAGGGAAAAATAAAGGAGAATATATCCTATAGATTTAAGCTTTTCGTACGCACACCGTATATCAAATAACAAATATCACAAAAATTTCTAGAAAAATTTGTACATGTACTTTCAATAGTATTACACCTTCAAACTCATTATATTTTAGTTGTAAAAAAAATCTAACAGTTTTAAGAGTACAAATTTGAATTTGAAGATAAGACTTTATATATAGGTATAGTATTATTGGAAGTACATGTATAATTTTTTTTTTAGAATTTTTATGATATTTGTTAGTTGTTGTGCACGGGAAAACTTGTGTGTATAGGATTCGTTCCCAAAATAAAGAGCATTTTGTATTGGTCCTTAAAATTGAAATTCATTCTCTATTTGTCACTGTTTCTTATTACATTATCTATGATTAAGACATTAGATAGTAAGTTTTTCAAAAGAAAACATTGATAGTAAGTTTCAAGTTCAAACTAGAATCTAACTGAGAAACTGAAGCGGATCGTATAGATGATGATCAGCAGCATTTCTTCTTTCCAATCTCAACAAGCATGGCCATCAGAGCCTCACACCTCTGAGTGGCATCCGCCTCGGTACGATCCTTCCTTAGCGTGGAGTGCACCATCCACGCATGGTCCAGCCTCCTCTCCAGCCTCACCACCACCGAGCCGGGCACCTTGGCGTCGCGCCGCGTCACCAGCCCGTCGCTCCTGTCGCCGTAGCGCAGCCTCAGGTGAAGCGCGCTGATGGCCATGGCTGCCGACGCAGGCACGACCACTGGGAGCTTCAGAGAGGCGAGCACCGATTCGGCGTACTCGGGTGCAGACAAGAACCATGGCAATGGGAGCCATGGGAGGAGCTCAGCTTGGGCGACGCGTGACAATGACGCGAGCATCGTCGAGGCAGTGCTGGCTTCGGTGTGGAAGGAGATGATCGGTAGCTCATCGACAGGCAGCTTGTGGTTGGAGATGAAGTCCCTTCTCTTGTCATATGTGAGATCCTCCAAGGCCCTTATATCACCCTGCAATTGTTTACTTGTTAAGAATATCATATGAAATGGACAAGGCATGAATAAACAATGTCATTGTATGAACAATTCATAAAGGATTGATCTTGATTAGGTAACACAAAGACTAGGATAATGAGGACCTTGATGAGTTTGCATATGATGAGTTCCACGATCTTCCTTGTCGCCTTGTCAGCAAGATGGCCTTCCCGAAGGATGTCGGAAGCTATCGGGGTGCCACCATATGGGCTCTGAACCAATGCCAGTCCGGCAACCTTGCCCTTGAGTTCAAACCGGTAGAATGAAAGCGCCGCAGCCGCATCAACTCCACCCTTGCTATGTCCCAGGAGCAACACCTGTTTACCAGAACCCCAGTAGAACTCTTCAATGTATAGTTTCAGTTCCCGCGCATTTTTCTCCACTGATGCCTGTGTGAAGTGAAAGGTGATACAAGGACAAACAGATAGGAACACAAAAATCTAGTGCTTGACAAACATGAGAAAAGCCTTGCATGCACCCTTGTTGAGCTCAGTTACCTCACTATGAATCCTTGCAATATGGCAAGTAAGCCCCATCTTCGAAAAGATTCTTTTAGTATTGACAAAGTAGAGTGGACTGTGATTACTAAAAAGTCCTGCATAAGGGCAGATCAATTTTAAGCTAGTCATTTTAAGATTATGTGCAAAATGATAAAGATGCCTTACCAGGGATGAATAAGTAAACCAGTGTGCTAGGCAGATAATGCATACCATTTCTGAAACATTAAGCCTCTTTTAGTATCATTGGTCTTTGCGTGAACTGATAATAATTGAAAGTTGGACCTCCATATCACCATATGGACTAATACCAGGAACAAATCTGTTACTTTCGCAACTAAATCTAAATGGATAGCTACATATAAAATTAAGAGTAAATTATGTGTATTTAGCTAGTTGTTACAAATGGGAGTAGTTTCTACTTCTACACAAAGGATCTGTATTATTCCTCTCGAAATGAATTTGCTGTTACTTTAAATGGGCATAACTGCATAAGCAAAAAAAAATCACCTGACGCTATGCAAAAGCTTCTTGAAACGGTTTGTACCATCAAGTGAACAAGGCAGTGTTTTTGTTCTTTGTAACCATCCTATATCTTTAGAAGATCCTGTACTGTTGTCCAAAAACGATGTAAGAACCTGCGAGCATACACAGTTTTTTAGCACCTGGTTAAAATAAAGCGGAAATCACTACATGGAGTCGACCTCTGGATGGCAAAGTTTCCTCAGCTGGTCAAGAACGGAGGCAACACATAAAAGTTGGAAATTTCATGGCAGCAACTAACCTGGCTAGTTTAGCATGAGCCTCGCTTGCAAAAGCACTGCACACTTTTCGCAAATGGAATGCCAACTGTTGTCCCAATCTGAAGCCATGAAAAAAAAGGAGAAACCAAGCATATGATCTGACAAAACAAATAGTTGCAAAGTGAATATAACTAATTATTTATAGTATTAACACTATGGTTAGCGAAATTAGAAAAACTAAACCATTGACAAATACTGGACAAGCCTTTTCTGACAACAATGGCTTCAGATAGTCCCTTTGGGGGCTGGTCTTCTGTAGAATTACTAATGGGCAGCAAAGAAGCCTCTCCATGAATGTATCTTCGGTGGCAGGCAATGATCTTTTATAGCAAGGAGAATTCGAATTCATAATGTTCTGGGATCCAGTCGATGTACCCAAACACATGTTCTTGCATGAAAAAGAAAATAAACATGTAAAAGATATAGTCCGGACCATCCTCACCCTGTTCGGATGGTCCGTACTGTACAAATTGTTGCCATCCATTTCACATTATATAGTCCGGACCATCCTCACCATGTTTGGACGGTCCGTACTATACAAATTGTTGCCATTTCACATTATATAGTCCGGACCATCCTCACCATATTTGCATGGTCCGTACTATACAAATTGTTGCCATTTCACATTATATAGTCCGGACCATCCTCACCATGTTCGGACGGTCTGAACTGTACAAATTGCCACTTCACATTATATAGTCTGGACCATCCTCAAGCTGTTCGGATGGTCCGCACTGTACAAATTGTTGCCATTTCACATTATATAGTGCGGACCATCCACACCCTGTTTGGACGGTCCGTACTGTACAAATTTTTGCCATTTCACATTATATAGCCGGACCATCCTCACCCTGTTCGGACGGTCCGAACTGTACAAATTGCCATTTCACATTATCTAGTCCGGACCATCCTCAAGATGTTCGACGGTCCGCACTGTACAAATTGTTGCCATTCCACATTATATAGTCCGGACCATCTACACCATGTTCAGACGGTCCATACTGTACAAATTGTTGCCATTTCACGTTATATAGTCCGGACCATCCTCACCATGTTCGGACGGTCCGGACTGTACAAATTGCCATTTCACATTATATAGTCCAGACCATCCTCAAGTTGTTAGGACGGTCCGCACTGTACAAATTGTTGCCATTTCAATTATATTGTCCGGACCATCCTCACCCTGTTCGGACGGTCCGGACTGTACAAATTGCCATTTCACATTATATAGTCCGGACCATCCTCAAGTTGTTAGGACGGTCCGCACTGTACAAATTGGTGCCATTTCACATTATATAGTCCGGACCATCCTCACCCTTTTCGGACCGTCCGTAATGTACAAATTGTTGCCATTTCACATTATTATAGTCCGGACCATCCTCACCTTGTTCGGACAGTCCAAACCGTACAAATTGCCATTTCTCATTGTATAGTCCAGACCATCCTCAAGCTGTTCGGACGGTCTGCACTGTACAAATTGTTGCTATTTCACATTATACAGTCCAGACCATTCTCACCCTGTTCGGACGGTATGTACTGTACAAATTGTTGCCATTTCACATTATATAGTCCGGACGATCCTCACTCTGTTCGGACGGTCCGTACTGTACAAATTGTTGCCATTCCACGTTATATAGTCCGGACCAGGACGCGGGGGCTGTGTGGCGCGAGGGGCTGGGACAAGGATGTTAGGGTTCGTGCCGCGATAGAGGCGGCACTAGGGGCTGAGGACTGTGTGCGATGAGGTGGCGCGAGAGGCGGCGGAGGAGGCATCGCCGCGTCGCCATGGCTGCGGCGGCGGCGGAGGGAGGTGAAGGGGAGGAAGGGGTAGTGTGGGTGCCATGGGCCCCGGGTACCTCATGAGAAGCAAATGGGCCACTCGGATAGAGGATGGGCCTAGCCTTGTAATTAGAGATATAGCTAGATTCGGCAGACTTCGCCTTGTATAGAAAGGAATATAGAGTCCTAGTCGGGTGCGTTATATCTCTAAGGGGAGATCTCCTAGTTGTAATCCGACGGGGACTCCTACCTTGTAACCCTGTCCCCCAGTATATAATGGGAGGCAGGGCGCCCCCTGAGGGCACGAGCTCATAGAAGCAAACATCAATCCTCAAAGGAATACCACCACAACTGGACGTAGGGTATTACCTCACATCGAGGGCCTGAACCAGTATAAATCTCCTTGTGTTCCTTTGCAATCCACCGAGTTTCCGTCCGCCGAGTAGCCCCATATATTTATTGCCGGTGTAAAACATCGACAGTTGGCGCGCCAGGTAGGGGCTTCGGCGCGATCTACATCTACAAGCTCGATGGATCCAGCAACTGGAGTCGACGGCGGCAAATTCTCTCCCGGAGATACAATCTCACTCGGAGGCCTCGACTTCATCGCCGACATGTTCGGCAATCTCACCTTGGCCGACACGGACCCGATCCAACCGGCCGAGGAACAAGCCGACTCCGCGCCAGTCGGCCCACACGACGCTGCGGCAATCTTCGATGACATGCTGCGGCGATCTCCAATACGCATGAATCCAGGGACAACTCTTTCTTTCGATGTCCGACTCGGACTCAGTTTTGAGCCGGCCGAGATCGGGCCAAGAAAGGAAGAGATCGTCAATTTCCCATTCAGACTCGGCAACGCCGCGGATATCTACAATCTACATCCGACGCGGCAAACCCGATCCCCTGGAGTTCGACTCGGATACGGCCCCGAGCCACTCGAGATTGGATCTAGGGAGGTTGGAGTTGCGATCAACCCCATCAACCATTCCGACTTCGACTCTCAGTCGGACTACGACTCTCAGTCAGACTACGACTTCCAGTCAGACTACGACTCTAAGTCGGACAGCAGTTCGACAAGCTTCTCTCGGTCGCGAGAAGTCTTCATGGCATTCGGAGGCTCTACTCCTACTCAGGAATCATGCAGACTACGCGAGCAGCAAGAGGAGGAAGCAAGCCGACTGCAAGAACAACAGGAGGAAGAAGCAAGACGCCTACATGCCCGCAACGACGATCTACGCAGGGCTGGACGAACCGCTCAGCGACAAATCCTCCAAACCCGAGTCGGCGACCACGACGTCTTCGCCATGCCGCAACAGAACCTCGTGGCCGCCGCAACTCTGCTGGACAGGCTCCAGTTTGCGCCTGATCACCAGGCCACCCCGACAATCGCAAGGATCAAAGCCATGATCACCGCTGCTGCATGTCAGCAGCACCAACAGTCTGGCGACACCCTCATACTGACCAACCGGTCGGCATCCCCAGCGGCAATCTCATCCACCTCAAAGCGACGTTGAGCGGTCGGCTCTAGTCGGCTGCACACGGAGTCACGCCAAACGCCACTCGGCAATCCTAACAACAACCGGCAACGTCAAAGCGACCGTCGGGACAACCAGGATCCCCGAGGCCGACTACAGCGTGGTCTTCGGCAGGACATCAGGCCTCGGCGCCGCGAACACGAGGAAGACAAACAACGCCGACTGGAAGATGAGAACGAGCGCTTCGGCTTCCACCACGAGCGGTTCCGCCGCCGTAGTCAGAGTCGGAGCCCTCACGAAGACGAAGGCATACCAGCTTTCACCCACGAGCTACAACAATTCGACTGGCCGTCGGGTTTCAAGCCTACAGGCATCGACAAATACGACGGCAAGACCAATCCTGAGTCTTGGCTCACGGTCTACACTCTAGCGATCCGAGCAGCTGGAGGAAATCACAAAGTCATGGCTAACTACCTCCTAGTCGCTTTAGCCGACTCAGCGAGAATACGGCTAACAGGACTTCCCAAGCAATCAATCGACTCCTGGGGAGAACTCCGGGAACGCTTCATCGCCAACTTCCAGGGAACATACGAGAGGCCATCTTCCGAGTACGACTTATATCAGTTGCATCAAAGGAAGAACGAGTCTCTTCGTAACTTCATCAAGAGGTTCTCTGAGAAGAAAAATTCAATTCCGAAGATCAAGGACGAGGTCGTCATCACCGCCTTTTGAAAAGGAGTCAAAGACACCTCGTTCATCGACAAATTCACACGGAAGCCTCCCAACTCTGTCAAGGCTTTATTCGACATGGCGAATAAATACGCCGACTCAGCCCACGCTGTTGCTGAGGCCCTTGAAGATAAAAAGGCATCCTGATAGAAGAAGCGGGAGGGCACCGACGACGCGGTCCCGACTAAAGCTGGGAATCGCAAACGCAAGTCGGACGGCTTCATTGTGGCAGTCGGTCACAACCGTCTTTGACCTTCAACAACTGAAGATTATCAGAACAACAAGCGATATGCTCGGGGGCTCACAAGCTCAAACGCAAGGATGGCATCCCCACTCCAACATACCGAACAGCTAAGTCGCTTTCTGATAAACCTTTCCTCACTTGGCCTCGCCAATGCCGCAGCCGCTTACACCTAATAGGTGTACAAGCTATACTTTTTTATGTTTTTTCTCTTAAATGATTGCGAAAGTATTCGAGTAGCATAAATCCTGATCCGTGAAACTTTGCTCCATGAAAGACAAACTCAAGTCACCCAAAACACGTGTCTGGGAAAGAGCCATGAGCTAACTCCCGACGCTAGGGGGCTATGACTAGTCGGGCAGAGTGTTTAAACGTAAGGGGTCAACTACTCGAGGAAATTAATATCAAAAAGAGGAAGAACACGTATTTACATATATTGTAAAATACATTACATTCGGGTGATTGTTTTCATCATCAGATGCTACTCATCCGATATCTTTATAATGCAGGACCAGCTCCGGATACGCGTGACTAGAACTCGGGGCTACGAGCCCATCTCCTACACTCGAGGGCTGGACCTGTTTACCAAGATATACTCGGAACGCTCCATGAGGGCTACTGACCGAGTACTTACACCAGTCGGGACGTCAACTTCCCCGGCTACGCTCCATGTGAGCCAACAACCAACCTCCGGCCCTAGTCGAGGCTCGGGTACAATTCTGCCGAGTTAGGTACGCCCCATGAGGGTCGCTAGCCGAATCCTATGCTAATGCAAGGTTCAGGTACCTAGCTTGGCTATAACTCTGTTGGGTAGGGTATGCCCCATGAGGGTCGCTAGCCGAATCCTATGCTAATGCGAGGTTCGGGTACCCTGCTCGGCTCTCCTGAAGTCAGAGAAGACTTACATCGTCAAAGCGCATCCGGAGTTCTCATGCACTGCGTCACACTTCAGGAGGGCAGGCAGATCCTGCAACATACCTACTCAGGCGTCTGTGGCAACCAGGCTGCATCCAGAACATAAGTCGGAAAGGCTCGCGAATAAGGATTTCTCTGGCTGATTGTGGTTACCGACACCAAAAAACTCATCCTGACATGCGATGGATGATACTTCTATAGAGCTACACTGGATAGGTCGGTTTAGGCCGACTTATTTGGTAACAGCCCCCAAGATATGAGTTCCTACAGTAGCATGCTCCATGTGGGCCGCCCGCAGGCTGAGTTGAAATTATAGCGCTGGTGCTACCAACAGGAGCCGATGAGGTAAACAGATATGCTTCATGAGAGCCTTATTGCTAAACATATATGTTTGGGTATCTGTTTTATCCACCAGGTCTCGAGGATATATCCTTACAAGGATCACAAGCTGGTCCTCATTAAAATTGGGGATGCAGGTATCTTTCTCGGGTACACCTAACCACGCCGTGGATTTATTTTCATAAAGTGGTACTCGGCTTACATGCGTGGCCACCAGTTGCCATGAGCAACAATATTCCGGCCGACATGATGCTGAAGAGTCTAACTTTCGAGTAGTGCACTACTCGGGAGAGACTATAAATTTCTCGTTCCCGCTGACATGATGCGGAGGAGTCTAACTTTCGAGTAGTATACTACTCGGGAAAGACTATAAACATTCTTCCAGCTGACGAGCTGAAGAGTCTAACTTCCGAATGGGACGCCACTTGGGAAAGACTATAAACACCTTTTCCGGCTGACATGAAGCTGACGAGTCTAATTTTCGAGTGATATATTACTTGGGAAAGACTATAAATAATCATCCCGGCTGACATGATGCCGACGAGTCTGATTTTTGAGTAGTATACTACTCGGGAAAGACTATAAACACCCCCTTTCCAGCTGACATGACGCTGAAGAGTCCCATATACGAGTAGCATCCTACTCGGCAAGACTATAAACATACATTCCGGCTGACATGAAGTCGAAGAGTCCTACATACGAGTAGTTCCCTACTCGGCAAGTCTATAAATCATATTCCGGTTGACATGATACCGAAGAGTCTCATATACCAGTAGTAATCTACTCGGGAAAGACTTCAAGGTTAAAGATCTCTGACTTCATGTTTAATTGTTTTCACAATTAAGCACAAAGTCGGGGGCTACACCTAATAGGTGCGCCTATTCGGCGCACACTATTCCTACATCTACATGGAGCCCTTCATAGCCTCGCTGCCAGCTGACATGAAGCAGGACTCGGGAGAAGCAGCACTCAGACAAAGAGCACTCGGGAGCAATGCACTCGGGAAGACTTCACCGTGGAGGATGAGCACTTGGCATCAGCTGTGACTCAACTATGAAGGTCTCGGGGGCTACTGTGGGTGCCATGGGCCCCGGGTACCTCATGACAAGCATATGGGCCACTCGGATAGAGGATGGGCCTAGCCTTGTAATTAGAGATATAGCTAGATTCGGCAGACTTCGCCTTGTATAGAAAGGAATATACAGTCCTAGTTGGGTGCGTTATATCTCTAAGGGGAGATCTCCTAGTTGTAATCCGACGGGGACTCCTACCTTGTAACCCTGTCCCCCAGTATATAAGGGGAGGCATGGCGCCCCCTGAGGGCACGAGCTCATAGAAGCAAACATCAATCCTCAAAGGAATACCACCACAACTGGACATAGGGTATTACCTCACATCGAGGGCCTGAACCAGTATAAATCTCCTTGTGTTCCTTTGCAATCCACCGAGTTTCCATCCGCCGAGTAGCCCCATATATTTATTGCCGGTGTAAAACATCGACAGGTAGAAATGGAAATATTCTCTGAAGCAGCGGTTTTGACAAGGGTTTAAGGGGAGGAGGCGTGGAGAGTGACACTGCCAGTGGGGCCTCTTCATTACGTATCGGGAAGAAACATCAAATCTACGTCGGAACAGAACGCGTACTCTCCTGGGTTCACGATATATTGTTGGGAATTTCGACCCCATCGAGATGTCAAAACCTAAGAAATTTCAACCAATTTTGATCGAATTTACAATTTCAAAATTAAATTTCTTAAAAGCCATTGGAATTACCCCTCGAGATCGACTTTCAGACCGGTTCAAAATTTTACTATTTTGGATCCGTTTTTGTCAAGATTGTAAACCCTCAAATCCTCGATTTGCGGCATCAGTTGCCTCCTTTCCGTACTTTTTGTTTCGATAGAAGAATCTTTCATCAGCATACAAGACTGTAAAAATTGCAGAAATTGTACGATCCATATGAAACAAACCGTACAGTCTATCGTCTAAAAAAACTATTCAGCCTATCGTCAGATAGTAGTTGTTTTCAGGGAAAAATAAAAATACTGTAGTATTTATTTTCAGGGAAAAATAAAGGAGAATATATCCTATAGATTTAAGCTTTTCGTACGCACACCGTATATCAAATAACAAATATCACAAAAATTTCTAGAAAAATTTGTACATGTACTTTCAATAGTATTACACCTTCAAATTCATTATATTTTAGTTGTAAAAAAATTCTAACAGTTTTAAGAGTATAAATTTGAATTTGAAGATAAGACTTTATATATAGGTATAGTATTATTGGAAGTACATGTATAATTTTTTTTTAGAATTTTTATGATATTTGTTAGTTGTTGTGCACAGGAAAACTTGTGTATATAGGATTCGTTCCCAAAATAAAGAGCATTTTGTATTGGTCCTTAAAAGTGAAATTCATTCCCTATTTTGCTCTGTAATGTCTCTTCTTCTGAAAGAAAGCTGTTGACGCTAAAATTTGGTTTGGTTCAATACCATGTTCGGTTAAGGAAAGAAGCGATATCAGCCGTTGGGAGCTAATCTAGAAGAAGCCGGATTCGGGAAGGAATTGTGAAGACCGTAGTATGGCAGTTAATTACCTTATCTATTAATTAGGTAGTTTTGATAATTTTTAGGAAACCTGATCTCGTATCCGATCTGGGCTTGTTAGTTTTCCTTTTATAGATAGGAAATTGTGTACCGTGTCCTATCAGGACTGTATCAACTCGGGGTATATATACGTATGCCCGGGGACCTTGTAAATCATCACAACGATCAATAAACTTCGGCGCATCGCCACCCTTTCGACGGGTTCTTGCTTCTCAAGCGGTGCTGCATCGGTTAGGTCCGAACTCCTGCGAGAGGGTAAGACTCGTCACCCCTTACCCAGGTGTATCTGCTCTGTTACGGCTGCATCGGTTCGGTTCGATCTCTTAGGCCGATCAGGTATACCACATCATGCGTGCATAGTCTTCATCGGCTTACTGGGAGCGATTTATCATCAGTTTGTGCTGCATCGGTTGGGTCCGACCTGTTAAACTGCTCGTGATAAATCGTTCCTGCTAGGTTGATGGTTTCCATGCAAGCGTCTTATCGGAATGTATAGCCGATAAGTTATCTTATTACATCACAGTTGCATTAGGTCTATCGTCTCATCGAGGTTCTTTTGTCATTATTAATCTGTGCTGCATCAGTTAGGTTTGAACTACTAGATTGATAATGATAAGTTTATCCTTGATGGGTCGATGGGTTTTATGCGATGTTCTATCGGAGCGCTTAGCCGATAGGTTATCTGTTATCACAGCCGATTGCGTCTTTGTTTTACATTATCATCGGCTACCCAGCCGACACACATGTTCTATCGGTAATCGGCTAACTTATATTGCAATTCTTTTATGTACTACATAAAGCCGACTGCACTATATTCATTATTTTGCCTATCTACTATATCATCGGCCTCTAGCCGATGTCCAAGTGTTTATTTATCAGTCGACTGGCTTTTGATCTGTTTATATTATAATCGACTATCTTATCGGTTTCTTAGCCGATGCGCAAGTATTGTTGACAGTCAGGCACGCGTACCCGGATACGAGGACCAACAAGGACCCGGACGCGAGCACGCCGAGGACGAGGGCCCAGGTACACGCGTAGCCGATGGGCGAGCACTGTTGGTGCCATCGGCTGAAGGAAGACTCTATCGGCTTATCGGCCGATCGTTGCTGGTAGCCGGACGCGGGCACGAAGACCCGGGCACGGGCACAGAGATCCGGGCGTGGGCACAAGGTCCCGGGCTCGGGCAACAGACGAGAACCCGAGCGTGGGCAACAGGCGAAGACCCGGGCGCGGACACAGGCGAGGGCCCGGGCAAGTCGGGCAGTCGGTCCAGGGGAATTCGGTACAGGAGCTATCGGCAATTGAGTCTACATCAATCTGTCGGCCGATTGGGTTGTTGGCTAATATTTTTTCTATCTCCTTGTCAATTGCTGGGTCAAATTGACTGGCACGCCTACGAACCTCAATAATTTAGGACCTGCACTGGAGCTAAGCAGATCTCCCAGGCCTTCGCGTGTCTCCGCGACGCCGAGCGGCCCCGGCGGGTTTTCGGCGTCAACAAAAGCATATAATAGCAGCTAAAACAGAGTGGTGTCAGTTTTGCAAATATGGATATGAGTAAGCCTGATATCCTCTAGAATATCAGATGGATATCGCGCTTTCAGTTCTTATTTTGATATCCTGATATTCTTATTACTCCATCATCTTACTACTATGTATATATCATCATATTTTAGTTATATTAGCAGGCATTTACAGTTTCAGTTCAGATTTCTAACCAAATGGGAACCAAACTTTCAGCTTCATTATGCATGTCTGGAATAGTATACATGGCACTGATGCACCAGAAGACATTCAAGGAGGTACGCCAGTAAATGCAAAAAGAAAATAGAAAGTCAGTTATCTTTGTAACTACAAGATATGATCCACATCAGAATATCAAAAGATCCAAACTGGTCAAGACATTGGCATTGTGTGAGAAAGCATAGCTTGAGTAGCCCATGCACAAAATGTGGATACATAGACAAGAGCGTCAGATTTTGGCACTTTCAATTTGTGAATGGGAATAAGCCACAGCATGCGCATCAACGAAGCAGTGTACTTCATTGATTACGCGGTCGGCGGGTTAATTCCGCCGTTCTCTGATTTCTTCTTCCAGGTGCTGGAGACGTATGAGGTGCAGATGTGACCCCCAATGCCGTGATGGTGCTGGGGGTTTTCGCACATTTGTGCGAAATGTTTGTGGGCGTCATGCCCTAGGTGGACCTTTTCCGGCGCTACTTCACCATGAAGAGCGCGTCGAAGAACAAGCCCACCGACCTGCCTGAGCGGGTAGGCTGCGTATACTTCCATGATCGCCCTGGCGTCGAGTTCATCCCGATGGCACTGAAGAATAAATGGGATTTGTGGCGCCAGAACTGGGTCTACATCGGCGTCGACGCCAACGACCGGCTTCGGCTCACGGCCGCGGCGGCCCAGAAGGCGAGAAGCCGGACCGAGTCACCGCCGAAAGACGCGCGGTTCACGCCAGTGTTGGCGCGCATCGCTGACCTGGTGGCCGGTGGGTTGAATGCATACATGGTCGTCGGCGATTTCCTCAGCCGGCGACTGGCGCCGCTCAGCCGAAGGTCCCGGCCATGTTGGCTGTACACCCGGCCCAAGGACATCACTAGGACCCACCCCGACAACCTCAGCGGGGCGGTGATGGGCCTGCTGATGGCGTCGGCGCTGGAAGGAGGGGGCGCGGCGGACCGCGCGCTCCCGGGCGGCGTGACGCCGCTTTGCACTAACCGCGGGCGGGCGAGGATCCAGATGGCCCTCCCGCGATTCGACGCCGTGGGCATCGTCGTCTCTCAGGTCACCCCCAAGATCGTCGAGGTACTCGACGCCTCGGGGGGAGAGGATGTGCCGGCCGAAGAGCCAGTACTGTCGAAGAAGGAGGGGAAGCGGTCCGTGGGTCCCGATTTAGGATTCGTGGCTTCAAAAAGAGTGAAGACTGCCGCTCCGGCGGCCGTTGTCCCGGCCACTGCCTCCCTGGGCCACACGGATCGCGGGCTGACCGGGGCCATTGTGGCGGTCCCCGACGTGGGGGGCGATAAGACGCCCTCGGGCATGGGGGGCGACGTTGAGCAGGCGCCGGGAGCGCCCGAAGCTCTGTCCGGCACCGCCGCCCTGGGCGCGTCTCTAGGGAAGGCGGGACTCCGCAGTGGCGACCGGCCACTTTTGGGGCCCAAGCCGTGGAGCTTCAAGGGGCCCCGGGCTAAGTAAGCGCCTCAACTCTAGTCGGCCCTTCTCGCTTAGCACGTTTCCCCATGTGATTCCCGACCTAGCTCTTATCTGTCTGGTTCCGGCCTTTACAGGAAGAGCCAGGGGCCGACGATGGCGCCGCCGGCCCCGGCTGGAGGCGGCACTGGGGACGCGCCGATGGCGTCGCCGCGTCCTGCCGTGCCCCCGCCATCGCCGGGTGTGGTGGTGGATATGGAGGCCGCGGTGGCCACGTCGGAGTGGGCCTCCGCGGGACCGACTGTGGTCCCCGCTGCGGGGGGAGAAGGGGACGCCAGGGCCCCGCCGTGTCCCGCGAGGGGGGAGCGGGCCCTGGTCCTTTTTGCTGCGCTGCGACCAGGCGCGCTGCGCGGGCCCGAGACGCTGCACGCCGCGCTGGGGCAACTAGTTGTCGCCACCGGCGAAGTACAGGTGGCGGCCCGCCACGAGCAGCGCGAGTCCGCTCGGCTCCGGGCGGAGCTCGAGAGCAGGCAGGCAGCGATTGCGGTGGCAGCGGAGGGGCTCACTGTCCGTACGGTTGCCACCAAAATCCTCGTGGTGACCCGCCGGCAGGAAATCGAGGCGGCGGAGGGGCGCATCGCCCAAGTGGAGGCCGCCGCCAAGGTCGCCGCCGACGAGGCCTCCCGCGCCCGGTCCGAGGTGGAGGCGCGGGAAAAAGAGATGACCTCCCGGGAGGACCGTCTCCGGGGCAAGGAAGCCGATCTCGTGGCCCGGGAGCGTGAGGTCCGTGCACGGGAGGAAGCCGCAGCGATCAGCGAGGAGGCCACCAAGCTTTCCAGCGCCATGGCCCAGGACGGCGTGAGGCGCCTCCAGGGCCAGGGGAAAAGGCTGGCATCTTGGGAAGAGAGCCTCGTAGGACGGGAGGCCGACCACCGACGAGAGGCGGAGCAGGTGAAGATGCTAGCCGCCGAGCTCGATGCGCAAGTCGGGGCCCTCGGGACGCGAGAGGCGATCCTAGAGGACAAGGAGAACTCCCTGGCTTGGCGGGAGGCGGCGGTCATGGCTGCTGAGGCCCAGCAGGCAGAGATGGAGGCCTCCCGAAAAAGCATGGTTGACCTCGTGGCTGCTGAGCGGGTCGCGCCAGGCGGCTCCCCGCTATTGACAAGCGCGGCCAGCTCAGCCGAGAAGCTAGCCAGGGCGGAGAAACAGCTGAGGTTGGCGCACACTAGCCTCGCCCTCCGGAAGGAGCTCGATGGCGAGATCACAACCTACCTGGGCCAGTACGGTTCTAGGGTCCGGAGGTACCTCAAGCGCATCGGCGTCCGGGCGCCCCCGCAGAAGACCGATCTGCCCGCCGGGGCAGGTCGGGGGCTGGTGGAGTTCGACGAATTGGTGGACGCGCTGGACTCGCTCCCCCAGCGAATTCATGAAGTTTTGGAGAAGGAGGGAACAGAACTCGCCACGCAGGTGGTGGAGTACGTCCTCGGGTGCTACCGGGCTCGGGACGCGGATTTCTCCCTAGCCCCGGCACTCGAGGGGTTCCCGGCCAAGGGGGAGGAGGATGCACGGAAAGCCGTGGGCGAGGCCGCTGCAACGGTAGCAGGGTTCTTCGACCACGGCGAGCGCCCCGAGGAGCCGACGACTGACGAGGAATCCGAAGAAGACGGTAGTTCCCTTCGAAAACCGCCCGGGGTCCGGCCCGAGGAAGATGAGTGACCCCTCCACCCCGGATGGCAACATCTCCCGGCCTCCGCTCATGCTTGCGCTCCAATTTTGCCTATCTTGTACAAGGAAAAAACATTTGTATATGTATGTAATGATGTTTATATTTTCACACCTTGGATTATTGTGTTGCCCTCTCCGGAAACTCAGCCAGGTGATTCGGACGGTCCGATCCGTGGGGGGACGGTCCGATCTTAGGCATTCGGTCCGTCCGACTTGGGGCGACGGTTAGACCGGTCACCGGTCCAGATCCCGCTCCCCCCACACGGGGGACGGCTGGGGGTTGCCCCTGGGATGGTTAGGTCCGTCTAGCGGACCCGCGGGGCCTCCACGTCCCGGGCGCTACTGGCCCCGGGGGCGCTGCATAGGTTAGGTACGGCCAAAGCGTTAAGCTCGTGCCCTTTGACTCACCGGGAGCCTCTCGGGCACTGACCTCGACCGGGCATGGGGTCGCCAGGTAGCGAAGCACCCGGCACCTTGGCGGTGGCCGGGGAGGAGCTGGCTGGCCGGGCACCGCTGCCCGCCCCGGGAATCTAAGATGGCCCGACGGGGGGCGCTGCCCGAGACCCCGGGGCATCGACAGTGTCCGGGGCGTAGTCCACGACCCGGCCATCAGGCCACGGCAACCGGGGCAGCACTGACCCAGCGGCCCATGTGCGTGGCTTCGGCCAAGTTCCGCTTGCGCCCGGGGCCGAGGGGAGCGAAACGCGTGGCCATACAAACGAAGGAAGGATAGATAGCCTAGCGAAGCATAAAGTTGAGTAAGATGCGTATCTGGATGTTGGAAAGCATGGTCCAGCTGCGCGGGCACGACCTCGGGGCCAGGAGCACCGCGACCTCTAGGCTGGGCCCGAGGACCGTCCGGAGATGGGACACCTCGGGCCCCTGTCCTGGGGACCTTCCCTGGGCACGCTTGCCTGGGGCCCCCGGTCTGGAGGACCTTCCTGGGGTGCTGAGCCGAGCACCCTACTTAAGTCTGCCGGGGAAGATCTAGTCTGCACACGATGAACCGTGAGAGTACTTGGCTCGTCTCCTTGTCCATTCCATGCTACGAACCGTGGGGTCGACCACTGTTGACGCCGAAAACCCGCCGGGGGCCGTCCGACATCTTGAGGAGACACGCGAAGGCCTGGGAGATCTGCTTAGCTCCAGTGCAGGTCCTAAAATATTTGAGGTTCGTAGGCGTGCCAGTCAATTTGACCCCGCAATTGACAAGGAGAATATTAGCTCAGGGATTCAATCGGCCAATAAGAATCCTGCTAGCCGATTGCCGAAGGAATGCTTGAGCATCGGCTGAAAGCCGATGATAAAACTTTGTTCGAGCCCCAGCTGTCCGCGCCCGGGTCTCGTGCCCGTGCCCAGGTCCTCGCTCCCGGGTCCTCACTTGTGCTCGTGCCCGGGTCAGCAGCAATTGCACATCGGCTATCGGCCGATACGGACTGATGTAGGCTCCTTGTAGCCGATGGCCGATGGCACCTGTGTATCGGCTAGGAAACCGATAACGCTATAAGCAAATAGATAAGCTGTCAGTATAACATGTGCATCGGCTAGAAGCCGATGATAAAATAGATAGGCAGAATAGTAAGCTAGCCGACTGCTAAGGAAACACATGTGCATCGGCTAGAAAACCGATGATAATATAGATGACCAAAATAGTAAAGATAATACAGTCGGCTTTATAAAAAGATAACCTATTGGCTAAGCACTCCGATAGAACGTCGCATATACACCGATTGGCTCGACAAGGATAAATCTATTATTATCAATCTAGTAGTTCAGACCTAACTGATGCAGCACAAATTAATAATAATAAAGGAACCTCAACAAGCCGATAGACCTAATGCAACTGTGATGTAATAAGATAACTTATCGGCTATACATTCCGATAAGACACTTGCGCAGAAACCATCAACCTAACAGGAACGATTTATCGCTGGCAGCTCAGTAGGTCGGACCCAACCGATGCAGCACGAACTGATGATAAATCGCCCCCAGTAAGCTGATAAGATCTACGCACGCGTGATGTGGTATACCTAATCGGCCTAAGAGGTCGGACCGAACCGATGCAGCCGTAGACAGGGTAGATACACCTGGGTAAGGGGTGACGAGTCTTACCCTCTCGCAGGAGTTCGGACCTAACCGATGCAGCCCCGCTCGAGAAGCAAGAACCCGTTGAAAGGGTGGCGATGCGCCGAATTTGATTGATCTGTGTGGATAGTTTACAAGGTCCCCGGGCACACGTATTTATACCCCGAGTTACATGAGTCCTTATAGGACACGGCACACAACTTCCTATCTATAAAAGGAAAACTAACAAGCCCTGATCGGATACGAGTTCAGGTTTTCCTAAAAATTATCAAAACTACCTAATTTATAGATAAGGTAATTAACTGCCATATCGTGGTCTTCACGATTCCTTCCCGAATCCGGCTTCTTCTGGATTAGCTCCCAACGGCTGATATCACTTCTTTCCTTAACCGAGTCTGACGCGAACCGTGCCAAATTTTGGCATTAACAACCGCCTGCCGAAGGCGTCCTCACGGTCGCGATCGTGCAAAGGAAAGGATTACGCATAAGCATTTCGCCCCCAACCTCTGGAAAGAACCGACCCCGAAACTAGCCAGGCAGGGCATCGGAGCCGCAGGGACACGGGGCGCCTCCCGGAGGGTGCCATCAGGTCCCCGCGAGGTCGACAACACCATGGACCTAGTACGTCGGGGCACGATTACTCATCGGTAAGGGACTGATGATAATGCGCAAACCCCAACCGCTGCACGGGCGCGGCCCGGATATGCCTCCAAGGGATGGGACACCCGCGGACGCAACACACAGAAAAGGACAAAGGACGACACCAAGGAGGATATTAAAAAAGCTGTTTATATGAAGTGTATACACATGGGGCCCCCGGCCAGCATTGAGTTTTGGAGGAAACCGACGCTGGCCCGAGCTCCCTGCAACTTACGAGATATGTTTATGGATAAAACTTGCAAAGGTGCTCGATGTTCCAGGGATTGGGAAGCGGGGTCCCATCCTCCTGGCCCAGTCTTACCGAGCCCGGTCGGGAGACACCGATCACCAGGAAGGGGCCTTTCCACATGGGGGAAAGTTTATTCTTTCCGGCACGTGTAAGGACACGGCGGAGGACTAGGTCCCCGACCTGGAGTGATCGGGCCCGAACCTTGCGCTGGTGATAGCGCTTGAGGCTTTGCTGGTAACGGGCGACTCGGAGCGAGGCGCGCCGTCTTCGTTCCTCGAGGAAGTCGAGGTTGTCGAGCTGCATGTTGTCGTGGTCGGCGTTGTCGCTGTAGCGCTGTACCCGGGGGGAGCCGAAGGTGATTTCCTGACTACACAGAAGTTATCACTTTTTATTTTACAAAATGAAAGAACACATTTTTATGAATCCACAGAACTTTGGTTTACCTCAAAAGGGGTTATAATGGATTTTATAGAAATATTCCAAGTTCTTTAAGCATAAAATGAGTTATTATTGTTTCTTATTGTTTTATAGATATTTCCTGTACAGAAGTGATAATATTTTCTTTGACAGTATTAAAGTTCACAAATTTACGGAATGAGCAAAATTGGTTTCACTCAAAAATGAGTTAAAATGACCAAGATATGAATTTACAAAGTTGAGCTATTTTTCTGTTGGAAAAAAATATTTTAGTTTAACATTTTTCTTCTTTTCTTATTTCCCTTACAGCCTGGGCCCGCAGGCCAGCGAGGCAAAGCACAGCAGGGCGCGGGAGCAGGGCGCGGGCAGGAGGGCACGGGCGCGAGGGCGCGGGAGCAGGCGCGGGCGCGAGGGCGCATGGATCGGACCGTCCGTTTCCGGAGTGTATGGTCCGGCCTGGCGAACAGAGAAGGGTGCGGGCAGACAGAGCCGGCGGGCTTCTCGGCGGCGGCGACGGCGAATGGCGGCTCGACTGTAGTCGGGCCCCAAAGAGAAAAGATAGAGGAGTTCACGGCGGAGCTAAGGGCGGTCTTCTTGACACCTCGGGTCACCGGAATCTCGCCGGCGGCGAGCTCCAGCGGCGGAGTGGTTCGGGTTGGCTAGGCCGACTCGGCTACTGGCGGTTTCAGGCCAAAACAAAGCATGTCTTAGCGTCTAAAGGGTACCAAGATGCTTACTGAAGGTTGTGCTGGTCTAGGTGAAACGGAAACAGCAACGGCAACGGCGAACTTGGCCCGGCGGCGGCGGAAGCTTCGGGTTCCACGGCGGCGTCTCTCTTCGCTCGATCTGCGGCCGAGGTCAGGTGTCCACCAGGTTAGGGATCTCTTAAAGATAGTCTCAGTACAAGGAATCGACGGATGGCTCACCCGATCAACGGGAATGGCAGCGGCGGAGCGATGACTGGAGTTGGGGAAGAAAGTGTCGACCTCGAGCTTCGGGATACCACAGCTCTATTCTTTCGGTTGGCGGTCTTCTGGAGACAAGGCGATGCTGGAGGCGCGGTGGCTCGGGCTGGGATCACCTGAGCTCGCCGGAACAGTGATGATGTCGCGGCGGTGCTCACTGGACCAAAGGTGAGGATGACGGCGGCTTCGGCCGGCAATTCCTAGGGCG
Source organism: Oryza meyeriana var. granulata (assembly GCA_003991445.1). Lineage (NCBI taxonomy): Eukaryota > Viridiplantae > Streptophyta > Magnoliopsida > Poales > Poaceae > Oryza > Oryza meyeriana. The sequence goes on from RYFJ01002551.1 coordinate 77,178, forward strand.
ACCAAAGACAAAATGGAACGATCAGAAGATGGAGATCATGTTCCCGAGGCTTAGAAGGGATGGAGCTCACCGGAGCTAGCTGGGTTTCTGTCGAACATTGACGGCGCCGGGGAAGATGAAGTTGCCGATGGTGATTCTTGGGAGTTCCGTGGGTTTTCTCGGTGGGAACGTGGAGAGGATGAGGAGGAGGTTCTGATGGCGAGATTAGAGATGAAGTGGTCGATGCTCTCCAAGCTAAGCTGTCCAGGGAGCTCTGTAAACCGTGAGAGGAAGAAGAAGGAGGAGCTGACACGTCTAACATGCAGTGCTGAGGTGCTCCCATTGCACAGTAGTCCTTGGTGGGTCCCACATGTCAGGAAACAGTATTCTACACATCTTTGGCTAGATTCACTCTATGGCTTGTGGGTCCAGGAAGTGAATTCCTAGGGAAGAGAGAGGAGTAAGGGTAGGAATGTTGGTGAAACACACTGTCACATGCTATGGTGAGGCTGACAAGTGGGCCAGGTCTTGTGGGTCCCACTGGTCAGTGTCTTGAGAGAGAAGAAACCTCTAGAGACTATTTTGTGAGCTGTCCAACATGCAGTTCTCTAAATTACTGTTCACTAAGTAAATGAGAAGCATAAATTATGAGAAAATAATGGGGTAGAGGAAGATGTATTTAACATGCTGACCAAATTTCGTGGTTAGAAGTGTTCTGGTTTGCCTTTGGTGAAATTGCAAAGTAGGCACACAGACCCAGTTTTTCTGCAGCTTGATTTATTCCTCCAGTGCCTTGATCTCAATATTTTATGTGATTTCCTTGGGAATTAAATTGAGCCAAAAATACTGGTGGTAGGGTTCATGTTGGCACACACTTTGGAGAAAGGGCTCTGTCTAAATTAGTCCTCATTTTCATGTGGTGAATTTCAGAAGTGAACCAATTTATTTCAGCTAGTGTTCTAGTCTTGCTGACTTGAGGGACTTGGTTGAAGTATTTATTGAAGGGATAAAATTATGAAATTTTTACAGGGGCTTACTCACATCGCCTGACATGTTTAGGAATTTTTCTAGGATTTTTAGATATATAGAACTTGGGAAGTAACAACTAGCACAAGGCAAAGAATTAGCTAGGGCTTAACACTAATTACCTTAATTTAGATTTAGGGCTGTGACAGCTCTCCCCCCCTAAAAAGAATCTCGTCCCCGAGATTCGGGTCCGACTGAGTAAACAGGATGGGATGTCCTTATGTCTTGGTTTACTAGACTTGTTCAAAAACTGACAGAGGTGGAGGCTATCTAAGGTGCCATGTCTGCAGTTCTGCTTAGTAATCATCACAGTATTTTCTATTCTCTTGGAGGGAGGATGGCTAACATGGTATGGTGGAGAGGTCTTTGCTTCAAGATGGGTTTTAGGCGAAGAACATTGTCTTAGGTGGACTAGGCAGATCTACCTAAGCTTTTCAAACAAATTAGGTTTAGAAATTAGTTGAGGAAATTTTCTCTAGTGGTCTAGCATGTCTCTGATTTGGTCCTTAGCCCAAAGGAGTTCATATTGTTGGAAAGATTTATTTGAAGCATGGTTAGCTACTTATTGTTCAAACTACAACTTCAGGGCCTGATTTTAACTTGGCACACCATTACTACCATTTCGTCCCTCGTCAAGGGTTCATACATAAAGGGTTACATGAGGGGTATCTTACACAGGGTACAAGCCAAAATTTCCCCCATCTACTCTATCAGGCTTACATAGGGCACTTTACATTCAACCCGGGTGGTTAGGGTGGAGTACAATATTACAGATGGTGGCCATCTCCTGGCATATCTAGAGTGATTAATCGGAGTCTTCTAAATCTCTTCACCAATCCATTTGCAGCTCGAAAGCACGCCCATACCATTGAACATAACGGGCTAATCCGTATGGTCCCATGGTACCCAAAGGTGGAAGTGCCGATACAAGGAAGCGGCGAGCGGGCTGGCTTGCAGTCGCAGGTACACCTGTTGTCTCAACGTAAGTCCCGGTGGGTGATGGCAAGATCTCTTCTGGAGCGTATATGGCGTCTTCTCCATACATGAACTCGGGTGAGTAAAAACCTTCCTGGAACCGAGGCAATATGCGTCTCTCAAGGATGGCTATCCTGGTGTAGGCACGGTTTAACTCCATGGTTGTATTGTGGTAAAGTTCATCCAATGAACGTAAAAGCTGTGCCAGCTGAAGATAGGGAGTGTCTGGTTCTTCATTTGCTCCTGGTAACATTGGGAACATGTTTCGCCCGTTCCCTTGGTTCATTGCCGGAAAGTAACGATAGAGGTCAAACAATTCTGGCAGTTCATAGCGAAGATGCGCGATGGCTACATAGGCACCATGGTACATGGCGGAGAGACAATTCCATCCATGACCGTCATAGTGACGATCTCTCTCGATTGGGCTTCTGCCTCGAATGTACACTTGGGCCATATAAAGGACTTGTGAGGTGCCGATGGTCTTGACAAAAATGTGGTACTCTGGAGGTTGAGTGAAACCAGCATGTTGTAACATTATCCAAAGGTTATGCTGGGTCGTATTCTCATTGTAACCTCCTGAAAAACAGAAGGGCTCGTATGTGGATGCCATCTACAGAGATAGAACAAGGTTAGTAGTAGTCTCACAATTAAGGATTAGTTAAAAATTGGTAATGATAAGGGTTAACCCTGGATGATAGTTCTGATCCTAGGAACCTAATGATACTAGGATGACCAACGGGCCGGCCATACTTTACTATCATGGAAGGTACACTGGTGTTTTAGTGAAGCAAAAGTAGATCAATACACCTGATGTCTTATGTTAGATAACTTAAGATGGGAGCTAACTTAGGATAAGGGTTACAGAACTGGATGTTTATAGGATCAAGGTGCTGGATCTTGGTAGTGTAATGAGGAAGGTGGTAAAGTTTTCCGGTTCAGCTTGCTCTCTATCGCCCGAAACGGCAACGGCCCTGGTAGCCGCACTCCCAGTCTCGGCGACGAGATCAGCGAACCTTCAACTACTCCGACCTATACGGTGAAGGATGGAACAGCTAGAATGAACTTAGGTTTTTGATATCTCAAACATAGGTTGACTAACTAACGGTAATGTTGTATATAGGTGGGGAATATGGGATAGTGGTGCTAGAAATCCCCTAACTCGTGTTGGGGTAACCTAGAATAGGGTTAAACTGAGCTGCAATGTTCTAGGTGGGAACGTATGGCTCCATGATGCAACTATAAATGATGAGGTGTCATGAACAATCATGATGCAATTATGGATGACATGATGAATAGCGTAAGGTAATTGTGAATGATAAGATGCCATGCATAATGTGGTGCAACCATAATTTAATGCAATGATGAGTTACATGGTGCAATGCTGCGGATGGTGCGTTAATGCTATGCACCAAATGGCGTGATGCATGGATGAAATGATATTGTGCAGATGCTCCATCGTATGATGCGAGTTATGACATGGCGCAGTGCAATTGCTTGATGTAATGGTGTAATTCATGTTATGGTGCAATTGCATATGGTATGATGCAGTTCATGATGTGATGCAATTGCGCATGCTTGCCATGATGCAAAATTGCTTGAATGTATCATGCATCATGTGACACGGTGCAATGCAAGATCATTATAACATGGTGCCATGCAGAGTATGGTGCAATGTGTAATTGCAATGGAATGATGCTCGCATGTCATGGCGCAATGCTCTATGGTGGTGCACATGTATTATGGTGCAATATGTTGATACAATGGTGCAACACACACGTGATGCGATGAGATGTTCATGCTTATGATGTAAGGTTTCACTAATCCAGGGTTGGATCTCTGGGTAATAGGATTTTGGTGCCAGATGCCACGGAAGTTCAAGGGTCAGAAGTTTGCTATCTAACTCTATTTTGGCTTCAAAAATTTTCTTTCCCCTACCAAAGTCTTCTAGCTTACTCATGGAACTTCCTTGATAAGTGTAAATATATTTACCCAAAATTTTCTACTGCACTGTTGGGGGTCGGCTACATGGTACTGTCGGGAATGCATCCTATTGGTTTCAGTTTGTAACTAGGTGCATCATCTGAATTTCCCTTACTATGATAGACTCATCCTAAGGTTGCAAATGGTAGTCATACACGAGGTTTGTATTTAGGAACTAATTAGAGATTCTGGGTGAAGTTTCAAGATATAAACGCTGCGTCATAGGTGGATAGGTTAGTTCTGTCCTGCGTATGTATTTGACGAAACTAAGCCTTAAAGTAATCCTAGAGATATGATAAAATTACGAAATTTTATATTCAAGTTTCAGGTAGAGTTCTATTGGCTCTGGGAAAAGAATTGGAATTTTTGTATAGGTAGATTTCTGTAAAGAAAATAAATAAGGTGGGCAGTGCAGTGCTGTGGTAGTTTATCAGGTGCAATTGTTCAAACTTTATTACTTAGGTTGTTGGTTCAAAAATTCCCAGAAAATTCCCAAGGCTTCCTCACTAGGTTACTAAGGTACTGACCAAAAATGATTATTTTATCACTCATGGTTTGGGCTGTACAAAAGTATGAAGTAGGTAACCTACAGATTTCCAGATTCTGAACGTATCTAATGTGTGGAGTATTTGATCATGATACGGTCATCTAAAAATTCCAAAGAAATTTATGAAGCTTACTGGAGGAGTCTACGATCTAGTGGTAAAAGATTAGAATTTTATCACCTATGGTTTAACTTACACAAAAATATGAAGTATGTCATTTACGGATTTCAGGACACGACCAGGTATTCTATTCGAATTTTTATTCAATGATGTATTGGTCTAAAAATTCCAGGTTAAGTCATGGTGCTACCCATTGTCGATGTTTTACACCGGCAATAAATATATGGGGCTAGTCGGCGGATGGAAACTCGGTGGATTGCAAAGGAACACAAGGAGATTTATACTGGTTCAGGCCCTCGATGTGAGGTAATACCCTACGTCCAGTTGTGGTGGTATTCCTTTGAGGATTGATGTTTGCTTCTATGAGCTCGGGTTGCCCTCATAGGGCGCCCTGCCTCCCTTTATATACTAGGGGACAGGGGTACATGGTAAGGATCCCAGTCGGATACGACCAAGGGATTTCCTTATTAGAGATAGAATCCTATCCGACTAAGGCTATGTTTCCTTATTGTATAAGGTACAGCTTGCCGGGTGCTATTTTATCTCTAATTACATGATCTGGCCCATCCTCTATCCGAGTGGCCCATGTGCTTGTAGTGAGGTACCCGGGGCCCATGGCTCCCACAGTAGCCCCTGAGACCTTCATAGTTGAGTCACAGCTGATGCCGAGTGCTCTTCCTCCACGGTGAAGGTTACCCGAGTGCGATGCTCCCGAGTACTCTTTGTCCGAGTAAGTCTTCCCGAGTCCTGCTTCATGTCAGCTGGCAGCGAGGCTATGAAGGGCTTCATGTAAATATATGAATAGTGTGCGCCGAATAGGCGCACCTATTAGGTGTAGCCCCCGACTTTGTGCTTAATTGTGAAGACAATTAAACATAAAGTCAAAGATCTTTAACCTGGAAGTCTTTCCCGAGTAGATTACTACTGGTATATGACTCTTCGGTATCATGTCAACCGGAATATAATTCATAGTCTTGCCGAGTAGGAAGCTACTCGTATATAGGACTCTTCGACTTCATGTCAGTCGGAATGTGTGTTTATAGTCTTGCCGAGTAGGATACTACTCGTATATGGGACTCTTCAGCGTCATGTCAGCTGGAAAGGGAGTGTTTATAGTCTTTCCCGAGTGGCGTCCCACCCAGAAGTTAGACTCATCCGCATCATGTCAGCGGGAATGAGGAATTTATAGTCTCTCCCGAGTAGTGCACTACTCGAGAGTTAGATTCTTCAGCGTCATGTCGGCTGGAGTAATGTTGCTCATGGCAACTGGTGGCCGCGCATATAGGCCGAGTACCACTGTATGAAAATAAATCCATTACGTGGTTAGGTTACTCGAGAGAGATACCTGCATCCCCAATTTTAATGAAGACCAGCTTGTGATCCTTGTTAGGATATATCCTCGAGACCTGGGGGATAAGAAGATACCCAACTTATTTGTTTAGCAATAAGGCTCTCATGGAGCATATCTGTTTACCTCATCGATTCCTGTGAGTAGCACCAGCGCTATTATTTCAACTCAGCCTGCGGGCGGCCACATGAGCATGTTACTGTAGGAACTCATATCTTGTCGGCCAATACCAACTGTGTAGGCCTGGGCCCGGCTAGTCGGTTCAGGCTATAAAAGGATGGGGAGAGAGAAAAGATTCCATCGTCTTCCCAAAGCAACCAATCTTTCATCTTCCACCTTCGCGCCTAGCTTTTCGCCTCCCGCCCGGCTAGGGTTAGCAGCAGCCGCTCCCCACCGGACTCGGGCGATTTCAATCCTCTTCATCTATTCCAAGCCCCGATTTGCTTTCCCCCAAATCTCAACGCCTCCAGTTATGCCGAAGGTGACGAATCCTGCGGCCGTGCGCCAGGGAGTTCTTGGCCGATCTCGGATTGCGGCTCGGTGAAGCTGAGACGGCTGGAGAGCGAGCTGAAGTTGCCCAGCCAAGAAGTGATCCGTTGGCGGTCGGCGAGGGATGAGTCGAGCCCAACCCCCGGCCTGGTGAAACGGTAGTTTTCGCCTCTTTCTTTGATCGGGGTTTGTGTCTTCCGTCGTCTGATTTCTTCCGCCGCATCCTTGATTTCTACGGGCTGGAGTTGGTGCATTTAAATCCCAACTCGATTCTTCAGATCTCCATATTCGTTACCCTTTGCGAGTGCTTTCTGGGTGTTGAGCCCCATTTCATCCTCTTCCGACATTTGTTCCATGTCAAGCCCAGCCTTCCAAGAGTAATATCAGTGTGATTGGCTGGTCTTCAACTAAGGAGTGATGGAAGAAAACATATATCGATTTGCCCTTGAAATCTTCTCTGAAGGCTGGCACAAGGAGTGGTTTACTGCGCCAATCTGGCTCCTTCCTTGCCCCCATTTACTGGTATGCCGCCGGTGGTGTTGCAAGCTGGTCTTCGAGCCAACCTTTGAAGACCTGGGCCAGGCACACATATTGCTAACGAAGATAGATGACCTCAAGAGGGCCGGCTTGACAGGGCCCTGGGTGGCTCGTCGTTTCCTGACGAGGCGCGTTCAGCCGCTGAAGCTGAGAAGTGCTTTCGGCTGGGCCTTCAGAGGTAAGCACGATCCGACCGGGTGAGCAGCGAGACAGCGGACAAGGGGCAGTAACTGATACCTTGTTCGGCTACTTCTCAGAAGGGGTCGTTGCCACCGAAGATGATAACCGCGAGTTGCTGCCTATAGCTTCATCCGGCCGCGACCAAGGTAAACTTGTACTTTCTTCTGTGGTGAACGCCTGTGGAACGATGATTGTTCAACCTTGCATGATGGTATCTTGTCGACTTGCTTGTAGTGGCATGAGGAATTTGATGAAGATTCTCGCCATTGTCGCGGTCGCGTCGAAGAAGAGGCCAAGGAGTCCCTCTGATGCCCAACCCGACTCCAAGAGAGCGGGGAAAAAGCAATTTTATATCGGGGCGAGGGGGCATGACAGCGCGTGCCGTGAGCGTAGCTTGAAGATAAAGACACCGCTGCCACAACGCTACGCGGTCGAGTCCCAGGCTGAGAGCAGCTGGCTTGGGCTCGACGTTGTCATGCCCAGCAACAGCACCGCCAAGGGACCAACCAGAGCGGAGGCGATTGGGCGAAGGAACCCGAACCAACCATACCAGAGTCGAGGCCGACTCCGGCTGATATGCCTCTTGCCGTCGGCGATACCGTCCGGGCAAGCGCCGATGCCAAGCACTTCGCCGGGGAGCGGGCACACTACAGGAAGCTGAAGTTTTCCAAGAGGTGCGCTACTCCGAGCATTCTGTAGTCGTCGTATGTTGAAATACAGTCTTGATGTCTTGCTCCGTTGTGCAGGAAGCGAGCCGATATCGACCTCAAAAGGTCGCCATCTGCCCCGCTTGATGAATCCACCCAGCCGAGTCAGCAGCAGCAAGCACACCTGCTGTGCCGGTGCCAGCCCGGTTGCTGAAACCGAGGTGGCTCCGACTACAGGGCCGCTACCGTCAGTCGACCAAGGTGGCCGTTGAGGCTGAGCCCCGGTCCCTGAGGCACCATACGTCGCGGAAGCAGGGACGATCCCCCGATCCGGTCCCCAATGTTGTAGGGGAAGGCGATGCCGAGGCCGGACCCCGTCACCTTCATGGTTGTCGTCACGCCATCGTCGCCGTTGCCGCCGCCACCAGGATCCCACATTTGCCTCGGATCGAAGCTCCCCACGCGTGATGCCCCGGACCTTCTCGTGGACCACTCGCGACGCACTATGAAGAGCTTCAGACTTGATGAAATCGTCGCAAGGAGAGAGCGCGAGAGCCTGATTCGTGCCGCCATCAATGGGTCCCAAGGGGTGCGGTATGATTCTCGTAGTGAAGCTCCAGCAATCTTCTTGTCTTGATGTTTGACTCTGTCGTCGGTTTGTTCCTTGTCCTGAGTAGAACCTCGTCGACCGCAATGAGGCGATGACGGAGATCCTAGTCGACGATGGCTCCCCATCTCGCAGAATTACAACAGCTCCGGGCATTGAAGGCCGAGATGGAGGCGCGTCACACGAGCAGGGAGGCCTGGCTGAAGAGCGGCGCTGATCAACTCAGGGCTGAGACATGGGCCTAGCCGAGAAGTTCAGAGGTAAAATCCTCGAGCATCTCCCGACTGGACCGTTGGTGTAATCATCCGGTGACTGTCGATCCGACTGCTTGGTGGTGTCATGACTGCGCCGATTGAGCTCTTGGCTAATTCTGTGGTGCAGACCTCGAAACGGAGATGAGAGTCGCAGCTGAAGGAGGCCGAAGAAGCCAAGGCCGAGCTTGAAGAGTCAAGCCGACCTGACAAAAGGCCAATACCGAGCTTGACCGAGAAAGTCCGAGTTGGAGAAGGCCGTCGTCGAGCTCGGTAAGGAGAAGGCGAACTGGAGAAGACGTGGCCGGGTGGGAGGCCGACTACGAAAGTAAGTCCTCAACCCGACTGTATCTCAGCCAATACATTACTCACCTCGTGTAGCCGATCCTGACAAGCATACTTGCCGGCCGATCTTGGGCAGGCATGAGAGCAACGTCCAGGCCAGTACGTTCTACACGGAGGAGATAAATCATCCGGAGTCACGGGAGGCCCCTTGTCGGTCCGTGAAGGGGCTCCTTGACCTTGTGGGATCCCCCCAGTGGGACCAGCTGTAGAGAATTCCTGCAAATAATGGGGCGTCTCGAGGATGCGCCGAGTATGCCTTGAAAAGGTACTCAGACGAGCGGGTTGCCCCGCGTGGCCCAACCCTAGCAATGACCAAGTCCATCTACCGAGGCGACATTTGAGGCCATCGGGAGGGATTTCCGAGGAGACACGCCCGAGAAGCGCTGGCGCTGATCTCCAAAACAGCAAGCCGACTGTGAAGCGATACCGGACCCGTATCTCTGTAAGGCAATAATTTTGTCAGTCGGTGATACATATCTTTCATATACGATCATGTTGTGAATGATTTGTGTTCGGTGCCGCAAACTTATTTTCGGTTGTCATTAGCTTTCCCCGACCATGTAGCTGCACCGAGTTGTTCGGATAGAACCTGATAAAAATCGTCGAGGAAGATGCTAATACTGGGCCAACGTCAGTCGTGGCAAGGCTTCAAACCGAGGTGAGCATAAGCTGTGTATGTTTGACAGAAACACATATGTATGCGCAAGCCCCCGACTCACTCCTCGATTGGAACAGCGGCGTAGTGAGTCAGGAAAACTGTAAACACATGGAAGAAAAAAAAAGAAACTCAGGTACTCACGAAAGGACGTAGCTGTTCTATATTCCATGAGTTTGGTGATGAGGGACCCGTTCTTTGGTCTTCAGTCGGTAGGCGCTGGCCGCGTACCTCGGCTATGAAGCGGCCTTCCAGATGGGGGATAGTTTTATGCCTGTCCTTGGTGGTTTGGTAATTTCCTTAGAACGAGTTCCCCGACCAAGAAGGCGCGGCCAACGACATTGCGATTGTGGTAGCGACGCAGGCCTTGAGGGGATTTTGCGACTGGATTGTTGCGGCGTCTCTTGCTTCTTCCCCGCTTGATCAATTCGACAGTCGGGTGTGCTGTTGAGACGTTTCGGAGTATAGCCCGGACTCGCGGAGCAAGCCGAACTGTATTCTCATCGGTAGCATGGCCTCAGTACCGTAGACAGGAAGAAAGGGATTGCCCCTGTGCCCCGACTACCGGGTTCTGAGAGACCAGAGAACGGATGGTAGTTCTTGTACCCACCGACCCGCGATATGTTTGTATCGGATCGTATATACTGGCTTGATGCCTTGTAAGACCTGCCGTTGGCTGCGCTCAACTGCCCGTTGCTCCGCGGTGTGCCAACAGACCATGAGATCTTGATGCCGAAGTCGTCGCCAGAAATCTTGAACAGGGCCTGCGCGAACTGATGCGTTGGTCGGTTATGATGCGGTTAGGGACGCCCAAAACCGGTATGAAAATCCAAATGAGTCTTTGCTCGTGCCGCTGTGTTGTTTGCACAGGTTAGCCTCATCCACTTGGTGAATATATCCATGCGACGAATAAATGTGTGGACCCTCGGCGCTTTCTTGAATGGCCGACCAGTCGAGCCCCAACTGCGAATGGCCAAGAGATGGGGATAGTCCTGGAGTCCTGGGCGGGAAGATTTGTCTGTCTGCCGAAGACTGGCAACCCTCGACTTGCGAACGATATCTTTTGGCGTCTGTGACTGCCGCGTGGGCCAGAAGAAATCCCTGCCGGTAGCTTTTCCGACTAACGTCCTGGTATGCAGCCGTGGTTGCCACATATGCCCGATGGATTGAATGCAGGATCGCTTGCCTTCTCGGTGGCTGAACAAGCGCATGAGGACACCGGAGCCGCTCCTTCGGTACAGGTCTTACTCCGACTCGGCAGGAAGCCTTTTTGCTTCGACGCTTGATTTGCTCGGCTTTGATTGCGATCTTCTTGGGAGTTTCATCGTCCAGGAGGAATTTGAGAACAGGACCCCTCCAGTCTTGACATATGTGCAGCACTTTTCCGTCGGTGGGTCGGGGTAGGGTCGCCTCCGACATGCTCTTGTGCCGGTTTCTTTTCTTGAACGAAGATTCCAGTCGGGACCGCTTCTCGCTTGATCCTGTTGCCAGCTCGTCGGCCGCGTCGTTGTAATTGACGCAGGACTGTGTGATTTCCACCCGTCAATTGTTTTCCAACTTTTGCGGACCTCCCTGACAGTATGCCGCCATTGTGTCGTCGAGACATGTCCAGTCTTTCATGATTGGTTGACCAGAGTTGGAGGAGTCACTCCGCGCACAACGTCACGTATGCCGAGTGATATGGCGATGCGGAGCCCGTGAACGAGAGCCCGTACTCGGCGACGTTGTGGGAAGCCGGGAAGTGGATTTGTAGTACGTACTTCAACTTTTTCGCCGTGGGGGGATGTAGTATGACACCGGCCCCGGCCACCCGCCGATCCGTAAAGGAACGCGAAGTACATGTCCAGTACTCTCAGCTTTGTTTGTTGGTGTTGGGAGTTGAACTTCTGTCCACCTCGCCACGAAGTCGGCTAGAAGCTTGAATTTGTGCTGTCCGTGCTGAAAGGTTGTGTCAACGCCATCAGCTCGAGTGCCCATTTCGCGGATTCGGCCGGTGGACTCGCGATATGAAGGACATCCCCGAGTGGAACGCTGTGACACCGTGACTTGATGTGCTTGAAAGTAGTGCACCAGCTTCCGACTGTGATGAGTTAGGCCGTATAGCACTTCTGGACCTGCGGGTATCTTGTTTTGAGTCGGCAAGGACCTCGCTGACAACATGATTGGCCCGTTGTATTTTTTGAAGACATGACCCTGTTCGGATCGCCTTCCTACCAACACGTGCGACTACTGTGTTGTTGCGCC